>JAXIVJ010000041.1:0-552500 GCA_036785665.1 Chirona hameri
ACTGCTCCCCTGACAGCGGACCTCCCTCTAACTAGACTGCTCCCCTGACAGCGGACCTCCCTCTAACCAGACTTCTCCCCTGACAGCTAACCTCTCTCTAACCAGACTACTCCCCTGACAGCGGACCTCCCGCTAACCAGACTGCTTCCCTGACAGCTACCTCTCTCTAACCAGACTGTTCCCCTGACAGCGGACCTCCCTCTAACCAGACTGCGCCCCTGACAGCTTACCTCCCTCTAACCAGCGGCTGCTCCCCTGACAGCGGACCTCCTTCTAACCAGCGACTGCTCCCCTGACAGCGGACCTCCCTCTAACCATACTACTCCCCTGACAGCGTACCTCCCTCCAACCAGCGACTGCTCCCCTGACAGCGGACCTCCCTCTAACCAGACTACTCCCCTGACAGCTAACCTCCCTCTAACCAGACTGCTCTTCTGACAGCGGACCTCCCTCTAACCAGACTGCTCCCCTGACAGCTTACCTCCCTCTAACCAGCGACTGCTCCCCTGACTGCGGACCTCCCTATAACCAAACTGCTCCCCTGACAGCGGACCTCCCTCTAACCAGCGACTGCTCCCCTGACAGCGGACCTCCCTCTAACCAGACTGCTCCCCTGACAGCTAACCTCCATCTTACCAGACTACTCCCCTGACAGCGGACCTCCCTCTAACGAGCGACTGCTCCCCTGACAGCGGACCTCCCTCTAACCAGACTGCTCCACTGACAGCTAACCTCCCTCTAACCAGACTACTCCCCTGACAGCGGACCTCCCTCTAATCAGCGACTGTTCCCCTGACAGCTAACCTCCCTCTAAGCAGACTATTCCCCTGACAGCGGACCTCCCTCTAACGAGCGACTGCTCCCCTGACAGCGGACATCCCTCTAACCAGACTACTCCCCTGACAGCGGACCTCCCTCTAACCAGCGACTGCTCTCCTGACAGCGGACCGCCCTCTAACCAGCGACTGCTCCCCTGACAGCGGACCTTCCTCTAACCAGACTGCTCCCCTGACAGCGTACCTCCCTCTAACCAGACTGCTCTCCTGACAGCTAACCTCCCTCTACCGAGCGACTGCTCCTCTAACAGCGGACCTCCCTTTAACCAGACTGCTCCCCTGACAGCGGACCTCCGTCTAACCAGACTGCTCCCCTGACAGCTAACCTCCCTCTAACCAGACTATTCCCCTGACAGTGGACCTCCTTCTAACCAGACTGCTCCCCTGACAGCTAACTTCCCTCTAAACAGACTGCTTTCCTGACAGCGGACCTCCCTCTAACCAGACTGCTCCCCTGCCAGCTAACCTCCCTCTAACGAGAAACTGCTCCCCTGACAGCGGACCTCCCTCTAACCAGCGATTGCTCCCCTGACAGCGGACCTCCCTCTAACAAGACTGCTCCCCTGACAGCTAACCTCCCTCTTACCAAACTACTCCCCTGACAGCGGACCTCCCTCTAACGAGCGACTGCTCCCCTGACAGCGGACCTCCCTCTAACCAGACTGCTCCACTGACAGCTAACCTCCCTCTAACCAGACTACTCCCCTGACAGCGGACCTCCCTCTAACCATACTGCTCCCCTGACAGCTAACCTCCCTCTAACCAGACTGCTTTCCTGACAGCGGAACTCCCTCTAACCAGACTGCTCCCCTGACAGCTAACCTCCCTCTAACGAGCAACTGCTCCCCTGACAGCAGACCTCCCTCTAACCAGACTGCTCCCCTGACAGCGGACCTCCCTCTAACCAGACTTCTCCCCTGACAGCTAACCTCCCTCTAACCAGACTACTCCCCTGACAGCGGACCTCCCTCTAACCAGACTGCTCCCCTGACAGCTAACCTCCCTCTAACCAGACTGCTCCCCTAACAGCTTACCTCCCTCTAACCAGCGACTGCTCCCCTGACAGCGGACCTCCCTCTAACCAGACTGCTCCCCTGACAGCGGACCTCCCTCTAACCAGCGACTGCTCCCCTGACAGCGGACCTCCCTCTAACCAGACTACTCCCCTGACAGCTAACCTCCCTCGAACCAAACTGCTCCCCTGACAGCGGACCTCCCTATAAACAGACTGCTCCCCTGACAGCGGACCTCCCTCTAACCAGCGACTGCCCCCTGACAGCTAACCTCCCTCTAACCAGACTGCTCCCCTGACAGCGGACCTCCCTCTAACCAGACTGTTCCCCTGACAGCTAACCTCCCTCTAACGAGCGACTGCTCCCCTGACAGAGGACCTCCCTCTAACCAGACTGCTCCACTGACAGCTAACCTCCCTCTAACCAGACTACTCCCCTGACAGCGGACCTCCCTCTAACCAGCGACTGTTCCCCTGCCAGCGGACCTGCCTCTAACCAGAGTGCTCCCCTGACAGCGGACCTCCCTCTAACCAGAATACTCCCCTGACAGCTAACCTCCCTCTAACCAGACTACTCCCCTGACAGCGGATCTCCCTCTAACCAGACCGCTCCCTTGACAGCTAACCTCCCTCTAACCAGTCTGATTTCCTGACAGCGGACCTCCCTCTAACCAGCGACTGTTCCCCTGACACCGGACCTCCCTCTAACCAGACTGCTCTCCTGACAGCTAACCTCCCTCTAACGAGCGACTGCTCCCCTCACAGCTAACTTCCCTCTAACCAGACTACTCCCCGACAGCGGACCTCCCTCTAACCAGACTGCTCCCCTGACAGCTAACCTCCCTCCAACGAGCGACTGCTCCTCTAACAGCGGACCTCCCATTAACCAGACTGCTCCCCTGACAACGGACCTCCCTTTAACCAGACTGCTCCCCTGACAGCTAACCTCCCTCTAACCAGACTACTCCCCTGACAGCGGACCTCCCTCTAACCAGAATGTTCCCCTGACAGCTAATCTCCCTCTAACCAGACTGCTTTCCTGACAGCGGACCTCCCTCTAACCGGACTGCTCCCCTGACAGCTAACCTCCCTCCAACCAGCGACTGCTCCCCTGGCAGCGGACCTCCCTCTAACCAGACTACTCCCCTGACAGCTAATTTCCCTCTAACCAGACTGCTCCCCTGACAGCAGACCTCCCTCTAACCAGACTGCTCCCCTGACAGCGGACCTCCCTCTAACCAGCGACAGCTCCCCTGACAGCCAACCTCCCTCTAACCAGACTGCTCCCCTGACAGTGGACCTCCCTCTAACCAGACTGTTCCCCTGACAGCTAACCTCCCTCTAACGAGCGACTGCTCCCCGACAGCGCACCTCCCTCTAACCAGACTGCTCCCCTGACAGCGGACCTCCCTCTAACCAGACTGCTCCCCTAACAGCTTACCTCCCTCTAACCAGCGACTGCTCCCCTGACAGCGGACCTCCCTCTAACCACACTGCTCCCCTGACAGCGGACCTCCCTCTAACCAGCGACTGCTCCCCTGACAGCGGACCTCCCTCTAACCAGCGACTGCTCCCCTGACAGCGGACCTCCCTCTAACCAGACTGCTCCCCTGACAGCTAACCTCCCTCTTACCAGACTACTACCCTGACAGCGGACCTCCCTCTAACGAGCGACTGCTCCCCTGACAGTGGACCTCCCTCTAACCAGACTGCTCCCCTGACAGCTAACCTCCCTCTAACGAGCGACTGCTCCCCTGACAGCAGACCTCCTTCTAACCAGACTGCTCCCCTGACAGCGGACCTGCTTCTAACCAGCGACTGCTCCCCTGACAGCTAACCTCTTTCTAACCAGACTACTCCCCGACAGCGGACCTCCCTCTAACCAGACTGCTCCCCTGACAGCTAACCTCTCTCTAACCAGACTGCTCCCCTGACAGCGGAACTCCCTCTAACCGGACTGCTCCCCTGACAGCGGACCTCCCTCTAACCAGATTGCTCCCCTGACAGCGGACCTCTCTCTAACCAGAATACTCCCCTGACAGCTAACCTCCCTCTAACCAGACTACTCCCCTGACAGCGGACCTCCCTCTAACCAGACCGCTCCCTTGACAGCTAACCTCCCTCTAACCAGTCTGCTTTCCTGACAGCGGACCTCCCTCTAACCAGCGACTGCTCCCCTGACAGCTAATCTCCATCTGACCAGACTGCTCCCCTGACAGTGGACCTCCCTCTAACCAGACTGTTCCCCTGACATCTAACCTCCCTCTAACGAGCGACTGCTCCCCGACAGCGCACCTCCCTCTAACCAGACTGCTCCCCTGACAGCGGACCTCCCTCTAACCAGACTGCTCCCCTAACAGCTTACCTCCCTCTAACCAGCGACTGCTCCCCTGACAGCGGACCTCCCTCTAACCAGACTGCTCCCCTGACAGCGGACCTCCCTCTAACCAGCGACTGCTCCCCTGACAGCGGACCTCCCTCTAACCAGCGACTGCTCCCCTGACAGCGGACCTCCCTCTAACCAGACTGCTCCCCTGACAGCTAACCTCCCTCTTACCAGACTACTACCCTGACAGCGGACCTCCCTCTAACGAGCGACTGCTCCCCTGACAGCGGACCTCCCTCTAACCAGACTGCTCCCCTGACAGCTAACCTCCCTCTAACGAGCGACTGCTCCCCTGCCGCTAACCTCCCTCTAACCAGACTACTCCCCTGATAGCAGACCTCCCTCTAACCAGACTCCTCCCCTGACAGTGGACCTCCCTCTAACCAGACTGCTCCCCTAACAGCGGACTTCCCTCTAACCAGACTGCTCTCCTGACAGCTAACCTCTCTCTAACCAGACTGCTCCCCTGACAGCAGACCTCCCTCTAACCAGACTGCTCCCCTGACAGCGGACCTGCTTCTAACCAGCGACTGCTCCCCTGACAGCTAACCTCTTTCTAACCAGACTACTCCCCGACAGCGGACCTCCCTCTAACCAGACTGCTCCCCTGACAGCTAACCTCTCTCTAACCAGACTGCTCCCCTGACAGCGGAACTCCCTCTAACCGGACTGCTCCCCTGACAGCGGACCTCCCTCTAACCAGATTGCTCCCCTGACAGCGGACCTCTCTCTAACCAGAATACTCCCCTGACAGCTAACCTTCCTCTAACCAGACTACTCCCCTGACAGCGGACCTCCCTCTAACCAGACCGCTCCCTTGACAGCTAACCTCCCTCTAACCAGTCTGCTTTCCTGACAGCGGACCTCCCTCTAACCAGCGACTGTTCCCCTGACACCGGACCTCCCTCTAACCAGACCGCTCCCCTGACAGCTAACCTCCCTCTAACGAGACTACTCCCCTGACAGCGGACCTCCCTCTAACCAGACTGCTCACCTGACAGCTAACCTCCCTCTAACCAGACTGTTTTCCTGACAGCGGACCTCCCGCTAACCAGACTGCTCCCCTGACAGCTAACCTCCCTTTAACGAGCGACTTCTCCCCTGACAGCGGACCTCCCTCTAACCAGACTGCTCCCCTGACAGCGGACCTCCCTCTAACCAGACTGCTCCCCTGACAGCTAACCTCCCTCTAACCAGACTGCTCTTCTGACAGCGGACCTCCATCTAACCAGACTGATCCCCTGACAGCTAACCTCCCTCTAACGAGCGACTGCTCCCCTGGCAGCGGACCTCCCTCTAACCAGACTGCTCCCCTGACAGCGGACCTCCCTCTAACCAGACTGCTCCCTGACAGCGGACCTCCCTCTAACCAGCGACTGCTCCCCTGACAGCGGACCTCCCTCTAACCATACTACTCCCCTGACAGCGGACCTCCTTCTAACCAGCGACTGCTCCCCTGGCAGCGGACCTCCCTCTAACCAGACTACTCCCCTGACAGCTAACCTCCCTCTAACCAAACTGCTCCCCTGACAGCGGACCTCCCTCTAACCAGACTGCTCCCCTGACAGCGGACCTCCCTCTAACCAGCGACTGCCCCGTGACAGCTAACCTCCCTCTAACCAGACTGCTCCCCTGACAGCGGACCTCCCTCTAACCAGACTGTTCCCCTGACAGCTAACTTCCCTCTAACGAGCGACTGCTCCCCTGACAGCGGACCTCCCTCTAACCAGACTGCTCCACTGACAGCTAACCTCCCTCTAACCAGACTACTCCCCTGACAGCGGACCTCCCTCTAACCAGCGACTGTTCTTCTGACACCGGACCTCCCTCTAACCAGACTGCTCTCCTGACAGCTAACCTCCCTCTAACGAGCGACTGCTCCCCTCACAGCTAACCTCCCTCTAACCAGACTACTCCCCGACAGCGGACTTCCCTCTAACCAGACTGCTCCCCTGACAGCTAACCTCCCTCCAACGAGCGACTGCTCCTCTAACAGCGGACCTCCCTTTAACCAGACTGTTCCCCTGACAACGGACCTCCCTCTAACCAGACTGCTCCCCTGACAGCTAACCTCCCTCTAACCAGACTACTCCCCTGACAGCGGACCTCCCTCTAACCAGACTGCTCTCTTGACAGCTAACCTCCCTCTAACCAGACTGCTTTCCTGACAGCGGACCTCCCTCTAACCAGACTGCTCCCCTGACAGCTAACCTCCCTCTAACGAGCGACTGGTCCCCTGACAGCGGACCTCCCTCTAACCAGACTGTTCCCCTGACAGCTAACCTCCCTCTAACGAGCGACTGCTCCCCGACAGCGGACCTCCCTCTAACCAGACTGCTCCCCTGACAGCGGACCTCCCTCTAACCAGACTGCTCCCCTAACAGCTTACCTCCCTCTAACCAGCGACTGTTCCCCTGACAGCGGACCTCCCTCTAACCAGACTGCTCCCCTGACAGCGGACCTCCCTCTAACCAGCAACTGCTCCCCTGACAGCGGACCTCCCTCTAACCAGCGACTGCTCCCCTGACAGAGGACCTCCCTCTAACCAGACTGCTCCCCTGACAGCTAACCTCCTCTTTACCAGACTACTCCCCTGACAGCAGACCTCCCTCTAACGAGCGACTACTCCCCTGACAGCGGACTTCCCTCTAACCAGACTGCTCCACTGACAGCTAACCTCCATCTAACCAGACTACTCCCCTGACAGCGGACCTCCCTCTAACCAGCGACTGTTCTCCTGTCAGCTAACCTCCCTCTAAGCAGACTACTCCCCTGACAGCGGACCTGCCTCTAACCAGACTGCTCCCCTGACAGCTAACCTCCCTCTAACCAGACTGCTTTCCTGACAGCGGACCTCCCTCTAACCAGACTGCTCCCCTGACAGCTAACCTCCTTCTATCGAGCAACTGCTCCCCTGACAGCGGACCTCCCTCTAACCAGACTGCTCCCCTGACAGCGGACCTCCCTCTAACCAGACTGCTCCCCTGACAGCGGACCTCCCTCTAACCAGCGACTGCTCCCCTGACAGTGGACCTCCCTCTAACCAGACTGCTCCCCTGACAGCGGACCTCCCTCTAACCAGACTGCTCCCCTGACAGCTAACCTCTCTCTAACCAGACTGCTCCCCTGACAGCAGACCTCCCTCTAACCAGACTGCTCCCCTGACAGCGGACCTGCTTCTAACCAGCGACTGCTCCCCTGACAGCTAACCTCTCTCTAACCAGACTACTCCCCGACAGCGGACCTCCCTCTAACCAGACTGCTCCCCTGACAGCTAACCTCTCTCTAACCAGACTGCTCCCCTGACAGCGGAACTCCCTCTAACCAGACTGCTCCCCTGACAGCGGACCTCCCTCTAACCAGACTGCTCCCCTGACACCTAACCTCCCTCTAACCAGCGGCTGTTCCCCTGACAGCGGACCTCCCTCTAACCAGCGACTGTGTCCCTGACAGCTAACCTCCCTCTAACCAGCGACTGCTCCCCTGACAGCGGACCTCCCTCTAACCAGACTGCTCCCCTGACAGAGGACATCCCTCTAACCAGCAACTGCTCCCCTGACAGCGGATCTCCCTCTAACCAGCGACTGCTCCCCTGACAGTTAACATCCCTCTAACCAGCGACTGTTCCCCTGACAGCGGACCTCCCTCTAACCAGACTGCTCCCCTAACAGCGGACCTCCCTCTAACCAGCGACTGCTCCCCTGACAGCTAACCTCCCTCTAACCAGCGGCTGTTCCCCTGACAGCGGACCTCCCTCTAACGAGAGACTGTTCCCCTGACAGCTTACCTCCCTCTAACTAGACTGCTCCCCTGACAGCTAACCTCCCTCTAACGAGCGACTGCTCCCCTGCCGCTAACCTCCCTCTAACCAGACTACTCTACTGATAACAGACCTCCCTCTAACCAGAATGCTCCCCTGACAGCTAACCTCCCTCTAACCAGACTGCTTTCCTGACAGCGGACCTTCCTCTAACCAGACTGCTCCCCTGACAGCTAACCTCCCTCTAACGAGCAACTGCTCCCCTGACAGCGGACCTCCCTCTAACCAGACTGCTCCCCTGACAGCGGACCTCCCTCTAACCAGACTTCTCCCCTGACAGCTAACCTCCCTCTAACCAGATTACTCCCCTGACAGCGGAACTCCCTCTAACCAGACTGCTCCCCTGACAGCGGACCTCCCTCTAACCAGAAAGCGCCCCTGACAGCTAACCTCCCTCTAACCAGCGGCTGCTCCCCTGACAGCGGACCTCCTTCTAACCAGCGACTGCTCCCCTGACAGCGGACCTCCCTCTAACCATACTACTCCCCTGACAGCGGACCTCCCTCTAACCAGCGACTGCTCCCCTGGCAGCGGACCTCCCTCTAACCAGACTACTCCCCTGACAGCTAACTTCCCTCTAACCAGACTGCTCCCCTGACAGCGGACCTCCCTCTAACCAGCGACTGCTCCCCTGACAGCTAACCTCCCTCTAACCAGATTGTTCCCCTGACAGCTAACCTCCCTCTAACGAGCGACTGCTCCCCGACAGCGGACCTCCCTTTAACCAGACTGCTCCCCTGACAGCGGACCTCCCTCTAACCAGCGACTGCTCCCTTGACAGCTAACCTCCCTCTAACCAGACTGCTCCCCTGACAGCGGACCTCCCTCTAACCAGGCTGTTGCTCTGACAGCTAACCTCCCTCTAACGAGCGACTGCTCCCCGACAGCGGACCTCCCTTTAACCAGACTGCTCCCCTGACAGCGGACCTCCCTCTAACCAGAGACTGCTTCCCTGACAGCTAACCTCCCTCTAACCAGACTGCTCCCCTGACAGCGGACCTCCCTCTAAACAGACTGTTCCCCTGACAGCTAAACTCCCTCTAACGAGCGACTGCTCCCCGACAGCGGACCTCCCTCTAACCAGACAGCTCCCCTGACAGCGGACCTCCCTCTAACCAGACTGCTCCCCTAACAGCTTACCTCCCTCTAACCAGCGACTACTCCCCTGACAGCGGACCTCCCTCTAACCAGACTGCTCCCCTGACAGCGGACCTCCCTCTAACCAGCGACTGCTCCCCTGACAGCTAACCTCTTTCTAACCAGACTACTCCCCGACAGCGGACCTCCCTCTAACCAGACTGCTCCCCTGACAGCTAACCTCTCTCTAACCAGACTGCTCCCCTGACAGCGGAACTCCCTCTAACCGGACTGCTCCCCTGACAGCGGACCTCCCTCTAACCAGATTGCTCCCCTGACAGCGGACCTCTCTCTAACCAGAATACTCCCCTGACAGCTAACCTTCCTCTAACCAGACTACTCCCCTGACAGCGGACCTCCCTCTAACCAGACCGCTCCCTTGACAGCTAACCTCCCTCTAACCAGTCTGCTTTCCTGACAGCGGACCTCCCTCTAACCAGCGACTGTTCCCCTGACACCGGACCTCCCTCTAACCAGACCGCTCCCCTGACAGCTAACCTCCCTCTAACGAGACTACTCCCCTGACAGCGGACCTCCCTCTAACCAGACTGCTCACCTGACAGCTAACCTCCCTCTAACCAGACTGTTTTCCTGACAGCGGACCTCCCGCTAACCAGACTGCTCCCCTGACAGCTAACCTCCCTTTAACGAGCGACTTCTCCCCTGACAGCGGACCTCCCTCTAACCAGACTGCTCCCCTGACAGCGGACCTCCCTCTAACCAGACTGCTCCCCTGACAGCTAACCTCCCTCTAACCAGACTGCTCTTCTGACAGCGGACCTCCATCTAACCAGACTGATCCCCTGACAGCTAACCTCCCTCTAACGAGCGACTGCTCCCCTGGCAGCGGACCTCCCTCTAACCAGACTGCTCCCCTGACAGCGGACCTCCCTCTAACCAGACTGCTCCCTGACAGCGGACCTCCCTCTAACCAGCGACTGCTCCCCTGACAGCGGACCTCCCTCTAACCATACTACTCCCCTGACAGCGGACCTCCTTCTAACCAGCGACTGCTCCCCTGGCAGCGGACCTCCCTCTAACCAGACTACTCCCCTGACAGCTAACCTCCCTCTAACCAAACTGCTCCCCTGACAGCGGACCTCCCTCTAACCAGACTGCTCCCCTGACAGCGGACCTCCCTCTAACCAGCGACTGCCCCGTGACAGCTAACCTCCCTCTAACCAGACTGCTCCCCTGACAGCGGACCTCCCTCTAACCAGACTGTTCCCCTGACAGCTAACTTCCCTCTAACGAGCGACTGCTCCCCTGACAGCGGACCTCCCTCTAACCAGACTGCTCCACTGACAGCTAACCTCCCTCTAACCAGACTACTCCCCTGACAGCGGACCTCCCTCTAACCAGCGACTGTTCTTCTGACACCGGACCTCCCTCTAACCAGACTGCTCTCCTGACAGCTAACCTCCCTCTAACGAGCGACTGCTCCCCTCACAGCTAACCTCCCTCTAACCAGACTACTCCCCGACAGCGGACTTCCCTCTAACCAGACTGCTCCCCTGACAGCTAACCTCCCTCCAACGAGCGACTGCTCCTCTAACAGCGGACCTCCCTTTAACCAGACTGTTCCCCTGACAACGGACCTCCCTCTAACCAGACTGCTCCCCTGACAGCTAACCTCCCTCTAACCAGACTACTCCCCTGACAGCGGACCTCCCTCTAACCAGACTGCTCTCTTGACAGCTAACCTCCCTCTAACCAGACTGCTTTCCTGACAGCGGACCTCCCTCTAACCAGACTGCTCCCCTGACAGCTAACCTCCCTCTAACGAGCGACTGGTCCCCTGACAGCGGACCTCCCTCTAACCAGACTGTTCCCCTGACAGCTAACCTCCCTCTAACGAGCGACTGCTCCCCGACAGCGGACCTCCCTCTAACCAGACTGCTCCCCTGACAGCGGACCTCCCTCTAACCAGACTGCTCCCCTAACAGCTTACCTCCCTCTAACCAGCGACTGTTCCCCTGACAGCGGACCTCCCTCTAACCAGACTGCTCCCCTGACAGCGGACCTCCCTCTAACCAGCAACTGCTCCCCTGACAGCGGACCTCCCTCTAACCAGCGACTGCTCCCCTGACAGAGGACCTCCCTCTAACCAGACTGCTCCCCTGACAGCTAACCTCCCCTTTACCAGACTACTCCCCTGACAGCAGACCTCCCTCTAACGAGCGACTACTCCCCTGACAGCGGACTTCCCTCTAACCAGACTGCTCCACTGACAGCTAACCTCCATCTAACCAGACTACTCCCCTGACAGCGGACCTCCCTCTAACCAGCGACTGTTCTCCTGTCAGCTAACCTCCCTCTAAGCAGACTACTCCCCTGACAGCGGACCTGCCTCTAACCAGACTGCTCCCCTGACAGCTAACCTCCCTCTAACCAGACTGCTTTCCTGACAGCGGACCTCCCTCTAACCAGACTGCTCCCCTGACAGCTAACCTCCTTCTATCGAGCAACTGCTCCCCTGACAGCGGACCTCCCTCTAACCAGACTGCTCCCCTGACAGCGGACCTCCCTCTAACCAGACTGCTCCCCTGACAGCGGACCTCCCTCTAACCAGCGACTGCTCCCCTGACAGTGGACCTCCCTCTAACCAGACTGCTCCCCTGACAGCGGACCTCCCTCTAACCAGACTGCTCCCCTGACAGCTAACCTCTCTCTAACCAGACTGCTCCCCTGACAGCAGACCTCCCTCTAACCAGACTGCTCCCCTGACAGCGGACCTGCTTCTAACCAGCGACTGCTCCCCTGACAGCTAACCTCTCTCTAACCAGACTACTCCCCGACAGCGGACCTCCCTCTAACCAGACTGCTCCCCTGACAGCTAACCTCTCTCTAACCAGACTGCTCCCCTGACAGCGGAACTCCCTCTAACCAGACTGCTCCCCTGACAGCGGACCTCCCTCTAACCAGACTGCTCCCCTGACACCTAACCTCCCTCTAACCAGCGGCTGTTCCCCTGACAGCGGACCTCCCTCTAACCAGCGACTGTGTCCCTGACAGCTAACCTCCCTCTAACCAGCGACTGCTCCCCTGACAGCGGACCTCTCTCTAACCAGACTGCTCCCCTGACAGAGGACATCCCTCTAACCAGCAACTGCTCCCCTGACAGCGGATCTCCCTCTAACCAGCGACTGCTCCCCTGACAGTTAACATCCCTCTAACCAGCGACTGTTCCCCTGACAGCGGACCTCCCTCTAACCAGACTGCTCCCCTAACAGCGGACCTCCCTCTAACCAGCGACTGCTCCCCTGACAGCTAACCTCCCTCTAACCAGCGGCTGTTCCCCTGACAGCGGACCTCCCTCTAACGAGAGACTGTTCCCCTGACAGCTTACCTCCCTCTAACTAGACTGCTCCCCTGACAGCTAACCTCCCTCTAACGAGCGACTGCTCCCCTGCCGCTAACCTCCCTCTAACCAGACTACTCTACTGATAACAGACCTCCCTCTAACCAGAATGCTCCCCTGACAGCTAACCTCCCTCTAACCAGACTGCTTTCCTGACAGCGGACCTTCCTCTAACCAGACTGCTCCCCTGACAGCTAACCTCCCTCTAACGAGCAACTGCTCCCCTGACAGCGGACCTCCCTCTAACCAGACTGCTCCCCTGACAGCGGACCTCCCTCTAACCAGACTTCTCCCCTGACAGCTAACCTCCCTCTAACCAGATTACTCCCCTGACAGCGGAACTCCCTCTAACCAGACTGCTCCCCTGACAGCGGACCTCCCTCTAACCAGAAAGCGCCCCTGACAGCTAACCTCCCTCTAACCAGCGGCTGCTCCCCTGACAGCGGACCTCCTTCTAACCAGCGACTGCTCCCCTGACAGCGGACCTCCCTCTAACCATACTACTCCCCTGACAGCGGACCTCCCTCTAACCAGCGACTGCTCCCCTGGCAGCGGACCTCCCTCTAACCAGACTACTCCCCTGACAGCTAACTTCCCTCTAACCAGACTGCTCCCCTGACAGCGGACCTCCCTCTAACCAGCGACTGCTCCCCTGACAGCTAACCTCCCTCTAACCAGATTGTTCCCCTGACAGCTAACCTCCCTCTAACGAGCGACTGCTCCCCGACAGCGGACCTCCCTTTAACCAGACTGCTCCCCTGACAGCGGACCTCCCTCTAACCAGCGACTGCTCCCTTGACAGCTAACCTCCCTCTAACCAGACTGCTCCCCTGACAGCGGACCTCCCTCTAACCAGGCTGTTGCTCTGACAGCTAACCTCCCTCTAACGAGCGACTGCTCCCCGACAGCGGACCTCCCTTTAACCAGACTGCTCCCCTGACAGCGGACCTCCCTCTAACCAGAGACTGCTTCCCTGACAGCTAACCTCCCTCTAACCAGACTGCTCCCCTGACAGCGGACCTCCCTCTAAACAGACTGTTCCCCTGACAGCTAAACTCCCTCTAACGAGCGACTGCTCCCCGACAGCGGACCTCCCTCTAACCAGACAGCTCCCCTGACAGCGGACCTCCCTCTAACCAGACTGCTCCCCTAACAGCTTACCTCCCTCTAACCAGCGACTACTCCCCTGACAGCGGACCTCCCTCTAACCAGACTGCTCCCCTGACAGCGGACCTCCCTCTAACCAGCGACTGCTCCCCTGACAGCGGACCTCCCTCTAACCAGCGACTGCTCCCCTGACAGCGGACCTCCCTCTAACCAGACTGCTCCCCTGACAGCTAACCTCCCTCTTACCAGACTACTCCCCTGACAGCGGACCTCCCTCTAACAAGCGACTGCTCCCCTGACAGCGGACCTCCCTGTAACCAGACTGCTCCACTGACAGCTAACCTCCCTCTAACCAGACTACTCCCCTGACAGCGGACCTCCCTCTAACCAGCGACTGTTCCCCTGACAGCGGAACTGCCTCTAACCAGACTGCTCCCCTGACAGCGGACCTTTCTCTAACCAGAATACTCCCCTGACAGCTAACCTCCCTTTAACCAGACTGCTCCCCTGACAGCGGACCTCCCTCTAACCAGCGACTGCTCCCCTGACAGCTAACCTCCCTCTAACGAGCGACTGCTCCCCTGACAGCTTACCTCCCTCTAACCAGACTACTCCCCTGACAGCGGACCTCCCTCTAACCAGACCGCTCCCTTGACAGCTAACCTCCCTCTAACCAGTCTGCTTTCCTGACACCGGACCTCCCTCTAACCAGCGACTGTTCCCCTGACACCGGACCTCCCTCTAACCAGACTGCTCCCCTGACAACTAACCTCCCTCTAACGAGCGACTGCTCCCCTGACAGCTAACCTCCCTCTAACCAGACTACTCCCCGACAGCGGACTTCCCTCTAACCAGACTGCTCCCCTGACAGCTAACCTCCCTCTAACGAGACTACTCCCCTGACAGCGGACCTCCCTCTAACCAGACTGCTCCCCTGACAGCTAACCTCCCTCTAACCAGACTGCTCTTCTGACAGCGGACCTCCCTCTAACCATACTTCTCCCCTGACAGCTAACCTCCCTCTAACGAGTGACTGCTCCCCTGACAGCGGAGCTCCCTCTAATTAGACTGCTCCCCTGACAGAGGACCTCCCTCTAACCAGACTGCTCCCTGACAGCGGACCTCCCTCTAACCAGTGACTGCTCCCCTGACAGCGGACCTCCCTCTAACGAGCGACTGCTCCCCTGACAGCGGACCTCCCTCTAACCAGACTGCTCCCTGACAGCGGACCTCCCTCTAACCAGGGACTGCTCCCCTGACAGCGGACCTCCCTCTAACCATACTACTCCCCTGACAGCGGACCTCCCTCTAACCAGCGACTGCTCACCTGGCAGCGGACCTCCCTCTAACCAGACTACTCCCCTGACAGCTAACCTCCCTCTAACCAGACTGCTCCCCTGACAGCGGACCTCCCTTTAACCAGACTGCTCCCCTGACAGCGGACCTCCCTCTAACCAGCGACTGCTCCCCTGACAGCTAACCTCCCTCTAACCAGACTGCTCTTCTGACAGCGGACCTCCCTCTAACCAGACTTCTCCCCTGACAGCTAACCTCCCTCTAACGAGCGACTGCTCCCCTGACAGCGGAGCTCCCTCTAATTAGACTGCTCCCCTGACAGCGGACCTCCCTCTAACCAGACTGCTCCCTGACAGCGGACCTCCCTCTAACCAGTGACTGCTCCCCTGACAGCGGACCTCCCTCTAACCATACTACTCCCCTGACAGCGGACCTCCTTCTAACCAGCGACTGCTCCCCTGGCAGCGGACCTCCCTCTAACCAGACTACTCCCCTGACAGCTAACCTCCCTCTAACCAAACTGCTCCCCTGACAGCGGACCTCCCTATAAACAGACTGCTCCCCTGACAGCGGACCTCCCTCTAACCAGCGACTGCCCCCTGACAGCTAACCTCCCTCTAACCAGACTGCTCCCCTGACAGCGGACCTCCCTCTAACCAGACTGTTCCCCTGACAGCTAACCTCCCTCTAACGAGCGACTGCTCCCCTGACAGAGGACCTCCCTCTAACCAGACTGCTCCACTGACAGCTAACCTCCCTCTAACCAGACTACTCCTCTGACAGCGGACCTCCCTCTAACCAGCGACTGTTCCCCTGCCAGCGGACCTGCCTCTAACCAGAGTGCTCCCCTGACAGCGGACCTCCCTCTAACCAGAATACTCCCCTGACAGCTAACCTCCCTCTAACCAGACTACTCCCCTGACAGCGGATCTCCCTCTAACCAGACCGCTCCCTTGACAGCTAACCTCCCTCTAACCAGTCTGATTTCCTGACAGCGGACCTCCCTCTAACCAGCGACTGTTCCCCTGACACCGGACCTCCCTCTAACCAGACTGCTCTCCTGACAGCTAACCTCCCTCTAACGAGCGACTGCTCCCCTCACAGCTAACTTCCCTCTAACCAGACTACTCCCCGACAGCGGACCTCCCTCTAACCAGACTGCTCCCCTGACAGCTAACCTCCCTCCAACGAGCGACTGCTCCTCTAACAGCGGACCTCCCATTAACCAGACTGCTCCCCTGACAACGGACCTCCCTTTAACCAGACTGCTCCCCTGACAGCTAACCTCCCTCTAACCAGACTACTCCCCTGACAGCGGACCTCCCTCTAACCAGAATGTTCCCCTGACAGCTAATCTCCCTCTAACCAGACTGCTTTCCTGACAGCGGACCTCCCTCTAACCGGACTGCTCCCCTGACAGCTAACCTCCCTCCAACCAGCGACTGCTCCCCTGGCAGCGGACCTCCCTCTAACCAGACTACTCCCCTGACAGCTAATTTCCCTCTAACCAGACTGCTCCCCTGACAGCGGACCTCCCTCTAACCAGACTGCTCCCCTGACAGCGGACCTCCCTCTAACCAGCGAC
Organism: Chirona hameri; assembly: GCA_036785665.1. Taxonomy (NCBI): domain Eukaryota; kingdom Metazoa; phylum Arthropoda; class Thecostraca; order Balanomorpha; family Balanidae; genus Chirona; species Chirona hameri. The sequence continues at coordinate 16,541 of JAXIVJ010000041.1, forward strand.
AGCTCCCCTGACAGCTAACCTCCCTCTAACCAGACTGCTCCCCTGACAGTGGACCTCCCTCTAACCAGACTGTTCCCCTGACAGCTAACCTCCCTCTAACGAGCGACTGCTCCCCGACAGCGCACCTCCCTCTAACCAGACTGCTCCCCTGACAGCGGACCTCCCTCTAACCAGACTGCTCCCCTAACAGCTTACCTCCCTCTAACCAGCGACTGCTCCCCTGACAGCGGACCTCCCTCTAACCACACTGCTCCCCTGACAGCGGACCTCCCTCTAACCAGCGATTGCTCCCCTGACAGCGGACCTCCCTCTAACCAGCGACTGCTCCCCTGACAGCGGACCTCCCTCTAACCAGACTGCTCCCCTGACAGCTAACCTCCCTCTTACCAGACTACTACCCTGACAGCGGACCTCCCTCTAACGAGCGACTGCTCCCCTGACAGTGGACCTCCCTCTAACCAGACTGCTCCCCTGACAGCTAACCTCCCTCTAACGAGCGACTGCTCCCCTGACAGCAGACCTCCTTCTAACCAGACTGCTCCCCTGACAGCGGACCTGCTTCTAACCAGCGACTGCTCCCCTGACAGCTAACCTCTTTCTAACCAGACTACTCCCCGACAGCGGACCTCCCTCTAACCAGACTGCTCCCCTGACAGCGGACCTCCCTCTAACCAGTGACTGCTCCCCTGACAGTGGACCTCCCTCTAACCAGACTGCTCCCCTGACAGCGGACCTCCCTCTAACCAGACTGCTCCCCTGACAGCTAACCTCTCTCTAACCAGACTGCTCCCCTGACAGCAGACCTCCCTCTAACCAGACTGCTCCCCTGACAGCGGACCTGCTTCTAACCAGCGACTGCTCCCCTGACAGCTAACCTCTCTCTAACCAGACTACTCCCCGACAGCGGACCTCCCTCTAACCAGACTGCTCCCCTGACAGCTAACCTCTCTCTAACCAGACTGCTCCCCTGACAGCGGAACTCCCTCTAACCAGACTGCTCCCCTGACAGCGGACCTCCCTCTAACCAGACTGCTCCCCTGACAGCTAACCTCCCTCTAACCAGCGGCTGTTCCCCTGACAGCGGACCTCCCTCTAACCAGCGACTGTGTCCCTGACAGCTAACCTCCCTCTAACCAGCGACTGCTCCCCTGACAGCGGACCTCCCTCTAACCAGACTGCTCCCCTGACAGAGGACATCCCTCTAACCAGACTACTCCCCTGACAGCGGATCTCCCTCTAACCAGCGACTGCTCCCCTGACAGCTAACATCCCTCTAACCAGCGACTGTTCCCCTGACAGCGGACCTCCCTCTAACCAGACTGCTCCCCTAACAGCGGACCTCCCTCTAACCAGCGACTGCTCCCCTGACAGCTAACCTCCCTCTAACCAGCGGCTGTTCCCCTGACAGCGGACCTCCCTCTAACGAGAGACTGTTCCCCTGACAGCTTACCTCCCTCTAACTAGACTGCTCCCCTGACAGCTAACCTCCCTCTAACGAGCGACTGCTCCCCTGCCGCTAACCTCCCTCTAACCAGACTACTCTACTGATAACAGACCTCCCTCTAACCAGAATGCTCCCCTGACAGCTAACCTCCCTCTAACCAGACTGCTTTCCTGACAGCGGACCTTCCTCTAACCAGACTGCTCCCCTGACAGCTAACCTCCCTCTAACGAGCAACTGCTCCCCTGACAGCGGACCTCCCTCTAACCAGACTGCTCCCCTGACAGCGGACCTCCCTCTAACCAGACTTCTCCCCTGACAGCTAACCTCCCTCTAACCAGATTACTCCCCTGACAGCGGAACTCCCTCTAACCAGACTGCTCCCCTGACAGCGGACCTCCCTCTAACCAGAAAGCGCCCCTGACAGCTAACCTCCCTCTAACCAGCGGCTGCTCCCCTGACAGCGGACCTCCTTCTAACCAGCGACTGCTCCCCTGACAGCGGACCTCCCTCTAACCAGATTGTTCCCCTGACAGCTAACCTCCCTCTAACGAGCGACTGCTCCCCGACAGCGGACCTCCCTTTAACCAGACTGCTCCCCTGACAGCGGACCTCCCTCTAACCAGCGACTGCTCCCTTGACAGCTAACCTCCCTCTAACCAGACTGCTCGCCTGACAGCGGACCTCCCTCTAACCAGGCTGTTGCTCTGACAGCTAACCTCCCTCTAACGAGCGACTGCTCCCCGACAGCGGACCTCCCTTTAACCAGACTGCTCCCCTGACAGCGGACCTCCCTCTAACCAGAGACTGCTTCCCTGACAGCTAACCTCCCTCTAACCAGACTGCTCCCCTGACAGCGGACCTCCCTCTAAACAGACTGTTCCCCTGACAGCTAAACTCCCTCTAACGAGCGACTGCTCCCCGACAGCGGACCTCCCTCTAACCAGACAGCTCCCCTGACAGCGGACCTCCCTCTAACCAGACTGCTCCCCTAACAGCTTACCTCCCTCTAACCAGCGACTACTCCCCTGACAGCGGACCTCCCTCTAACCAGACTGCTCCCCTGACAGCGGACCTCCCTCTAACCAGCGACTGCTCCCCTGACAGCGGACCTCCCTCTAACCAGCGACTGCTCCCCTGACAGCGGACCTCCCTCTAACCAGACTGCTCCCCTGACAGCTAACCTCCCTCTTACCAGACTACTCCCCTGACAGCGGACCTCCCTCTAACGAGCGACTGCTCCCCTGACAGCGGACCTCCCTGTAACCAGACTGCTCCACTGACAGCTAACCTCCCTCTAACCAGACTACTCCCCTGACAGCGGACCTCCCTCTAACCAGCGACTGTTCCCCTGACAGCGGACCTGCCTCTAACCAGACTGCTCCCCTGACAGCGGACCTTTCTCTAACCAGAATACTCCCCTGACAGCTAACCTCCCTCTAACCAGACTGCTCCCCTGACAGCGGACCTCCCTTTAACCAGACTGCTCCCCTGACAGCGGACCTCCCTCTAACCAGCGACTGCTCCCCTGACAGCTAACCTCCCTCTAACGAGCGACTGCTCCCCTGACAGCTTACCTCCCTCTAACCAGACTACTCCCCTGACAGCGGACCTCCCTCTAACCAGACCGCTCCCTTGACAGCTAACCTCCCTCTAACCAGTCTGCTTTCCTGACACCGGACCTCCCTCTAACCAGCGACTGTTCCCCTGACACCGGACCTCCCTCTAACCAGACTGCTCCCCTGACAACTAACCTCCCTCTAACGAGCGACTGCTCCCCTGACAGCTAACCTCCCTCTAACCAGACTACTCCCCGACAGCGGACTTCCCTCTAACCAGACTGCTCCCCTGACAGCTAACCTCCCTCTAACGAGACTACTCCCCTGACAGCGGACCTCCCTCTAACCAGACTGCTCCCCTGACAGCTAACCTCCCTCTAACCAGACTGCTCTTCTGACAGCGGACCTCCCTCTAACCATACTTCTCCCCTGACAGCTAACCTCCCTCTAACGAGTGACTGCTCCCCTGACAGCGGAGCTCCCTCTAATTAGACTGCTCCCCTGACAGAGGACCTCCCTCTAACCAGACTGCTCCCTGACAGCGGACCTCCCTCTAACCAGTGACTGCTCCCCTGACAGCGGACCTCCCTCTAACGAGCGACTGCTCCCCTGACAGCGGACCTCCCTCTAACCAGACTGCTCCCTGACAGCGGACCTCCCTCTAACCAGGGACTGCTCCCCTGACAGCGGACCTCCCTCTAACCATACTACTCCCCTGACAGCGGACCTCCCTCTAACCAGCGACTGCTCACCTGGCAGCGGACCTCCCTCTAACCAGACTACTCCCCTGACAGCTAACCTCCCTCTAACCAGACTGCTCCCCTGACAGCGGACCTCCCTTTAACCAGACTGCTCCCCTGACAGCGGACCTCCCTCTAACCAGCGACTGCTCCCCTGACAGCTAACCTCCCTCTAACCAGACTGCTCTTCTGACAGCGGACCTCCCTCTAACCAGACTTCTCCCCTGACAGCTAACCTCCCTCTAACGAGCGACTGCTCCCCTGACAGCGGAGCTCCCTCTAATTAGACTGCTCCCCTGACAGCGGACCTCCCTCTAACCAGACTGCTCCCTGACAGCGGACCTCCCTCTAACCAGTGACTGCTCCCCTGACAGCGGACCTCCCTCTAACCATACTACTCCCCTGACAGCGGACCTCCTTCTAACCAGCGACTGCTCCCCTGGCAGCGGACCTCCCTCTAACCAGACTACTCCCCTGACAGCTAACCTCCCTCTAACCAAACTGCTCCCCTGACAGCGGACCTCCCTATAAACAGACTGCTCCCCTGACAGCGGACCTCCCTCTAACCAGCGACTGCCCCCTGACAGCTAACCTCCCTCTAACCAGACTGCTCCCCTGACAGCGGACCTCCCTCTAACCAGACTGTTCCCCTGACAGCTAACCTCCCTCTAACGAGCGACTGCTCCCCTGACAGAGGACCTCCCTCTAACCAGACTGCTCCACTGACAGCTAACCTCCCTCTAACCAGACTACTCCTCTGACAGCGGACCTCCCTCTAACCAGCGACTGTTCCCCTGCCAGCGGACCTGCCTCTAACCAGAGTGCTCCCCTGACAGCGGACCTCCCTCTAACCAGAATACTCCCCTGACAGCTAACCTCCCTCTAACCAGACTACTCCCCTGACAGCGGATCTCCCTCTAACCAGACCGCTCCCTTGACAGCTAACCTCCCTCTAACCAGTCTGATTTCCTGACAGCGGACCTCCCTCTAACCAGCGACTGTTCCCCTGACACCGGACCTCCCTCTAACCAGACTGCTCTCCTGACAGCTAACCTCCCTCTAACGAGCGACTGCTCCCCTCACAGCTAACTTCCCTCTAACCAGACTACTCCCCGACAGCGGACCTCCCTCTAACCAGACTGCTCCCCTGACAGCTAACCTCCCTCCAACGAGCGACTGCTCCTCTAACAGCGGACCTCCCATTAACCAGACTGCTCCCCTGACAACGGACCTCCCTTTAACCAGACTGCTCCCCTGACAGCTAACCTCCCTCTAACCAGACTACTCCCCTGACAGCGGACCTCCCTCTAACCAGAATGTTCCCCTGACAGCTAATCTCCCTCTAACCAGACTGCTTTCCTGACAGCGGACCTCCCTCTAACCGGACTGCTCCCCTGACAGCTAACCTCCCTCCAACCAGCGACTGCTCCCCTGGCAGCGGACCTCCCTCTAACCAGACTACTCCCCTGACAGCTAATTTCCCTCTAACCAGACTGCTCCCCTGACAGCGGACCTCCCTCTAACCAGACTGCTCCCCTGACAGCGGACCTCCCTCTAACCAGCGACAGCTCCCCTGACAGCTAACCTCCCTCTAACCAGACTGCTCCCCTGACAGTGGACCTCCCTCTAACCAGACTGTTCCCCTGACAGCTAACCTCCCTCTAACGAGCGACTGCTCCCCGACAGCGCACCTCCCTCTAACCAGACTGCTCCCCTGACAGCGGACCTCCCTCTAACCAGACTGCTCCCCTAACAGCTTACCTCCCTCTAACCAGCGACTGCTCCCCTGACAGCGGACCTCCCTCTAACCACACTGCTCCCCTGACAGCGGACCTCCCTCTAACCAGCGATTGCTCCCCTGACAGCGGACCTCCCTCTAACCAGCGACTGCTCCCCTGACAGCGGACCTCCCTCTAACCAGACTGCTCCCCTGACAGCTAACCTCCCTCTTACCAGACTACTACCCTGACAGCGGACCTCCCTCTAACGAGCGACTGCTCCCCTGACAGTGGACCTCCCTCTAACCAGACTGCTCCCCTGACAGCTAACCTCCCTCTAACGAGCGACTGCTCCCCTGACAGCAGACCTCCTTCTAACCAGACTGCTCCCCTGACAGCGGACCTGCTTCTAACCAGCGACTGCTCCCCTGACAGCTAACCTCTTTCTAACCAGACTACTCCCCGACAGCGGACCTCCCTCTAACCAGACTGCTCCCCTGACAGCTAACCTCTCTCTAACCAGACTGCTCCCCTGACAGCGGAACTCCCTCTAACCGGACTGCTCCCCTGACAGCGGACCTCCCTCTAACCAGATTGCTCCCCTGACAGCGGACCTCTCTCTAACCAGAATACTCCCCAGACAGCTAACCTCCCTCTAACCAGACTACTCCCCTGACAGCGGACCTCCCTCTAACCAGACCGCTCCCTTGACAGCTAACCTCCCTCTAACCAGTCTGCTTTCCTGACAGCGGACCTCCCTCTAACCAGCGACTGCTCCCCTGACAGCTAATCTCCATCTGACCAGACTGCTCCCCTGACAGTGGACCTCCCTCTAACCAGACTATTCCTCTGACAGCTAACCTCCCTCTAACGAGCGACTGCTCCCCGACAGCGCACCTCCCTCTAACCAGACTGCTCCCCTGACAGCGGACCTCCCTCTAACCAGACTGCTCCCCTAACAGCTTACCTCCCTCTAACCAGCGACTGCTCCCCTGACAGCGGACCTCCCTCTAACCAGACTGCTCTCCTGACAGCGGACCTCCCTCTAACCAGCGACTGCTCCCCTGACAGCGGACCTCCCTCTAACCAGCGACTGCTCCCCTGACAGCGGACCTCCCTCTAACCAGACTGCTCCCCTGACAGCTAACCTCCCTCTTACCAGACTACTACCCTGACAGCGGACCTCCCTCTAACGAGCGACTGCTCCCCTGACAGCGGACCTCCCTCTAACCAGACTGCTCCCCTGACAGCTAACCTCCCTCTAACGAGCGACTGCTCCCCTGCCGCTAACCTCCCTCTAACCAGACTACTCCCCTGATAGCAGACCTCCCTCTAACCAGACTGCTCCCCTGACAGTGGACCTCCCTCTAACCAGACTGCTCCCCTAACAGCGGACTTCCCTCTAACCAGACTGCTCCCCTGACAGCTAACCTCTCTCTAACCAGACTGCTCCCCTGACAGCAGACCTCCCTCTAACCAGACTGCTCCCCTGACAGCGGACCTGCTTCTAACCAGCGACTGCTCCCCTGACAGCTAACCTCTTTCTAACCAGACTACTCCCCGACAGCGGACCTCCCTCTAACCAGACTGCTCCCCTGACAGCTAACCTCTCTCTAACCAGACTGCTCCCCTGACAGCGGAACTCCCTCTAACCGGACTGCTCCCCTGACAGCGGACCTCCCTCTAACCAGATTGCTCCCCTGACAGCGGACCTCTCTCTAAACAGAATACTCCCCTGACAGCTAACCTTCCTCTAACCAGACTACTCCCCTGACAGCGGACCTCCCTCTAACCAGACCGCTCCCTTGACAGCTAACCTCCCTCTAACCAGTCTGCTTTCCTGACAGCGGACCTCCCTCTAACCAGCGACTGTTCCCCTGACACCGGACCTCCCTCTAACCAGACCGCTCCCCTGACAGCTAACCTCCCTCTAACGAGACTACTCCCCTGACAGCGGACCTCCCTCTAACCAGACTGCTCACCTGACAGCTAACCTCCCTCTAACCAGACTGTTTTCCTGACAGCGGACCTCCCGCTAACCAGACTGCTCCCCTGACAGCTAACCTCCCTTTAACGAGCGACTTCTCCCCTGACAGCGGACCTCCCTCTAACCAGACTGCTCCCCTGACAGCGGACCTCCCTCTAACCAGACTGCTCCCCTGACAGCTAACCTCCCTCTAACCAGACTGCTCTTCTGACAGCGGACCTCCCTCTAACCAGACTGATCCCCTGACGCTAACCTCCCTCTAACGAGCGACTGCTCCCCTGGCAGCGGACCTCCCTCTAACCAGACTGCTCCCCTGACAGCGGACCTCCCTCTAACCAGACTGCTCCCTGACAGCGGACCTCCCTCTAACCAGCGACTGCTCCCCTGACAGCGGACCTCCCTCTAACCATACTACTCCCCTGACAGCGGACCTCCTTCTAACCAGCGACTACTCCCCTGGCAGCGGACCTCCCTCTAACCAGACTACTCCCCTGACAGCTAACCTCCCTCTAACCAAACTGCTCCCCTGACAGCGGACCTCCCTCTAACCAGACTGCTCCCCTGACAGCGGACCTCCCTCTAACCAGCGACTGCCCCGTGACAGCTAACCTCCCTCTAACCAGACTGCTCCCCTGACAGCGGACCTCCCTCTAACCAGACTGTTCCCCTGACAGCTAACTTCCCTCTAACGAGCGACTGCTCCCCTGACAGCGGACTTCCCTCTAACCAGACTGCTCCACTGACAGCTAACCTCCCTCTAACCAGACTACTCCCCTGACAGCGGACCTCCCTCTAACCAGCGACTGTTCTTCTGACACCGGACCTCCCTCTAACCAGACTGCTCTCCTGACAGCTAACCTCCCTCTAACGAGCGACTGCTCCCCTCACAGCTAACCTCCCTCTAACCAGACTACTCCCCGACAGCGGACCTCCCTCTAACCAGACTGCTCCCCTGACAGCTAACCTCCCTCCAACGAGCGACTGCTCCTCTAACAGCGGACCTCCCTTTAACCAGACTGCTCCCCTGACAACGGACCTCCCTCTAACCAGACTGCTCCCCTGACAGCTAACCTCCCTCTAACCAGACTACTCCCCTGACAGCGGACCTCCCTCTAACCAGACTGCTCTCCTGACAGCTAACCTCCCTCTAACCAGACTGCTTTCCTGACAGCGGACCTCCCTCTAACCAGACTGCTCCCCTGACAGCTAACCTCCCTCTAACGAGCGACTGCTCTCCTGACAGCGGACCTCCCTCTAACCAGACTGTTCCCCTGACAGCTAACCTCCCTCTAACGAGCGACTGCTCCCCGACAGCGGACCTCCCTCTAACCAGACTGCTCCCCTGACAGCGGACCTCCCTCTAACCAGACTGCTCCCCTAACAGCTTACCTCCCTCTAACCAGCGACTGTTCCCCTGACACCGGACCTCCCTCTAACCAGACTGCTCCCCTGACAGCGGACCTCCCTCTAACCAGCAACTGCTCCCCTGACAGCGGACCTCCCTCTAACCAGCGACTGCTCCCCTGACAGAGGACCTCCCTCTAACCAGACTGCTCCCCTGACAGCTAACCTCCCCTTTACCAGACTACTCCCCTGACAGCAGACCTCCCTCTAAAGAGCGACTACTCCCCTGACAGCGGACTTCCCTCTAACCAGACTGCTCCACTGACAGCTAACCTCCATCTAACCAGACTACTCCCCTGACAGCGGACCTCCCTCTAACCAGCGACTGTTCTCCTGTCAGCTAACCTCCCTCTAAGCAGACTACTCCCCTGACAGCGGACCTGCCTCTAACCAGACTGCTCCCCTGACAGCTAACCTCCCTCTAACCAGACTGCTTTCCTGACAGCGGACCTCCCTCTTACCAGACTGCTCCCCTGACAGCTAACCTCCTTCTAACGAGCAACTGCTCCCCTGACAGCGGACCTCCCTCTAACCAGACTGCTCCCCTGACAGCGGACCTCCCTCTGACCAGACTTCTCCCCTGACAGCTAACCTCCCTCTAACCAGACTACTCCCCTGACAGCGGACCTCCCTCTAACCAGACTGCTCCCCTGACAGCTAACCTCTCTCTAACCAGACTGCTCCCCTGACAGCGGACCTCCCTCTAACCAGACTACTCCCCTGACAGCGGACCTGCCTCTAACCAGACTGCTCCCCTGACAGCTAACCTCCCTCTAACCAGACTGCTTTCCTGACAGCGGACCTCCCTCTAACCAGACTGCTCCCCTGACAGCTAACCTCCTTCTAACGAGCAACTGCTCCCCTGACAGCGGACCTCCCTCTAACCAGACTGCTCCCCTGACAGCGGACCTCCCTGTAACCAGACTTCTTCCCTGACAGCTAACCTCCCTCTAACCAGACTACTCCCCTGACAGCGGACCTCCCTCTAACCAGACTGCTCCCCTGACAGCTAACCTCTCTCTAACCAGACTGCTCCCCTGACAGCGGACCTCCCTCTAACCAGACTGCGCCCCTGACAGCTAACCTTCCTCTAACCAGCGGCTGCTCCCCTGACAACGGACCTCCTTCTAACGAGCGACTGCTCCCCTGACAGCGGACCTCCCTCTAACCATACTACTCCCCTGACAGCGGACCTCCCTCCAACCAGCGACTGCTCCCCTGGCAGCGGACCTCCCTCTAACCAGACTACTCCCCTGACAGCTAACCTCCCTTTTACCCGACTACTCCCCTGACAGCGGACCTCCCTCTAACGAGCAACTGCTCCCCTGACAGCGGACCTCCCTCTAACCAGACTGCTCCCCTGACAGCGGACCTCCCTCTAACCAGCGACTGCTCCACTGGCAGCGGACCTCCCTCTAACCAGACTGCTCCCCTGACAGCTAACCTCCCTCTTACCAGACTACTCCCCTGACAGCGGACCTCCCTCTAACGAGCAACTGCTCCCCTGACAGCGGACCTCCCTCTAACCAGACTGCTCCACTGACAGCTAACCTCCTCTAACCAGACTACTCCCCTGACAGCGGACCTCCCTCTAACCAGCGACTGTTCCCCTGACAGTTAACCTCCCTCTAAGCAGACTACTCCCCTGACAGCTGACCTCCCTCTAACCAGACTGTTCCCCTGACAGCTAACCTCCCTCTAACGAGCGACTGCTCCCCGACAGCGCACCTCCCTCTAACCAGACTGCTCCCCTGACAGCGGACCTCCCTCTAACCAGACTGCTCCCCTAACAGCTTACCTTCCTCTAACCAGCGACTGCTCCCCTGACAGCGGACCTCCCTCTAACCAGACTGCTCCCCTGACAGCGGACCTCCTTCTAACCAGCGACTGCTCCCCTGACAGTGGACCTCCCTCTAACCAGCGACTGCCCCCTGACAGCGGACCTCCCTCTAACCAGACTGCTCCCTTGACAGCTAACCTCCCTCTTACCCGACTACTCCCCTGACAGCGGACCTCCCTCTAACGAGCGACTGCTCCCCTGACAGCGGACCTCCCTCTAACCAGACTGCTCCACTGACAGCTAACCTCCCTCTAACCAGACTACTCCCCCGACAGCGGACCTCCCTCTAACCAGCGACTGTTCCCCTGACAGCGGACCTGCGTCCAACCAGACTGCTCCCCTGACAGCGGACCTCCCTCTAACCAGAATACTCCCCTGACAGCTAACCTCCCTCTAACCAGACTACTCCCCTGACAGCGGACCTCCCTCTAACCAGCGACTGCTCCCCTGACAGCGGACCTTCCTCTAACCAGCGACTGCTCCCCTGACAGCAGACCTTCCTCTAACCAGACTGCTCCCCTGACAGCTAACCTCCCTCTAACGAGCGAATGCTCCTCTAACAGCGGACCTCCCTTTAACCAGACTGCTCCCCTGACAGCGGACCTCCGTCTAACTAGACTGCTCCCCTGACAGCTAACCTCCCTCTAACCAGACTACTCCCCTGACAGTGGACCTCCCTCTAACCAGACTGCTCCCCTGACAGCTAACCTCCCTCTAACCAGACTGCTTTCCTGACAGCGGACCTCCCTCTAACCAGACTGCTCCCCTGACAGCTAACCTCCCTCTAACGAGCAACTGCTCCCCTGACAGCGGACCTCCCTCTAACTAGACTGCTCCCCTGACAGCGGACCTCCCTCTAACCAGACTTCTCCCCTGACAGCTAACCTCCCTCTAACCAGACTACTCCCCTGACAGCGGACCTCCCTCTAACCAGTCTGCTTTCCTGACAGCGGACCTCCCTCTAACCAGCGACTGTTCCCCTGACACCGGACCTCCCTCTAACCAGACCGCTCCCCTGACAGCTAACCTCCCTCTAACGAGACTACTCCCCTGACAGCGGACCTCCCTCTAACCAGACTGCTCACCTGACAGCTAACCTCCCTCTAACCAGACTGTTTTCCTGACAGTGGACCTCCCGCTAACCAGACTGCTCCCCTGACAGCTAACCTCCCTTTAACGAGCGACTTCTCCCCTGACAGCGGACCTCCCTCTAACCAGACTGCTCCCCTGACAGCGGACCTCCCTCTAACCAGACTGCTCCCTGACAGCGGACCTCCCTCTAACCAGCGACTGCTCCCCTGACAGCGGACCTCCCTCTAACCATACTACTCCCCTGACAGCGGACCTCCTTCTAACCAGCGACTGCTCCCCTGGCAGCGGACCTCCCTCTAACCAGACTACTCCCCTGACAGCTAACCTCCCTCTAACCAAACTGCTCCCCTGACAGCGGACCTCCCTCTAACCAGACTGCTCCCCTGACAGCGGACCTCCCTCTAACCAGCGACTGCCCCGTGACAGCTAACCTCCCTCTAACCAGACTGCTCCCCTGACAGCGGACCTCCCTCTAACCAGACTGTTCCCCTGACAGCTAACTTCCCTCTAACGAGCGACTGCTCCCCTGACAGCGGACCTCCCTCTAACCAGACTGCTCCACTGACAGCTAACCTCCTCTAACCAGACTACTCCCCTGACAGCGGACCTCCCTCTAACCAGCGACTGTTCCCCTGACAGTTAACCTCCCTCTAAGCAGACTACTCCCCTGACAGCTGACCTCCCTCTAACCAGACTGTTCCCCTGACAGCTAACCTCCCTCTAACGAGCGACTGCTCCCCGACAGCGCACCTCCCTCTAACCAGACTGCTCCCCTGACAGCGGACCTCCCTCTAACCAGACTGCTCCCCTAACAGCTTACCTTCCTCTAACCAGCGACTGCTCCCCTGACAGCGGACCTCCCTCTAACCAGACTGCTCCCCTGACAGCGGACCTCCTTCTAACCAGCGACTGCTCCCCTGACAGTGGACCTCCCTCTAACCAGCGACTGCCCCCTGACAGCGGACCTCCCTCTAACCAGACTGCTCCCTTGACAGCTAACCTCCCTCTTACCCGACTACTCCCCTGACAGCGGACCTCCCTCTAACGAGCGACTGCTCCCCTGACAGCGGACCTCCCTCTAACCAGACTGCTCCACTGACAGCTAACCTCCCTCTAACCAGACTACTCCCCCGACAGCGGACCTCCCTCTAACCAGCGACTGTTCCCCTGACAGCGGACCTGCGTCCAACCAGACTGCTCCCCTGACAGCGGACCTCCCTCTAACCAGAATACTCCCCTGACAGCTAACCTCCCTCTAACCAGACTACTCCCCTGACAGCTAACCTCCCTCTAACGAGCGACTGCTCCTCTAACAGCGGACCTCCCTTTAACCAGACTGCTCCCCTGACAGCGGACCTCCGTCTAACTAGACTGCTCCCCTGACAGCTAACCTCCCTCTAACCAGACTACTCCCCTGACAGTGGACCTCCCTCTAACCAGACTGCTCCCCTGACAGCTAACCTCCCTCTTACCAGACTACTCCCCTGACAGCGGACCTCCCTCTAACCAGCGACTGCTCCCCTGACAGCGGACCTTCCTCTAACCAGCGACTGCTCCCCTGACAGCAGACCTTCCTCTAACCAGACTGCTCCCCTGACAGCTAACCTCCCTCTAACGAGCGACTGCTCCTCTAACAGCGGACCTCCCTTTAACCAGACTGCTCCCCTGACAGCGGACCTCCGTCTAACTAGACTGCTCCCCTGACAGCTAACCTCCCTCTAACCAGACTACTCCCCTGACAGTGGACCTCCCTCTAACCAGACTGCTCCCCTGACAGCTAACCTCCCTCTAACCAGACTGCTTTACTGACAGCGGACCTCCCTCTAACCAGACTGCTCCCCTGACAGCTAACCTCCCTCCAACGAGCGACTGCTCCTCTAACAGCGGACCTCCCTTTAACCAGACTGCTCCCCTGACAACGGACCTCCCTCTAACCAGACTGCTCCCCTGACAGCTAACCTCCCTCTAACCAGACTACTCCCCTGACAGCGGACCTCCCTCTAACCAGACTGCTCTCCTGACAGCTAACCTCCCTCTAACCAGACTGCTTTCCTGACAGCGGACCTCCCTCTAACCAGACTGCTCCCCTGACAGCTAACCTCCCTCTAACGAGCGACTGCTCTCCTGACAGCGGACCTCCCTCTAACCAGACTGTTCCCCTGACAGCTAACCTCCCTCTAACGAGCGACTGCTCCCCGACAGCGGACCTCCCTCTAACCAGACTGCTCCCCTGACAGCGGACCTCCCTCTAACCAGACTGCTCCCCTAACAGCTTACCTCCCTCTAACCAGCGACTGTTCCCCTGACACCGGACCTCCCTCTAACCAGACTGCTCCCCTGACAGCGGACCTCCCTCTAACCAGCAACTGCTCCCCTGACAGCGGACCTCCCTCTAACCAGCGACTGCTCCCCTGACAGAGGACCTCCCTCTAACCAGACTGCTCCCCTGACAGCTAACCTCCCCTTTACCAGACTACTCCCCTGACAGCAGACCTCCCTCTAAAGAGCGACTACTCCCCTGACAGCGGACTTCCCTCTAACCAGACTGCTCCACTGACAGCTAACCTCCATCTAACCAGACTACTCCCCTGACAGCGGACCTCCCTCTAACCAGCGACTGTTCTCCTGTCAGCTAACCTCCCTCTAAGCAGACTACTCCCCTGACAGCGGACCTGCCTCTAACCAGACTGCTCCCCTGACAGCTAACCTCCCTCTAACCAGACTGCTTTCCTGACAGCGGACCTCCCTCTTACCAGACTGCTCCCCTGACAGCTAACCTCCTTCTAACGAGCAACTGCTCCCCTGACAGCGGACCTCCCTCTAACCAGACTGCTCCCCTGACAGCGGACCTCCCTCTAACCAGACTTCTCCCCTGACAGCTAACCTCCCTCTAACCAGACTACTCCCCTGACAGCGGACCTCCCTCTAACCAGACTGCTCCCCTGACAGCTAACCTCTCTCTAACCAGACTGCTCCCCTGACAGCGGACCTCCCTCTAACCAGACTACTCCCCTGACAGCGGACCTGCCTCTAACCAGACTGCTCCCCTGACAGCTAACCTCCCTCTAACCAGACTGCTTTCCTGACAGCGGACCTCCCTCTAACCAGACTGCTCCCCTGACAGCTAACCTCCTTCTAACGAGCAACTGCTCCCCTGACAGCGGACCTCCCTCTAACCAGACTGCTCCCCTGACAGCGGACCTCCCTGTAACCAGACTTCTTCCCTGACAGCTAACCTCCCTCTAACCAGACTACTCCCCTGACAGCGGACCTCCCTCTAACCAGACTGCTCCCCTGACAGCTAACCTCTCTCTAACCAGACTGCTCCCCTGACAGCGGACCTCCCTCTAACCAGACTGCGCCCCTGACAGCTAACCTTCCTCTAACCAGCGGCTGCTCCCCTGACAACGGACCTCCTTCTAACGAGCGACTGCTCCCCTGACAGCGGACCTCCCTCTAACCATACTACTCCCCTGACAGCGGACCTCCCTCCAACCAGCGACTGCTCCCCTGGCAGCGGACCTCCCTCTAACCAGACTACTCCCCTGACAGCTAACCTCCCTTTTACCCGACTACTCCCCTGACAGCAGACCTCCCTCTAACGAGCAACTGCTCCCCTGACAGCGGACCTCCCTCTAACCAGACTGCTCCCCTGACAGCGGACCTCCCTCTAACCAGCGACTGCTCCACTGGCAGCGGACCTCCCTCTAACCAGACTGCTCCCCTGACAGCTAACCTCCCTCTTACCAGACTACTCCCCTGACAGCGGACCTCCCTCTAACGAGCAACTGCTCCCCTGACAGCGGACCTCCCTCTAACCAGACTGCTCCACTGACAGCTAACCTCCTCTAACCAGACTACTCCCCTGACAGCGGACCTCCCTCTAACCAGCGACTGTTCCCCTGACAGTTAACCTCCCTCTAAGCAGACTACTCCCCTGACAGCTGACCTCCCTCTAACCAGACTGTTCCCCTGACAGCTAACCTCCCTCTAACGAGCGACTGCTCCCCGACAGCGCACCTCCCTCTAACCAGACTGCTCCCCTGACAGCGGACCTCCCTCTAACCAGACTGCTCCCCTAACAGCTTACCTTCCTCTAACCAGCGACTGCTCCCCTGACAGCGGACCTCCCTCTAACCAGACTGCTCCCCTGACAGCGGACCTCCTTCTAACCAGCGACTGCTCCCCTGACAGTGGACCTCCCTCTAACCAGCGACTGCCCCCTGACAGCGGACCTCCCTCTAACCAGACTGCTCCCTTGACAGCTAACCTCCCTCTTACCCGACTACTCCCCTGACAGCGGACCTCCCTCTAACGAGCGACTGCTCCCCTGACAGCGGACCTCCCTCTAACCAGACTGCTCCACTGACAGCTAACCTCCCTCTAACCAGACTACTCCCCCGACAGCGGACCTCCCTCTAACCAGCGACTGTTCCCCTGACAGCGGACCTGCGTCCAACCAGACTGCTCCCCTGACAGCGGACCTCCCTCTAACCAGAATACTCCCCTGACAGCTAACCTCCCTCTAACCAGACTACTCCCCTGACAGCGGACCTCCCTCTAACCAGCGACTGCTCCCCTGACAGCGGACCTTCCTCTAACCAGCGACTGCTCCCCTGACAGCAGACCTTCCTCTAACCAGACTGCTCCCCTGACAGCTAACCTCCCTCTAACGAGCGAATGCTCCTCTAACAGCGGACCTCCCTTTAACCAGACTGCTCCCCTGACAGCGGACCTCCGTCTAACTAGACTGCTCCCCTGACAGCTAACCTCCCTCTAACCAGACTACTCCCCTGACAGTGGACCTCCCTCTAACCAGACTGCTCCCCTGACAGCTAACCTCCCTCTAACCAGACTGCTTTCCTGACAGCGGACCTCCCTCTAACCAGACTGCTCCCCTGACAGCTAACCTCCCTCTAACGAGCAACTGCTCCCCTGACAGCGGACCTCCCTCTAACTAGACTGCTCCCCTGACAGCGGACCTCCCTCTAACCAGACTTCTCCCCTGACAGCTAACCTCCCTCTAACCAGACTACTCCCCTGACAGCGGACCTCCCTCTAACCAGTCTGCTTTCCTGACAGCGGACCTCCCTCTAACCAGCGACTGTTCCCCTGACACCGGACCTCCCTCTAACCAGACCGCTCCCCTGACAGCTAACCTCCCTCTAACGAGACTACTCCCCTGACAGCGGACCTCCCTCTAACAAGACTGCTCCCCTGACAGCTAACCTCCCTCTTACCAAACTACTCCCCTGACAGCGGACCTCCCTCTAACGAGTGACTGCTCCCCTGACAGCAGACCTCCCTCTAACCAGACTGCTCCACTGACAGCTAACCTCCCTCTAACCAGACTACTCCCCTGACAGCGGACCTCCCTCTAACCATACTGCTCCCCTGACAGCTAACCTCCCTCTAACCAGACTGCTTTCCTGACAGCGGAACTCCCTCTAACCAGACTGCTCCCCTGACAGCTAACCTCCCTCTAACGAGCAACTGCTCCCCTGACAGCAGACCTCCCTCTAACCAGACTGCTCCCCTGACAGCGGACCTCCCTCTAACCAGACTTCTCCCCTGACAGCTAACCTCCCTCTAACCAGCGACTGTTCCCCTGACAGCGGACCTTCCTCTAACCAGACTGCTCCCCTGACAGCGGACCTCCCTCTAACCAGCAACTGCTCCCCTGACAGCGGACCTCCCTCTAACCAGCGACTGCTCCCCTGACAGAGGACCTCCCTCTAACCAGACTGCTCCCCTGACAGCTAACCTCCCCTTTACCAGACTACTCCCCTGACAGCAGACCTCCCTCTAACGAACGACTACTCCCCTGACAGCGGACCTCCCTCTAACCAGACTGCTCCACTGACAGCTAACCTCCATCTAACCAGACTACTCCCCTGACAGCGGACCTCCCTCTAACCAGCGACTGTTCTCCTGTCAGCTAACCTCCCTCTAAGCAGACTACTCCCCTGACAGCGGACCTGCCTCTAACCAGACTGCTCCCCTGACAGCTAACCTCCCTCTAACGAGACTGCTTTCCTGACAGCGGACCTCCCTCTAACCAGACTGCTCCCCTGACAGCTAACCTCCTTCTAACGAGCAACTGCTCCCCTGACAGCGGACCTCCCTCTAACCAGACTGCTCCCCTGACAGCGGACCTCCCTCTAACCAGACTTCTCCCCTGACAGCTAACCTCCCTCTAACCAGACTACTCCCCTGACAGCGGACCTCCCTCTAACCAGACTGCTCCCCTGACAGCTAACCTCTCTCTAACCAGACTGCTCCCCTGACAGCGGACCTCCCTCTAACCAGACTACTCCCCTGACAGCGGACCTGCCTCTAACCAGACTGCTCCCCTGACAGCTAACCTCCCTCTAACCAGACTGCTTCCCTGACAGCGGACCTCCCTCTAACCAGACTGCTCCCCTGACAGCTAACCTCCTTCTAACGAGCAACTGCTCCCCTGACAGCGGACCTGCCTCTAACCAGACTGCTCCCCTGACAGCTAACCTCCCTCTAACCAGACTGCTTCCCTGACAGCGGACCTCCCTCTAACCAGCGACTGCTCCCCTGACAGCGGACCTCCCTCTAACCATACTACTCCCCTGACAGCGGACCTCCTTCTAACCAGCGACTGCTCCCCTGGCAGCGGACCTCCCTCTAACCAGACTACTCCCCTGACAGCTAACCTCCCTCTAACCAAACTCCTCCCCTGACAGCGGACCTCCCTCTAACCAGACTGCTCCCCTGACAGCGGACCTCCCTCTAACCAGCGACTGCCCCGTGACAGCTAACCTCCCTCTAACCAGACTGCTCCCCTGACAGCGGACCTCCCTCTAACCAGACTGTTCCCCTGACAGCTAACTTCCCTCTAACGAGCGACTGCTCCCCTGACAGCGGACCTCCCTCTAACCAGACTGCTCCACTGACAGCTAACCTCCTCTAACCAGACTACTCCCCTGACAGCGGACCTCCTTCTAACCAGCGACTGCTCCCCTGACAGTGGACCTCCCTCTAACCAGCGACTGCCCCCTGACAGCGGACCTCCCTCTAACCAGACTGCTCCCTTGACAGCTAACCTCCCTCTTACCCGACTACTCCCCTGACAGCGGACCTCCCTCTAACGAGCGACTGCTCCCCTGACAGCGGACCTCCCTCTAACCAGACTGCTCCACTGACAGCTAACCTCCCTCTAACCAGACTACTCCCCCGACAGCGGACCTCCCTCTAACCAGCGACTGTTCCCCTGACAGCGGACCTGCGTCCAACCAGACTGCTCCCCTGACAGCGGACCTCCCTCTAACCAGAATACTCCCCTGACAGCTAACCTCCCTCTAACCAGACTACTCCCCTGACAGCGGACCTCCCTCTAACCAGCGACTGCTCCCCTGACAGCGGACCTTCCTCTAACCAGCGACTGCTCCCCTGACAGCAGACCTTCCTCTAACCAGACTGCTCCCCTGACAGCTAACCTCCCTCTAACGAGCGACTGCTCCTCTAACAGCGGACCTCCCTTTAACCAGACTGCTCCCCTGACAGCGGACCTCCGTCTAACTAGACTGCTCCCCTGACAGCTAACCTCCCTCTAACCAGACTACTCCCCTGACAGTGGACCTCCCTCTAACCAGACTGCTCCCCTGACAGCTAACCTCCCTCTAACCAGACTGCTTTCCTGACAGCGGACCTCCCTCTAACCAGACTGCTCCCCTGACAGCTAACCTCCCTCTAACGAGCAACTGCTCCCCTGACAGCGGACCTCCCTCTAACTAGACTGCTCCCCTGACAGCGGACCTCCCTCTAACCAGACTTCTCCCCTGACAGCTAACCTCCCTCTAACCAGACTACTCCCCTGACAGCGGACCTCCCTCTAACCAGTCTGCTTTCCTGACAGCGGACCTCCCTCTAACCAGCGACTGTTCCCCTGACACCGGACCTCCCTCTAACCAGACCGCTCCCCTGACAGCTAACCTCCCTCTAACGAGACTACTCCCCTGACAGCGGACCTCCCTCTAACCAGACTGCTCACCTGACAGCTAACCTCCCTCTAACCAGACTGTTTTCCTGACAGCGGACCTCCCGCTAACCAGACTGCTCCCCTGACAGCTAACCTCCCTTTAACGAGCGACTTCTCCCCTGACAGCGGACCTCCCTCTAACCAGACTGCTCCCCTGACAGCGGACCTCCCTCTAACCAGACTGCTCCCTGACAGCGGACCTCCCTCTAACCAGCGACTGCTCCCCTGACAGCGGACCTCCCTCTAACCATACTACTCCCCTGACAGCGGACCTCCTTCTAACCAGCGACTGCTCCCCTGGCAGCGGACCTCCCTCTAACCAGACTACTCCCCTGACAGCTAACCTCCCTCTAACCAAACTGCTCCCCTGACAGCGGACCTCCCTCTAACCAGACTGCTCCCCTGACAGCGGACCTCCCTCTAACCAGCGACTGCCCCGTGACAGCTAACCTCCCTCTAACCAGACTGCTCCCCTGACAGCGGACCTCCCTCTAACCAGACTGTTCCCCTGACAGCTAACTTCCCTCTAACGAGCGACTGCTCCCCTGACAGCGGACCTCCCTCTAACCAGACTGCTCCACTGACAGCTAACCTCCTCTAACCAGACTACTCCCCTGACAGCGGACCTCCCTCTAACCAGCGACTGTTCCCCTGACAGTTAACCTCCCTCTAAGCAGACTACTCCCCTGACAGCTGACCTCCCTCTAACCAGACTGTTCCCCTGACAGCTAACCTCCCTCTAACGAGCGACTGCTCCCCGACAGCGCACCTCCCTCTAACCAGACTGCTCCCCTGACAGCGGACCTCCCTCTAACCAGACTGCTCCCCTAACAGCTTACCTTCCTCTAACCAGCGACTGCTCCCCTGACAGCGGACCTCCCTCTAACCAGACTGCTCCCCTGACAGCGGACCTCCTTCTAACCAGCGACTGCTCCCCTGACAGTGGACCTCCCTCTAACCAGCGACTGCCCCCTGACAGCGGACCTCCCTCTAACCAGACTGCTCCCTTGACAGCTAACCTCCCTCTTACCCGACTACTCCCCTGACAGCGGACCTCCCTCTAACGAGCGACTGCTCCCCTGACAGCGGACCTCCCTCTAACCAGACTGCTCCACTGACAGCTAACCTCCCTCTAACCAGACTACTCCCCCGACAGCGGACCTCCCTCTAACCAGCCACTGTTCCCCTGACAGCGGACCTGCGTCCAACCAGACTGCTCCCCTGACAGCGGACCTCCCTCTAACCAGAATACTCCCCTGACAGCTAACCTCCCTCTAACCAGACTACTCCCCTGACAGCTAACCTCCCTCTAACGAGCGACTGCTCCTCTAACAGCGGACCTCCCTTTAACCAGACTGCTCCCCTGACAGCGGACCTCCGTCTAACTAGACTGCTCCCCTGACAGCTAACCTCCCTCTAACCAGACTACTCCCCTGACAGTGGACCTCCCTCTAACCAGACTGCTCCCCTGACAGCTAACCTCCCTCTTACCAGACTACTCCCCTGACAGCGGACCTCCCTCTAACCAGCGACTGCTCCCCTGACAGCGGACCTTCCTCTAACCAGCGACTGCTCCCCTGACAGCAGACCTTCCTCTAACCAGACTGCTCCCCTGACAGCTAACCTCCCTCTAACGAGCGACTGCTCCTCTAACAGCGGACCTCCCTTTAACCAGACTGCTCCCCTGACAGCGGACCTCCGTCTAACTAGACTGCTCCCCTGACAGCTAACCTCCCTCTAACCAGACTACTCCCCTGACAGTGGACCTCCCTCTAACCAGACTGCTCCCCTGACAGCTAACCTCCCTCTAACCAGACTGCTTTACTGACAGCGGACCTCCCTCTAACCAGACTGCTCCCCTGACAGCTAACCTCCCTCTAACGAGCAACTGCTCCCCTGACAGCGGACCTCCCTCTAACTAGACTGCTCCCCTGACAGCGGACCTCCCTCTAACCAGACTTCTCCCCTGACAGCTAACCTCCCTCTAACCAGACTACTCCCCTGACAGCGGACCTCCCTCTAACCAGACTGCTTCCCTGACAGCTACCTCTCTCTAACCAGACTGCTCCCCTGACAGCGGACCTCCCTCTAACCAGACTGCGCCCCTGACAGCTAACCTCCCTCTAACCAGCGGCTGCTCCCCTGACAGCGGACCTCCTTCTAACCAGCGACTGCTCCCCTGACAGCGGACCTCCCTCTAACCATACTACTCCCCTGACAGCGTACCTCCCTCCAACCAGCGACTGCTCCCCTGACAGCGGACCTCCCTCTAACCTGACTACTCCCCTGACAGCTACCCTCCCTCTAACCAGACTGCTCCCCTGACAGCGGACCTCCCTCTAACCAGCGACTGCTCTCCTGACAGTGGACCTCCCTCTAACCAGCGACTGCCCCCTGACAGCGGACCTCCCTCTAACCAGACTGCTCCCTTGACAGCTAACCTCCCTCTTACCCGACTACTCCCCTGACAGCGGACCTCCCTCTAACGAGCAACTGCTCCCCTGACAGCGGACCTCCCTCTAACCAGACTGCTCCACTGACAGCTAACCTCCCTCTAACTAGACTACTCCCCTGACAGCGGACCTCCCTCTAACCAGCGACTGTTCCCCTGACAGCGAACCTGCGTCTAACCAGACTGCTCCCCTGACAGCGGACCTCCCTCTAACCAGAATACTCCCCTGACAGCTAATCTCCCTCTAACCAGACTACTCCCCTGACAGCGGACCTCCCTCTAACCAGCGACTGCTCCCCTGACAGCGGACCTTCCTCTAACCAGCGACTGCTCCCCTAACAGAGGACCTTCCTCTAACCAGACTGCTCCCCTGACAGCTAACCTCCCTCTAACGAGCGACTGCTCCTCTAACAGCGGACCTCCCTTTAACCAGACTGCTCCCCTGACAGCGGACCTCCGTCTAACTAGACTGCTCCCCTGACAGCTAACCTCCCTCTAACCAGACTACTCCCCTGACAGTGGACCTCCCTCTAACCAGACTGCTCCCCTGACAGCTAACCTCCCTCTAACCAGACTGCTTTCCTGACAGCGGACCTCCCTCTAACCAGACTGCTCCCCTGACAGCTAACCTAACTCTAACGAGCAACTGCTCCCCTGACAGCGGACCTCCCTCTAACTAGACTGCTCCCCTGACAGCGGAACTCCCTCTAACCAGACTTCTCCCCTGACAGCTAACCTCTCTCTAACCAGACTACTCCCCTGACAGCGGACCTCCCGCTAACCAGACTGCTTCCCTGACAGCTACCTCTCTCTAACCAGACTGCTCCCCTGACAGCGGACCTCCCTCTAACCAGACTGCGCCCCTGACAGCTAACCTCCCTCTAACCAGCGGCTGCTCCCCTGACAGCGGACCTCCTTCTAACCAGCGACTGCTCCCCTGACAGCGGACCTCCCTCTAACCATACTACTCCCCTGACAGCGTACCTCCCTCCAACCAGCGACTGCTCCCCTGACAGCGGACCTCCCTCTAACAAGACTACTCCCCTGACAGCTAACCTCCCTCTAACCAGACTGCTCTTCTGACAGCGGACCTCCCTCTAACCAGACTGCTCCCCTGACAGCTTACCTCCCTCTAACCAGCGACTGCTCCCCTGACTGCGGACCTCCCTATAACCATACTGCTCCCCTGACAGCGGACCTCCCTCTAACCAGCGACTGCTCCCCTGACAGCGGACCTCCCTCTAACCAGACTGCTCCCCTGACAGCTAACCTCCATCTTACCAGACTACTCCCCTGACAGCGGACCTCCCTCTAACCAGCGACTGTTCCCCTGACAGCTAACCTCCCTCTAAGCAGACTATTCCCCTGACAGCGGACCTCCCTCTAACGAGCGACTGCTCCCCTGACAGCGGACATCCCTCTAACCAGACTACTCCCCTGACAGCGGACCTCCCTCTAACCAGCGACTGCTCTCCTGACAGTGGACCGCCCTCTAACCAGCGACTGCTCCCCTGACAGCGGACCTTCCTCTAACCAGACTGCTCCCCTGACAGCGTACCTCCCTCTAACCAGACTGCTCCCCTGACAGCTAACCTCCCTCTACCGAGCGACTGCTCCTCTAACAGCGGACCTCCCTTTAACCAGACTGCTCCCCTGACAGCGGACCTCCGTCTAACCAGACTGCTCCCCTGACAGCTAACCTCCCTCTAACCAGACTACTCCCCTGACAGTGGACCTCCCTCTAACCAGACTGCTCCCCTGACAGCTAACCTCCTTCTAAACAGACTGCTTTCCTCACAGCGGACCTCCCTCTAACCAGACTGCTCCCCTGCCAGCTAACCTCCCTCTAACGAGCAACTGCTCCCCTGACAGCGGACCTCCCTCTAACCAGCGATTGCTCCCCTGACAGCGGACCTCCCTCTAACAAGACTGCTCCCCTGACAGCTAACCTCCCTCTTACCAAACTACTCCCCTGACAGCGGACCTCCCTCTAACGAGTGACTGCTCCCCTGACAGCAGACCTCCCTCTAACCAGACTGCTCCACTGACAGCTAACCTCCCTCTAACCAGACTACTCCCCTGACAGCGGACCTCCCTCTAACCATACTGCTCCCCTGACAGCTAACCTCCCTCTAACCAGACTGCTTTCCTGACAGCGGAACTCCCTCTAACCAGACTGCTCCCCTGACAGCTAACCTCCCTCTAACGAGCAACTGCTCCCCTGACAGCAGACCTCCCTCTAACCAGACTGCTCCCCTGACAGCGGACCTCCCTCTAACCAGACTTCTCCCCTGACAGCTAACCTCCCTCTAACCAGCGACTGTTCCCCTGACAGCGGACCTTCCTCTAACCAGACTGCTCCCCTGACAGCGGACCTCCCTCTAACCAGCAACTGCTCCCCTGACAGCGGACCTCCCTCTAACCAGCGACTGCTCCCCTGACAGAGGACCTCCCTCTAACCAGACTGCTCCCCTGACAGCTAACCTCCCCTTTACCAGACTACTCCCCTGACAGCAGACCTCCCTCTAACGAACGACTACTCCCCTGACAGCGGACCTCCCTCTAACCAGACTGCTCCACTGACAGCTAACCTCCATCTAACCAGACTACTCCCCTGACAGCGGACCTCCCTCTAACCAGCGACTGTTCTCCTGTCAGCTAACCTCCCTCTAAGCAGACTACTCCCCTGACAGCGGACCTGCCTCTAACCAGACTGCTCCCCTGACAGCTAACCTCCCTCTAACGAGACTGCTTTCCTGACAGCGGACCTCCCTCTAACCAGACTGCTCCCCTGACAGCTAACCTCCTTCTAACGAGCAACTGCTCCCCTGACAGCGGACCTCCCTCTAACCAGACTGCTCCCCTGACAGCGGACCTCCCTCTAACCAGACTTCTCCCCTGACAGCTAACCTCCCTCTAACCAGACTACTCCCCTGACAGCGGACCTCCCTCTAACCAGACTGCTCCCCTGACAGCTAACCTCTCTCTAACCAGACTGCTCCCCTGACAGCGGACCTCCCTCTAACCAGACTACTCCCCTGACAGCGGACCTGCCTCTAACCAGACTGCTCCCCTGACAGCTAACCTCCCTCTAACCAGACTGCTTCCCTGACAGCGGACCTCCCTCTAACCAGACTGCTCCCCTGACAGCTAACCTCCTTCTAACGAGCAACTGCTCCCCTGACAGCGGACCTGCCTCTAACCAGACTGCTCCCCTGACAGCTAACCTCCCTCTAACCAGACTGCTTCCCTGACAGCGGACCTCCCTCTAACCAGCGACTGCTCCCCTGACAGCGGACCTCCCTCTAACCATACTACTCCCCTGACAGCGGACCTCCTTCTAACCAGCGACTGCTCCCCTGGCAACGGACCTCCCTCTAACCAGACTACTCCCCTGACAGCTAACCTCCCTCTAACCAAACTCCTCCCCTGACAGCGGACCTCCCTCTAACCAGACTGCTCCCCTGACAGCGGACCTCCCTCTAACCAGCGACTGCCCCGTGACAGCTAACCTCCCTCTAACCAGACTGCTCCCCTGACAGCGGACCTCCCTCTAACCAGACTGTTCCCCTGACAGCTAACTTCCCTCTAACGAGCGACTGCTCCCCTGACAGCGGACCTCCCTCTAACCAGACTGCTCCACTGACAGCTAACCTCCTCTAACCAGACTACTCCCCTGACAGCGGACCTCCTTCTAACCAGCGACTGCTCCCCTGACAGTGGACCTCCCTCTAACCAGCGACTGCCCCCTGACAGCGGACCTCCCTCTAACCAGACTGCTCCCTTGACAGCTAACCTCCCTCTTACCCGACTACTCCCCTGACAGCGGACCTCCCTCTAACGAGCGACTGCTCCCCTGACAGCGGACCTCCCTCTAACCAGACTGCTCCACTGACAGCTAACCTCCCTCTAACCAGACTACTCCCCCGACAGCGGACCTCCCTCTAACCAGCGACTGTTCCCCTGACAGCGGACCTGCGTCCAACCAGACTGCTCCCCTGACAGCGGACCTCCCTCTAACCAGAATACTCCCCTGACAGCTAACCTCCCTCTAACCAGACTACTCCCCTGACAGCGGACCTCCCTCTAACCAGCGACTGCTCCCCTGACAGCGGACCTTCCTCTAACCAGCGACTGCTCCCCTGACAGCAGACCTTCCTCTAACCAGACTGCTCCCCTGACAGCTAACCTCCCTCTAACGAGCGACTGCTCCTCTAACAGCGGACCTCCCTTTAACCAGACTGCTCCCCTGACAGCGGACCTCCGTCTAACTAGACTGCTCCCCTGACAGCTAACCTCCCTCTAACCAGACTACTCCCCTGACAGTGGACCTCCCTCTAACCAGACTGCTCCCCTGACAGCTAACCTCCCTCTAACCAGACTGCTTTCCTGACAGCGGACCTCCCTCTAACCAGACTGCTCCCCTGACAGCTAACCTCCCTCTAACGAGCAACTGCTCCCCTGACAGCGGACCTCCCTCTAACTAGACTGCTCCCCTGACAGCGGACCTCCCTCTAACCAGACTTCTCCCCTGACAGCTAACCTCCCTCTAACCAGACTACTCCCCTGACAGCGGACCTCCCTCTAACCAGTCTGCTTTCCTGACAGCGGACCTCCCTCTAACCAGCGACTGTTCCCCTGACACCGGACCTCCCTCTAACCAGACCGCTCCCCTGACAGCTAACCTCCCTCTAACGAGACTACTCCCCTGACAGCGGACCTCCCTCTAACCAGACTGCTCACCTGACAGCTAACCTCCCTCTAACCAGACTGTTTTCCTGACAGCGGACCTCCCGCTAACCAGACTGCTCCCCTGACAGCTAACCTCCCTTTAACGAGCGACTTCTCCCCTGACAGCGGACCTCCCTCTAACCAGACTGCTCCCCTGACAGCGGACCTCCCTCTAACCAGACTGCTCCCTGACAGCGGACCTCCCTCTAACCAGCGACTGCTCCCCTGACAGCGGACCTCCCTCTAACCATACTACTCCCCTGACAGCGGACCTCCTTCTAACCAGCGACTGCTCCCCTGGCAGCGGACCTCCCTCTAACCAGACTACTCCCCTGACAGCTAACCTCCCTCTAACCAAACTGCTCCCCTGACAGCGGACCTCCCTCTAACCAGACTGCTCCCCTGACAGCGGACCTCCCTCTAACCAGCGACTGCCCCGTGACAGCTAACCTCCCTCTAACCAGACTGCTCCCCTGACAGCGGACCTCCCTCTAACCAGACTGTTCCCCTGACAGCTAACTTCCCTCTAACGAGCGACTGCTCCCCTGACAGCGGACCTCCCTCTAACCAGACTGCTCCACTGACAGCTAACCTCCTCTAACCAGACTACTCCCCTGACAGCGGACCTCCCTCTAACCAGCGACTGTTCCCCTGACAGTTAACCTCCCTCTAAGCAGACTACTCCCCTGACAGCTGACCTCCCTCTAACCAGACTGTTCCCCTGACAGCTAACCTCCCTCTAACGAGCGACTGCTCCCCGACAGCGCACCTCCCTCTAACCAGACTGCTCCCCTGACAGCGGACCTCCCTCTAACCAGACTGCTCCCCTAACAGCTTACCTTCCTCTAACCAGCGACTGCTCCCCTGACAGCGGACCTCCCTCTAACCAGACTGCTCCCCTGACAGCGGACCTCCTTCTAACCAGCGACTGCTCCCCTGACAGTGGACCTCCCTCTAACCAGCGACTGCCCCCTGACAGCGGACCTCCCTCTAACCAGACTGCTCCCTTGACAGCTAACCTCCCTCTTACCCGACTACTCCCCTGACAGCGGACCTCCCTCTAACGAGCGACTGCTCCCCTGACAGCGGACCTCCCTCTAACCAGACTGCTCCACTGACAGCTAACCTCCCTCTAACCAGACTACTCCCCCGACAGCGGACCTCCCTCTAACCAGCGACTGTTCCCCTGACAGCGGACCTGCGTCCAACCAGACTGCTCCCCTGACAGCGGACCTCCCTCTAACCAGAATACTCCCCTGACAGCTAACCTCCCTCTAACCAGACTACTCCCCTGACAGCTAACCTCCCTCTAACGAGCGACTGCTCCTCTAACAGCGGACCTCCCTTTAACCAGACTGCTCCCCTGACAGCGGACCTCCGTCTAACTAGACTGCTCCCCTGACAGCTAACCTCCCTCTAACCAGACTACTCCCCTGACAGTGGACCTCCCTCTAACCAGACTGCTCCCCTGACAGCTAACCTCCCTCTTACCAGACTACTCCCCTGACAGCGGACCTCCCTCTAACCAGCGACTGCTCCCCTGACAGCGGACCTTCCTCTAACCAGCGACTGCTCCCCTGACAGCAGACCTTCCTCTAACCAGACTGCTCCCCTGACAGCTAACCTCCCTCTAACGAGCGACTGCTCCTCTAACAGCGGACCTCCCTTTAACCAGACTGCTCCCCTGACAGCGGACCTCCGTCTAACTAGACTGCTCCCCTGACAGCTAACCTCCCTCTAACCAGACTACTCCCCTGACAGTGGACCTCCCTCTAACCAGACTGCTCCCCTGACAGCTAACCTCCCTCTAACCAGACTGCTTTACTGACAGCGGACCTCCCTCTAACCAGACTGCTCCCCTGACAGCTAACCTCCCTCTAACGAGCAACTGAACCCCTGACAGCGGACCTCCCTCTAACTAGACTGCTCCCCTGACAGCGGACCTCCCTCTAACCAGACTTCTCCCCTGACAGCTAACCTCCCTCTAACCAGACTACTCCCCTGACAGCGGACCTCCCTCTAACCAGACTGCTTCCCTGACAGCTACCTCTCTCTAACCAGACTGCTCCCCTGACAGCGGACCTCCCTCTAACCAGACTGCGCCCCTGACAGCTAACCTCCCTCTAACCAGCGGCTGCTCCCCTGACAGCGGACCTCCTTCTAACCAGCGACTGCTCCCCTGACAGCGGACCTCCCTCTAACCATACTACTCCCCTGACAGCGTACCTCCCTCCAACCAGCGACTGCTCCCCTGACAGCGGACCTCCCTCTAACCTGACTACTCCCCTGACAGCTACCCTCCCTCTAACCAGACTGCTCCCCTGACAGCGGACCTCCCTCTAACCAGCGACTGCTCTCCTGACAGTGGACCTCCCTCTAACCAGCGACTGCCCCCTGACAGCGGACCTCCCTCTAACCAGACTGCTCCCTTGACAGCTAACCTCCCTCTTACCCGACTACTCCCCTGACAGCGGACCTCCCTCTAACGAGCAACTGCTCCCCTGACAGCGGACCTCCCTCTAACCAGACTGCTCCACTGACAGCTAACCTCCCTCTAACTAGACTACTCCCCTGACAGCGGACCTCCCTCTAACCAGCGACTGTTCCCCTGACAGCGAACCTGCGTCTAACCAGACTGCTCCCCTGACAGCGGACCTCCCTCTAACCAGAATACTCCCCTGACAGCTAATCTCCCTCTAACCAGACTACTCCCCTGACATCGGACCTCCCTCTAACCAGCGACTGCTCCCCTGACAGCGGACCTTCCTCTAACCAGCGACTGCTCCCCTAACAGCGGACCTTCCTCTAACAAGACTGCTCCCCTGACAGCTAACCTCCCTCTAACGAGCGACTGCTCCTCTAACAGCGGACCTCCCTTTAACCAGACTGCTCCCCTGACAGCGGACCTCCGTCTAACTAGACTGCTCCCCTGACAGCTAACCTCCCTCTAACCAGACTACTCCCCTGACAGTGGACCTCCCTCTAACCAGACTGCTCCCCTGACAGCTAACCTCCCTCTAACCAGACTGCTTTCCTGACAGCGGACCTCCCTCTAACCAGACTGCTCCCCTGACAGCTAACCTAACTCTAACGAGCAACTGCTCCCCTGACAGCGGACCTCCCTCTAACTAGACTGCTCCCCTGACAGCGGAACTCCCTCTAACCAGACTTCTCCCCTGACAGCTAACCTCTCTCTAACCAGACTACTCCCCTGACAGCGGACCTCCCGCTAACCAGACTGCTTCCCTGACAGCTACCTCTCTCTAACCAGACTGCTCCCCTGACAGCGGACCTCCCTCTAACCAGACTGCGCCCCTGACAGCTAACCTCCCTCTAACCAGCGGCTGCTCCCCTGACAGCGGACCTCCTTCTAACCAGCGACTGCTCCCCTGACAGCGGACCTCCCTCTAACCATACTACTCCCCTGACAGCGTACCTCCCTCCAACCAGCGACTGCTCCCCTGACAGCGGACCTCCCTCTAACAAGACTACTCCCCTGACAGCTAACCTCCCTCTAACCAGACTGCTCTTCTGACAGCGGACCTCCCTCTAACCAGACTGCTCCCCTGACAGCTTACCTCCCTCTAACCAGCGACTGCTCCCCTGACTGCGGACCTCCCTATAACCATACTGCTCCCCTGACAGCGGACCTCCCTCTAACCAGCGACTGCTCCCCTGACAGCGGACCTCCCTCTAACCAGACTGCTCCCCTGACAGCTAACCTCCATCTTACCAGACTACTCCCCTGACAGCGGACCTCCCTCTAACCAGCGACTGTTCCCCTGACAGCTAACCTCCCTCTAAGCAGACTATTCCCCTGACAGCGGACCTCCCTCTAACGAGCGACTGCTCCCCTGACAGCGGACATCCCTCTAACCAGACTACTCCCCTGACAGCGGACCTCCCTCTAACCAGCGACTGCTCTCCTGACAGCGGACCGCCCTCTAACCAGCGACTGCTCCCCTGACAGCGGACCTTCCTCTAACCAGACTGCTCCCCTGACAGCGTACCTCCCTCTAACCAGACTGCTCCCCTGACAGCTAACCTCCCTCTACCGAGCGACTGCTCCTCTAACAGCGGACCTCCCTTTAACCAGACTGCTCCCCTGACAGCGGACCTCCGTCTAACCAGACTGCTCCCCTGACAGCTAACCTCCCTCTAACCAGACTACTCCCCTGACAGTGGACCTCCCTCTAACCAGACTGCTCCCCTGACAGCTAACCTCCTTCTAAACAGACTGCTTTCCTCACAGCGGACCTCCCTCTAACCAGACTGCTCCCCTGCCAGCTAACCTCCCTCTAACGAGCAACTGCTCCCCTGACAGCGGACCTCCCTCTAACCAGCGATTGCTCCCCTGACAGCGGACCTCCCTCTAACAAGACTGCTCCCCTGACAGCTAACCTCCCTCTTACCAAACTACTCCCCTGACAGCGGACCTCCCTCTAACGAGTGACTGCTCCCCTGACAGCAGACCTCCCTCTAACCAGACTGCTCCACTGACAGCTAACCTCCCTCTAACCAGACTACTCCCCTGACAGCGGACCTCCCTCTAACCATACTGCTCCCCTGACAGCTAACCTCCCTCTAACCAGACTGCTTTCCTGACAGCGGAACTCCCTCTAACCAGACTGCTCCCCTGACAGCTAACCTCCCTCTAACGAGCAACTGCTCCCCTGACAGCAGACCTCCCTCTAACCAGACTGCTCCCCTGACAGCGGACCTCCCTCTAACCAGACTTCTCCCCTGACAGCTAACCTCCCTCTAACCAGCGACTGTTCCCCTGACAGCGGAGCTTCCTCTAACCAGACTGCTCCCCTGACAGCGGACCTCCCTCTAACCAGCAACTGCTCCCCTGACAGCGGACCTCCCTCTAACCAGCGACTGCTCCCCTGACAGAGGACCTCCCTCTAACCAGACTGCTCCCCTGACAGCTAACCTCCCCTTTACCAGACTACTCCCCTGACAGCAGACCTCCCTCTAACGAACGACTACTCCCCTGACAGCGGACCTCCCTCTAACCAGACTGCTCCACTGACAGCTAACCTCCATCTAACCAGACTACTCCCCTGACAGCGGACCTCCCTCTAACCAGCGACTGTTCTCCTGTCAGCTAACCTCCCTCTAAGCAGACTACTCCCCTGACAGCGGACCTGCCTCTAACCAGACTGCTCCCCTGACAGCTAACCTCCCTCTAACGAGACTGCTTTCCTGACAGCGGACCTCCCTCTAACCAGACTGCTCCCCTGACAGCTAACCTCCTTCTAACGAGCAACTGCTCCCCTGACAGCGGACCTCCCTCTAACCAGACTGCTCCCCTGACAGCGGACCTCCCTCTAACCAGACTTCTCCCCTGACAGCTAACCTCCCTCTAACCAGACTACTCCCCTGACAGCGGACCTCCCTCTAACCAGACTGCTCCCCTGACAGCTAACCTCTCTCTAACCAGACTGCTCCCCTGACA
This sequence comes from Chirona hameri, assembly GCA_036785665.1. NCBI lineage: Eukaryota > Metazoa > Arthropoda > Thecostraca > Balanomorpha > Balanidae > Chirona > Chirona hameri. Next base: position 48,977 of record JAXIVJ010000041.1, read on the forward strand.
GCGGACCTCCCTCTAACCAGACTACTCCCCTGACAGCGGACCTGCCTCTAACCAGACTGCTCCCCTGACAGCTAACCTCCCTCTAACCAGACTGCTTCCCTGACAGCGGACCTCCCTCTAACCAGACTGCTCCCCTGACAGCTAACCTCCTTCTAACGAGCAACTGCTCCCCTGACAGCGGACCTGCCTCTAACCAGACTGCTCCCCTGACAGCTAACCTCCCTCTAACCAGACTGCTTCCCTGACAGCGGACCTCCCTCTAACCAGCGACTGCTCCCCTGACAGCGGACCTCCCTCTAACCATACTACTCCCCTGACAGCGGACCTCCTTCTAACCAGCGACTGCTCCCCTGGCAGCGGACCTCCCTCTAACCAGACTACTCCCCTGACAGCTAACCTCCCTCTAACCAAACTGCTCCCCTGACAGCGGACCTCCCTCTAACCAGACTGCTCCCCTGACAGCGGACCTCCCTCTAACCAGCGACTGCCCCGTGACAGCTAACCTCCCTCTAACCAGACTGCTCCCCTGACAGCGGACCTCCCTCTAACCAGACTGTTCCCCTGACAGCTAACTTCCCTCTAACGAGCGACTGCTCCCCTGACAGCGGACCTCCCTCTAACCAGACTGCTCCACTGACAGCTAACCTCCTCTAACCAGACTACTCCCCTGACAGCGGACCTCCCTCTAACCAGCGACTGTTCCCCTGACAGTTAACCTCCCTCTAAGCAGACTACTCCCCTGACAGCTGACCTCCCTCTAACCAGACTGTTCCCCTGACAGCTAACCTCCCTCTAACGAGCAACTGCTCCCCGACAGCGCACCTCCCTCTAACCAGACTGCTCCCCTGACAGCGGACCTCCCTCTAACCAGACTGCTCCCCTAACAGCTTACCTTCCTCTAACCAGCGACTGCTCCCCTGACAGCGGACCTCCTTCTAACCAGACTGCTCCCCTGACAGCGGACCTCCTTCTAACCAGCGACTGCTCCCCTGACAGTGGACCTCCCTCTAACCAGCGACTGCCCCCTGACAGCGGACCTCCCTCTAACCAGACTGCTCCCTTGACAGCTAACCTCCCTCTTACCCGACTACTCCCCTGACAGCGGACCTCCCTCTAACGAGCGACTGCTCCCCTGACAGCGGACCTCCCTCTAACCAGACTGCTCCACTGACAGCTAACCTCCCTCTAACCAGACTACTCCCCCGACAGCGGACCTCCCTCTAACCAGCGACTGTTCCCCTGACAGCGGACCTGCGTCCAACCAGACTGCTCCCCTGACAGCGGACCTCCCTCTAACCAGAATACTCCCCTGACAGCTAACCTCCCTCTAACCAGACTACTCCCCTGACAGCTAACCTCCCTCTAACGAGCGACTGCTCCTCTAACAGCGGACCTCCCTTTAACCAGACTGCTCCCCTGACAGCGGACCTCCGTCTAACTAGACTGCTCCCCTGACAGCTAACCTCCCTCTAACCAGACTACTCCCCTGACAGTGGACCTCCCTCTAACCAGACTGCTCCCCTGACAGCTAACCTCCCTCTTACCAGACTACTCCCCTGACAGCGGACCTCCCTCTAACCAGCGACTGCTCCCCTGACAGCGGACCTTCCTCTAACCAGCGACTGCTCCCCTGACAGCAGACCTTCCTCTAACCAGACTGCTCCCCTGACAGCTAACCTCCCTCTAACGAGCGACTGCTCCTCTAACAGCGGACCTCCCTTTAACCAGACTGCTCCCCTGACAGAGGACCTCCGTCTAACTAGACTGCTCTCCTGACAGCTAACCTCCCTCTAACCAGACTACTCCCCTGACAGTGGACCTCCCTCTAACCAGACTGCTCCCCTGACAGCTAACCTCCCTCTAACCAGACTGCTTTACTGACAGCGGACCTCCCTCTAACCAGACTGCTCCCCTGACAGCTAACCTCCCTCTAACGAGCAACTGCTCCCCTGACAGCGGACCTCCCTCTAACTAGACTGCTCCCCTGACAGCGGACCTCCCTCTAACCAGACTTCTCCCCTGACAGCTAACCTCCCTCTAACCAGACTACTCCCCTGACAGCGGACCTCCCTCTAACCAGACTGCTTCCCTGACAGCTACCTCTCTCTAACCAGACTGCTCCCCTGACAGCGGACCTCCCTCTAACCAGACTGCGCCCCTGACAGCTAACCTCCCTCTAACCAGCGGCTGCTCCCCTGACAGCGGACCTCCTTCTAACCAGCGACTGCTCCCCTGACAGCGGACCTCCCTCTAACCATACTACTCCCCTGACAGCGTACCTCCCTCCAACCAGCGACTGCTCCCCTGACAGCGGACCTCCCTCTAACCTGACTACTCCCCTGACAGCTACCCTCCCTCTAACCAGACTGCTCCCCTGACAGCGGACCTCCCTCTAACCAGCGACTGCTCTCCTGACAGTGGACCTCCCTCTAACCAGCGACTGCCCCCTGACAGCGGACCTCCCTCTAACCAGACTGCTCCCTTGACAGCTAACCTCCCTCTTACCCGACTACTCCCCTGACAGCGGACCTCCCTCTAACGAGCAACTGCTCCCCTGACAGCGGACCTCCCTCTAACCAGACTGCTCCACTGACAGCTAACCTCCCTCTAACTAGACTACTCCCCTGACAGCGGACCTCCCTCTAACCAGCGACTGTTCCCCTGACAGCGAACCAGCGTCTAACCAGACTGCTCCCCTAACAGCGGACCTCCCTCTAACCAGAATACTCCCCTGACAGCTAATCTCCCTCTAACCAGACTACTCCCCTGACAGCGGACCTCCCTCTAACCAGCGACTGCTCCCCTGACAGCGGACCTTCCTCTAACCAGCGACTGCTCCCCTAACAGCGGACCTTCCTCTCACCAGACTGCTCCCCTGACAGCTAACCTCCCTCTAACGAGCGACTGCTCCTCTAACAGCGGACCTCCCTTTAACCAGACTGCTCCCCTGCCAGCGGACCTCCGTCTAACTAGACTGCTCCCCTGACAGCTAACCTCCCTCTAACCAGACTACTCCCCTGACAGTGGACCTCCCTCTAACCAGACTGCTCCCTTGACAGCTAACCTCCCTCTTACCCGACTACTCCCCTGACAGCGGACCTCCCTCTAACGAGCGACTGCTCCCCTGACAGCGGACCTCCCTCTAACCAGACTGCTCCACTGACAGCTAACCTCCCTCTAACCAGACTACTCCCCCGACAGCGGACCTCCCTCTAACCAGCGACTGTTCCCCTGACAGCGGACCTGCGTCCAACCAGACTGCTCCCCTGACAGCGGACCTCCCTCTAACCAGAATACTCCCCTGACAGCTAACCTCCCTCTAACCAGACTACTCCCCTGACAGCGGACCTCCCTCTAACCAGCGACTGCTCCCCTGACAGCGGACCTTCCTCTAACCAGCGACTGCTCCCCTGACAGCAGACCTTCCTCTAACCAGACTGCTCCCCTGACAGTTAACCTCCCTCTAACGAGCGACTGCTCCTCTAACAGCGGACCTCCCTTTAACCAGACTGCTCCCCAGACAGCGGACCTCCGTCTAACTAGACTGCTCCCCTGACAGCTAACCTCCCTCTAACCAGACTACTCCCCTGACAGTGGACCTCCCTCTAACCAGACTGCTCCCCTGACAGCTAACCTCCCTCTAACCAGACTGCTTTCCTGACAGCGGACCTCCCTCTAACCAGACTGCTCCCCTGACAGCTAACCTCCCTCTAACGAGCAACTGCTCCCCTGACAGCGGACCTCCCTCTAACTAGACTGCTCCCCTGACAGCGGACCTCCCTCTAACCAGACTTCTCCCCTGACAGCTAACCTCCCTCTAACCAGACTACTCCCCTGACAGCGGACCTCCCTCTAACCAGTCTGCTTTCCTGACAGCGGACCTCCCTCTAACCAGCGACTGTTCCCCTGACACCGGACCTCCCTCTAACCAGACCGCTCCCCTGACAGCTAACCTCCCTCTAACGAGACTACTCCCCTGACAGCGGACCTCCCTCTAACCAGACTGCTCACCTGACAGCTAACCTCCCTCTAACCAGACTGTTTTCCTGACAGCGGACCTCCCGCTAACCAGACTGCTCCCCTGACAGCTAACCTCCCTTTAACGAGCGACTTCTCCCCTGACAGCGGACCTCCCTCTAACCAGACTGCTCCCCTGACAGCGGACCTCCCTCTAACCAGACTGCTCCCTGACAGCGGACCTCCCTCTAACCAGCGACTGCTCCCCTGACAGCGGACCTCCCTCTAACCATACTACTCCCCTGACAGCGGACCTCCTTCTAACCAGCGACTGCTCCCCTGGCAGCGGACCTCCCTCTAACCAGACTACTCCCCTGACAGCTAACCTCCTTCTAACCAAACTGCTCCCCTGACAGCGGACCTCCCTCTAACCAGACTGCTCCCCTGACAGCGGACCTCCCTCTAACCAGCGACTGCCCCGTGACAGCTAACCTCCCTCTAACCAGACTGCTCCCCTGACAGCGGACCTCCCTCTAACCAGACTGTTCCCCTGACAGCTAACTTCCCTCTAACGAGCGACTGCTCCCCTGACAGCGGACCTCCCTCTAACCAGACTGCTCCACTGACAGCTAACCTCCTCTAACCAGACTACTCCCCTGACAGCGGACCTCCCTCTAACCAGCGACTGTTCCCCTGACAGTTAACCTCCCTCTAAGCAGACTACTCCCCTGACAGCTGACCTCCCTCTAACCAGACTGTTCCCCTGACAGCTAACCTCCCTCTAACGAGCGACTGCTCCCCGACAGCGCACCTCCCTCTAACCAGACTGCTCCCCTGACAGCGGACCTCCCTCTAACCAGACTGCTCCCCTAACAGCTTACCTTCCTCTAACCAGCGACTGCTCCCCTGACAGCGGACCTCCCTCTAACCAGACTGCTAACCTGACAGCGGACCTCCTTCTAACCAGCGACTGCTCCCCTGACAGTGGACCTCCCTCTAACCAGCGACTGCCCCCTGACAGCGGACCTCCCTCTAACCAGACTGCTCCCTTGACAGCTAACCTCCCTCTTACCCGACTACTCCCCTGACAGCGGACCTCCCTCTAACGAGCGACTGCTCCCCTGACAGCGGACCTCCCTCTAACCAGACTGCTCCACTGACAGCTAACCTCCCTCTAACCAGACTACTCCCCCGACAGCGGACCTCCCTCTAACCAGCGACTGTTCCCCTGACAGCGGACCTGCGTCCAACCAGACTGCTCCCCTGACAGCGGACCTCCCTCTAACCAGAATACTCCCCTGACAGCTAACCTCCCTCTAACCAGACTACTCCCCTGACAGCTAACCTCCCTCTAACGAGCGACTGCTCCTCTAACAGCGGACCTCCCTTTAACCAGACTGCTCCCCTGACAGCGGACCTCCGTCTAACTAGACTGCTCCCCTGACAGCTAACCTCCCTCTAACCAGACTACTCCCCTGACAGTGGACCTCCCTCTAACCAGACTGCTCCCCTGACAGCTAACCTCCCTCTTACCAGACTACTCCCCTGACAGCGGACCTCCCTCTAACCAGCGACTGCTCCCCTGACAGCGGACCTTCCTCTAACCAGCGACTGCTCCCCTGACAGCAGACCTTCCTCTAACCAGACTGCTCCCCTGACAGCTAACCTCCCTCTAACGAGCGACTGCTCCTCTAACAGCGGACCTCCCTTTAACCAGACTGCTCCCCTGACAGCGGACCTCCGTCTAACTAGACTGCTCCCCTGACAGCTAACCTCCCTCTAACCAGACTACTCCCCTGACAGTGGACCTCCCTCTAACCAGACTGCTCCCCTGACAGCTAACCTCCCTCTAACCAGACTGCTTTACTGACAGCGGACCTCCCTCTAACCAGACTGCTCCCCTGACAGCTAACCTCCCTCTAACGAGCAACTGCTCCCCTGACAGCGGACCTCCCTCTAACTAGACTGCTCCCCTGACAGCGGACCTCCCTCTAACCAGACTTCTCCCCTGACAGCTAACCTCCCTCTAACCAGACTACTCCCCTGACAGCGGACCTCCCTCTAACCAGACTGCTTCCCTGACAGCTACCTCTCTCTAACCAGACTGCTCCCCTGACAGCGGACCTCCCTCTAACCAGACTGCGCCCCTGACAGCTAACCTCCCTCTAACCAGCGGCTGCTCCCCTGACAGCGGACCTCCTTCTAACCAGCGACTGCTCCCCTGACAGCGGACCTCCCTCTAACCATACTACTCCCCTGACAGCGTACCTCCCTCCAACCAGCGACTGCTCCCCTGACAGCGGACCTCCCTCTAACCTGACTACTCCCCTGACAGCTACCCTCCCTCTAACCAGACTGCTCCCCTGACAGCGGACCTCCCTCTAACCAGCGACTGCTCTCCTGACAGTGGACCTCCCTCTAACCAGCGACTGCCCCCTGACAGCGGACCTCCCTCTAACCAGACTGCTCCCTTGACAGCTAACCTCCCTCTTACCCGACTACTCCCCTGACAGCGGACCTCCCTCTAACGAGCAACTGCTCCCCTGACAGCGGACCTCCCTCTAACCAGACTGCTCCACTGACAGCTAACCTCCCTCTAACTAGACTACTCCCCTGACAGCGGACCTCCCTCTAACCAGCGACTGTTCCCCTGACAGCGAACCTGCGTCTAACCAGACTGCTCCCCTGACAGCGGACCTCCCTCTAACCAGAATACTCCCCTGACAGCTAATCTCCCTCTAACCAGACTACTCCCCTGACAGCGGACCTCCCTCTAACCAGCGACTGCTCCCCTGACAGCGGACCTTCCTCTAACCAGCGACTGCTCCCCTAACAGCGGACCTTCCTCTAACCAGACTGCTCCCCTGACAGCTAACCTCCCTCTAACGAGCGACTGCTCCTCTAACAGCGGACCTCCCTTTAACCAGACTGCTCCCCTGACAGCGGACCTCCGTCTAACTAGACTGCTCCCCTGACAGCTAACCTCCCTCTAACCAGACTACTCCCCTGACAGTGGACCTCCCTCTAACCAGACTGCTCCCCTGACAGCTAACCTCCCTCTAACCAGACTGCTTTCCTGACAGCGGACCTCCCTCTAACCAGACTGCTCCCCTGACAGCTAACCTAACTCTAACGAGCAACTGCTCCCCTGACAGCGGACCTCCCTCTAACTAGACTGCTCCCCTGACAGCGGAACTCCCTCTAACCAGACTTCTCCCCTGACAGCTAACCTCTCTCTAACCAGACTACTCCCCTGACAGCGGACCTCCCGCTAACCAGACTGCTTCCCTGACAGCTACCTCTCTCTAACCAGACTGCTCCCCTGACAGCGGACCTCCCTCTAACCAGACTGCGCCCCTGACAGCTAACCTCCCTCTAACCAGCGGCTGCTCCCCTGACAGCGGACCTCCTTCTAACCAGCGACTGCTCCCCTGACAGCGGACCTCCCTCTAACCATACTACTCCCCTGACAGCGTACCTCCCTCCAACCAGCGACTGCTCCCCTGACAGCGGACCTCCCTCTAACAAGACTACTCCCCTGACAGCTAACCTCCCTCTAACCAGACTGCTCTTCTGACAGCGGACCTCCCTCTAACCAGACTGCTCCCCTGACAGCTTACCTCCCTCTAACCAGCGACTGCTCCCCTGACTGCGGACCTCCCTATAACCATACTGCTCCCCTGACAGCGGACCTCCCTCTAACCAGCGACTGCTCCCCTGACAGCGGACCTCCCTCTAACCAGACTGCTCCCCTGACAGCTAACCTCCATCTTACCAGACTACTCCCCTGACAGCGGACCTCCCTCTAACCAGCGACTGTTCCCCTGACAGCTAACCTCCCTCTAAGCAGACTATTCCCCTGACAGCGGACCTCCCTCTAACGAGCGACTGCTCCCCTGACAGCGGACATCCCTCTAACCAGACTACTCCCCTGACAGCGGACCTCCCTCTAACCAGCGACTGCTCTCCTGACAGCGGACCGCCCTCTAACCAGCGACTGCTCCCCTGACAGCGGACCTTCCTCTAACCAGACTGCTCCCCTGACAGCGTACCTCCCTCTAACCAGACTGCTCCCCTGACAGCTAACCTCCCTCTACCGAGCGACTGCTCCTCTAACAGCGGACCTCCCTTTAACCAGACTGCTCCCCTGACAGCGGACCTCCGTCTAACCAGACTGCTCCCCTGACAGCTAACCTCCCTCTAACCAGACTACTCCCCTGACAGTGGACCTCCCTCTAACCAGACTGCTCCCCTGACAGCTAACCTCCTTCTAAACAGACTGCTTTCCTCACAGCGGACCTCCCTCTAACCAGACTGCTCCCCTGCCAGCTAACCTCCCTCTAACGAGCAACTGCTCCCCTGACAGCGGACCTCCCTCTAACCAGCGATTGCTCCCCTGACAGCGGACCTCCCTCTAACAAGACTGCTCCCCTGACAGCTAACCTCCCTCTTACCAAACTACTCCCCTGACAGCGGACCTCCCTCTAACGAGTGACTGCTCCCCTGACAGCAGACCTCCCTCTAACCAGACTGCTCCACTGACAGCTAACCTCCCTCTAACCAGACTACTCCCCTGACAGCGGACCTCCCTCTAACCATACTGCTCCCCTGACAGCTAACCTCCCTCTAACCAGACTGCTTTCCTGACAGCGGAACTCCCTCTAACCAGACTGCTCCCCTGACAGCTAACCTCCCTCTAACGAGCAACTGCTCCCCTGACAGCAGACCTCCCTCTAACCAGACTGCTCCCCTGACAGCGGACCTCCCTCTAACCAGACTTCTCCCCTGACAGCTTACCTCCCTCTAACCAGCGACTGTTCCCCTGACAGCGGACCTTCCTCTAACCAGACTGCTCCCCTGACAGCGGACCTCCCTCTAACCAGCAACTGCTCCCCTGACAGCGGACCTCCCTCTAACCAGCGACTGCTCCCCTGACAGAGGACCTCCCTCTAACCAGACTGCTCCCCTGACAGCTAACCTCCCCTTTACCAGACTACTCCCCTGACAGCAGACCTCCCTCTAACGAACGACTACTCCCCTGACAGCGGACCTCCCTCTAACCAGACTGCTCCACTGACAGCTAACCTCCATCTAACCAGACTACTCCCCTGACAGCGGACCTCCCTCTAACCAGCGACTGTTCTCCTGTCAGCTAACCTCCCTCTAAGCAGACTACTCCCCTGACAGCGGACCTGCCTCTAACCAGACTGCTCCCCTGACAGCTAACCTCCCTCTAACGAGACTGCTTTCCTGACAGCGGACCTCCCTCTAACCAGACTGCTCCCCTGACAGCTAACCTCCTTCTAACGAGCAACTGCTCCCCTGACAGCGGACCTCCCTCTAACCAGACTGCTCCCCTGACAGCGGACCTCCCTCTAACCAGACTTCTCCCCTGACAGCTAACCTCCCTCTAACCAGACTACTCCCCTGACAGCGGACCTCCCTCTAACCAGACTGCTCCCCTGACAGCTAACCTCTCTCTAACCAGACTGCTCCCCTGACAGCGGACCTCCCTCTAACCAGACTACTCCCCTGACAGCGGACCTGCCTCTAACCAGACTGCTCCCCTGACAGCTAACCTCCCTCTAACCAGACTGCTTCCCTGACAGCGGACCTCCCTCTAACCAGACTGCTCCCCTGACAGCTAACCTCCTTCTAACGAGCAACTGCTCCCCTGACAGCGGACCTGCCTCTAACCAGACTGCTCCCCTGACAGCTAACCTCCCTCTAACCAGACTGCTTCCCTGACAGCGGACCTCCCTCTAACCAGCGACTGCTCCCCTGACAGCGGACCTCCCTCTAACCATACTACTCCCCTGACAGCGGACCTCCTTCTAACCAGCGACTGCTCCCCTGGCAGCGGACCTCCCTCTAACCAGACTACTCCCCTGACAGCTAACCTCCCTCTAACCAAACTGCTCCCCTGACAGCGGACCTCCCTCTAACCAGACTGCTCCCCTGACAGCGGACCTCCCTCTAACCAGCGACTGCCCCGTGACAGCTAACCTCCCTCTAACCAGACTGCTCCCCTGACAGCGGACCTCCCTCTAACCAGACTGTTCCCCTGACAGCTAACTTCCCTCTAACGAGCGACTGCTCCCCTGACAGCGGACCTCCCTCTAACCAGACTGCTCCACTGACAGCTAACCTCCTCTAACCAGACTACTCCCCTGACAGCGGACCTCCCTCTAACCAGCGACTGTTCCCCTGACAGTTAACCTCCCTCTAAGCAGACTACTCCCCTGACAGCTGACCTCCCTCTAACCAGACTGTTCCCCTGACAGCTAACCTCCCTCTAACGAGCAACTGCTCCCCGACAGCGCACCTCCCTCTAACCAGACTGCTCCCCTGACAGCGGACCTCCCTCTAACCAGACTGCTCCCCTAACAGCTTACCTTCCTCTAACCAGCGACTGCTCCCCTGACAGCGGACCTCCTTCTAACCAGACTGCTCCCCTGACAGCGGACCTCCTTCTAACCAGCGACTGCTCCCCTGACAGTGGACCTCCCTCTAACCAGCGACTGCCCCCTGACAGCGGACCTCCCTCTAACCAGACTGCTCCCTTGACAGCTAACCTCCCTCTTACCCGACTACTCCCCTGACAGCGGACCTCCCTCTAACGAGCGACTGCTCCCCTGACAGCGGACCTCCCTCTAACCAGACTGCTCCACTGACAGCTAACCTCCCTCTAACCAGACTACTCCCCCGACAGCGGACCTCCCTCTAACCAGCGACTGTTCCCCTGACAGCGGACCTGCGTCCAACCAGACTGCTCCCCTGACAGCGGACCTCCCTCTAACCAGAATACTCCCCTGACAGCTAACCTCCCTCTAACCAGACTACTCCCCTGACAGCTAACCTCCCTCTAACGAGCGACTGCTCCTCTAACAGCGGACCTCCCTTTAACCAGACTGCTCCCCTGACAGCGGACCTCCGTCTAACTAGACTGCTCCCCTGACAGCTAACCTCCCTCTAACCAGACTACTCCCCTGACAGTGGACCTCCCTCTAACCAGACTGCTCCCCTGACAGCTAACCTCCCTCTTACCAGACTACTCCCCTGACAGCGGACCTCCCTCTAACCAGCGACTGCTCCCCTGACAGCGGACCTTCCTCTAACCAGCGACTGCTCCCCTGACAGCAGACCTTCCTCTAACCAGACTGCTCCCCTGACAGCTAACCTCCCTCTAACGAGCGACTGCTCCTCTAACAGCGGACCTCCCTTTAACCAGACTGCTCCCCTGACAGAGGACCTCCGTCTAACTAGACTGCTCTCCTGACAGCTAACCTCCCTCTAACCAGACTACTCCCCTGACAGTGGACCTCCCTCTAACCAGACTGCTCCCCTGACAGCTAACCTCCCTCTAACCAGACTGCTTTACTGACAGCGGACCTCCCTCTAACCAGACTGCTCCCCTGACAGCTAACCTCCCTCTAACGAGCAACTGCTCCCCTGACAGCGGACCTCCCTCTAACTAGACTGCTCCCCTGACAGCGGACCTCCCTCTAACCAGACTTCTCCCCTGACAGCTAACCTCCCTCTAACCAGACTACTCCCCTGACAGCGGACCTCCCTCTAACCAGACTGCTTCCCTGACAGCTACCTCTCTCTAACCAGACTGCTCCCCTGACAGCGGACCTCCCTCTAACCAGACTGCGCCCCTGACAGCTAACCTCCCTCTAACCAGCGGCTGCTCCCCTGACAGCGGACCTCCTTCTAACCAGCGACTGCTCCCCTGACAGCGGACCTCCCTCTAACCATACTACTCCCCTGACAGCGTACCTCCCTCCAACCAGCGACTGCTCCCCTGACAGCGGACCTCCCTCTAACCTGACTACTCCCCTGACAGCTACCCTCCCTCTAACCAGACTGCTCCCCTGACAGCGGACCTCCCTCTAACCAGCGACTGCTCTCCTGACAGTGGACCTCCCTCTAACCAGCGACTGCCCCCTGACAGCGGACCTCCCTCTAACCAGACTGCTCCCTTGACAGCTAACCTCCCTCTTACCCGACTACTCCCCTGACAGCGGACCTCCCTCTAACGAGCAACTGCTCCCCTGACAGCGGACCTCCCTCTAACCAGACTGCTCCACTGACAGCTAACCTCCCTCTAACTAGACTACTCCCCTGACAGCGGACCTCCCTCTAACCAGCGACTGTTCCCCTGACAGCGAACCTGCGTCTAACCAGACTGCTCCCCTAACAGCGGACCTCCCTCTAACCAGAATACTCCCCTGACAGCTAATCTCCCTCTAACCAGACTACTCCCCTGACAGCGGACCTCCCTCTAACCAGCGACTGCTCCCCTGACAGCGGACCTTCCTCTAACCAGCGACTGCTCCCCTAACAGCGGACCTTCCTCTCACCAGACTGCTCCCCTGACAGCTAACCTCCCTCTAACGAGCGACTGCTCCTCTAACAGCGGACCTCCCTTTAACCAGACTGCTCCCCTGCCAGCGGACCTCCGTCTAACTAGACTGCTCCCCTGACAGCTAACCTCCCTCTAACCAGACTACTCCCCTGACAGTGGACCTCCCTCTAACCAGACTGCTCCCCTGACAGCTAACCTCCCTCTAACCAGACTGCTTTCCTGACAGCGGACCTCCCTCTAACCAGACTGCTCCCCTGACAGCTAACCTAACTCTAACGAGCAACTGCTCCCCTGACAGCGGACCTCCCTCTAACTAGACTGCTCCCCTGACAGCGGAACTCCCTCTAACCAGACTTCTCCCCTGACAGCTAACCTCTCTCTAACCAGACTACTCCCCTGACAGCGGACCTCCCGCTAACCAGACTGCTTCCCTGACAGCTACCTCTCTCTAACCAGACTGCTCCCCTGACAGCGGACCTCCCTCTAACCAGACTGCGCCCCTGACAGCTAACCTCCCTCTAACCAGCGGCTGCTCCCCTGACAGCGGACCTCCTTCTAACCAGCGACTGCTCCCCTGACAGCGGACCTCCCTCTAACCATACTACTCCCCTGACAGCGTACCTCCCTCCAACCAGCGACTGCTCCCCTGACAGCGGACCTCCCTCTAACAAGACTACTCCCCTGACAGCTAACCTCCCTCTAACCAGACTGCTCTTCTGACAGCGGACCTCCCTCTAACCAGACTGCTCCCCTGACAGCTTACCTCCCTCTAACCAGCGACTGCTCCCCTGACTGCGGACCTCCCTATAACCATACTGCTCCCCTGACAGCGGACCTCCCTCTAACCAGCGACTGCTCCCCTGACAGCGGACCTCCCTCTAACCAGACTGCTCCCCTGACAGCTAACCTCCATCTTACCAGACTACTCCCCTGACAGCGGGCCTCCCTCTAACCAGCGACTGTTCCCCTGACAGCTAACCTCCCTCTAAGCAGACTATTCCCCTGACAGCGGACCTCCCTCTAACGAGCGACTGCTCCCCTGACAGCGGACATCCCTCTAACCAGACTACTCCCCTGACAGCGGACCTCCCTCTAACCAGCGACTGCTCTCCTGACAGCGGACCGCCCTCTAACCAGCGACTGCTCCCCTGACAGCGGACCTTCCTCTAACCAGACTGCTCCCCTGACAGCGTACCTCCCTCTAACCAGACTGCTCCCCTGACAGCTAACCTCCCTCTACCGAGCGACTGCTCCTCTAACAGCGGACCTCCCTTTAACCAGACTGCTCCCCTGACAGCGGACCTCCGTCTAACCAGACTGCTCCCCTGACAGCTAACCTCCCTCTAACCAGACTACTCCCCTGACAGTGGACCTCCCTCTAACCAGACTGCTCCCCTGACAGCTAACCTCCCTCTAAACAGACTGCTTTCCTGACAGCGGACCTCCCTCTAACCAGACTGCTCCCCTGCCAGCTAACCTCCCTATAACGAGCAACTGCTCCCCTGACAGCGGACCTCCCTCTAACCAGCGATTGCTCCCCTGACAGCGGACCTCCCTCTAACAAGACTGCTCCCCTGACAGCTAACCTCCCTCTTACCAAACTACTCCCCTGACAGCGGATCTCCCTCTAACGAGTGACTGCTCCCCTGACAGCGGACCTCCCTCTAACCAGACTGCTCCACTGACAGCTAACCTCCCTCTAACCAGACTACTCCCCTGACAGCGGACCTCCCTCTAACCATACTGCTCCCCTGACAGCTAACCTCCCTCTAACCAGACTGCTTTCCTGACAGCGGAACTCCCTCTAACCAGACTGCTCCCCTGACAGCTAACCTCCCTCTAACGAGCAACTGCTCCCCTGACAGCAGACCTCCCTCTAACCAGACTGCTCCCCTGACAGCGGACCTCCCTCTAACCAGACTTCTCCCCTGACAGCTAACCTCCCTCTAACCAGCGACTGTTCCCCTGACAGCGGACCTCCCTCTAACCAGACTGCTCCCCTGACAGCGGACCTCCCTATAACCAGCAACTGCTCCCCTGACAGCGGACCTCCCTCTAACCAGCGACTGCTCCCCTGACAGAGGACCTCCCTCTAACCAGACTGCTCCCCTGACAGCTAACCTCCCCTTTACCAGACTACTCCCCTGACAGCAGACCTCCCTCTAACGAACGACTACTCCCCTGACAGCGGACCTCCCTCTAACCAGACTGCTCCACTGACAGCTAACCTCCATCTAACCAGACTACTCCCCTGACAGCGGACCTCCCTCTAACCAGCGACTGTTCTCCTGTCAGCTAACCTCCCTCTAAGCAGACTACTCCCCTGACAGCGGACCTGCCTCTAACCAGACTGCTCCCCTGACAGCTAGCCTCCCTCTAACGAGACTGCTTTCCTGACAGCGGACCTCCCTCTAACCAGACTGCTCCCCTGACAGCTAACCTCCTTCTAACGAGCAACTGCTCCCCTGACAGCAGACCTCCCTCTAACCAGACTGCTCCCCTGACAGCGGACCTCCCTCTAACCAGACTTCTCCCCTGACAGCTAACCTCCCTCTAACCAGACTACTCCCCTGACAGCGGACCTCCCTCTAACCAGACTGCTCCCCTGACAGCTAACCTCTCTCTAACCAGACTGCTCCCCTGACAGCGGACCTCCCTCTAACCAGACTACTCCCCTGACAGCAGACCTGCCTCTAACCAGACTGCTCCCCTGACAGCTAACCTCCCTCTAACCAGACTGCTTCCCTGACAGCGGACCTCCCTCTAACCAGACTGCTCCCCTGACAGCTAACCTCCTTCTAACGAGAAACTGCTCCCCTGACAGCGGACCTCCCTCTAACCAGACTGCTCCCCTGACAGCGGACCTCCCTCTAACCAGACTTCTTCCCTGACAGCTAACCTCCCTCTAACCAGACTACTCCCCTGACAGCGGACCTCCCTCTAACCAGACTGCTCCCCTGACAGCTAACCTCTCTCTAACCAGACTGCTCTCCTGACAGCGGACCTCCCTCTAACCAGACTGCGCCCCTGACAGCTAACCTCCCTCTAACCAGCGGCTGCTCCCCTGACAACGGACCTCCTTCTAACGAGCGACTCCTCCCCTGACAGCGGACCTCCCTCTAACCATACTACTCCCCTGACAGCGGACCTCCCTCCAACCAGCGACTGCTCCCCTGGCAGCGGACCTCCCTCTAACCAGACTACTCCCCTGACAGCTAACCTCCCTCTAACCAGACTGCTCCCCTGACAGCGGATCTGCCTCTAACCAGACTGCTCCCCTGACAGCTTACCTCCCTCTAACCAGCGACTGCTCCCCTGACAGCGGACCTCCCTATAACCAAACTGCTCCCCTGACAGCGGACCTCCCTCTAACCAGCGACTGCTCCCCTGACAGCGGACCTCCCTCTAACCAGCGACTGCTCCACTGGCAGCGGACCTCCCTCTAACAAGACTGCTCCCCTGACAGCTAACCTCCCTCTTACCAGACTACTCCCCTGACAGCGGACCTCCCTCTAACGAGCAACTGCTCCCCTGACAGCGGACCTCCCTCTAACCAGACTGCTCCACTGACAGCTAACCTCCTCTAACCAGACTACTCCCCTGACAGCGGACCTCCCTCTAACCAGCGACTGTTCCCCTGACAGTTAACCTCCCTCTAAGCAGACTACTCCCCTGACAGCTGACCTCCCTCTAACCAGACTGTTCCCCTGACAGCTAACCTCCCTCTAACGAGCGACTGCTCCCCGACAGCGCACCTCCCTCTAACCAGACTGCTCCCCTGACAGCGGACCTCCCTCTAACCAGACTGCTCCCCTAACAGCTTACCTTCCTCTAACCAGCGACTGCTCCCCTGACAGCGGACCTCCCTCTAACCAGACTGCTCCCCTGACAGCGGACCTCCTTCTAACCAGCGACTGCTCCCCTGACAGTGGACCTCCCTCTAACCAGCGACTGCCCCCTGACAGCGGACCTCCCTCTAACGAGACTGCTCCCTTGACAGCTAACCTCCCTCTTACCCGACTACTCCCCTGACAGCGGACCTCCCTCTAACGAGCGACTGCTCCCCTGACAGCGGACCTCCCTCTAACCAGACTGCTCCACTGACAGCTAACCTCCCTCTAACCAGACTACTCCCCCGACAGCGGACCTCCCTCTAACCAGCGACTGTTCCCCTGACAGCGGACCTGCGTCCAACCAGACTGCTCCCCTGACAGCGGACCTCCCTCTAACCAGAATACTCCCCTGACAGCTAACCTCCCTCTAACCAGACTACTCCCCTGACAGCGGACCTCCCTCTAACCAGCGACTGCTCCCCTGACAGCGGACCTTCCTCTAACCAGCGACTGCTCCCCTGACAGCAGACCTTCCTCTAACCAGACTGCTCCCCTGACAGCTAACCTCCCTCTAACGAGCGACTGCTCCTCTAACAGCGGACCTCCCTTTAACCAGACTGCTCCCCTGACAGCGGACCTCCGTCTAACTAGACTGCTCCCCTGACAGCTAACCTCCCTCTAACCAGACTACTCCCCTGACAGTGGACCTCCCTCTAACCAGACTGCTCCCCTGACAGCTAACCTCCCTCTAACCAGACTGCCTTCCTGACAGCGGACCTCCCTCTAACCAGACTGCTCCCCTGACAGCTAACCTCCCTCTAACGAGCAACTGCTCCCCTGACAGCGGACCTCCCTCTAACTAGACTGCTCCCCTGACAGCGGACCTCCCTCTAACCAGACTTCTCCCCTGACAGCTAACCTCCCTCTAACCAGACTACTCCCCTGACAGCGGACCTCCCTCTAACCAGACTGCTTCCCTGACAGCTACCTCTCTCTAACCAGACTGCTCCCCTGACAGCGGACCTCCCTCTAACCAGACTGCGCCCCTGACAGCTAATCTCCCTCTAACCAGCGGCTGCTCCCCTGACAGCGGACCTCCTTCTAACCAGCGACTGCTCCCCTGACAGCGGACCTCCCTCTAACCATACTACTCCCCTGACAGCGTACCTCCCTCCAACCAGCGACTGCTCCCCTGACAGCGGACCTCCCTCTAACCTGACTACTCCCCTGACAGCTAACTTCCCTCTAACCAGACTGCTCCCCTGACAGCGGACCTCCCTCTAACCAGCTACTGCTCCCCTGACAGTGGACCTCCCTCTAACCAGCGACTGCCCCCTGACAGCGGACCTCCCTCTAACCAGACTGCTCCCTTGACAGCTAACCTCCCTCTTACCCGACTACTCCCCTGACAGCGGACCTCCCTCTAACCATACTACTCCCCTGACAGCGTACCTCCCTCCAACCAGCGACTGCTCCCCTGACAGCGGACCTCCCTCTAACCTGACTACTCCCCTGACAGCTAACCTCCCTCTAACCAGACTGCTCCCCTGACAGCGGACCTCCCTCTAACCAGCTACTGCTCCCCTGACAGTGGACCTCCCTCTAACCAGCGACTGCCCCCTGACAGCGGACCTCCCTCTAACCAGACTGCTCCCCTGACAGCTAACCTCCCTCTTACCCGACTACTCCCCTGACAGCGGACCTCCCTCTAACGAGCAACTGCTCCCCTGACAGCGGACCTCCCTCTAACCAGACTGCTCCACTGACAGCTAACCTCCTCTAACCAGACTACTCCCCTGACAGCGGGCCTCCCTCTAACCAGCGACTGTTCCCCTGACAGTTAACCTCCCTCTAAGCAGACTACTCCCCTGACAACTGACCTCCCTCTAACCAGACTGTTCCCCTGACAGCTAACCTCCCTCTAACGAGCGACTGCTCCCCGACAGCGCACCTCCCTCTAACCAGACTGCTCCCCTGACAGAGGACCTCCCTCTAACCAGACTGCTCCCCTGACAGCTAACCTCCCCTTTACCAGACTACTCCCCTGACAGCAGACCTCCCTCTAACGAGCAACTGCTCCCCTGACAGCGGACCTCCCTCTAACCAGACTGCTCCACTGACAGCTAACCTCCCTCTAACTAGACTACTCCGCTGACAGCGGACCTCCCTCTAACCAGCGACTGTTCCCCTGACAGCGAACCTGCGTCTAACCAGACTGCTCCCCTGACAGCGGACCTCCCTCTAACCAGAATACTCCCCTGACAGCTAATCTCCCTCTAACCAGACTACTCCCCTGACAGCGGACCTCCCTCTAACCAGCGACTGCTCCCCTGACAGCGGACCTTCCTCTAACCAGCGACTGCTCCCCTAACAGCGGACCTTCCTCTAACCAGACTGCTCCCCTGACAGCTAACCTCCCTCTAACGAGCGACTGCTCCTCTAACAGCGGACCTCCCTTTAACCAGACTGCTCCCCTGACAGCGGACCTCCGTCTAACTAGAGTGCTCCCCTGACAGCTAACCTCCCTCTAACCAGACTACTCCCCTGACAGTGGACCTCCCTCTAACCAGACTGCTCCCCTGACAGCTAACCTCCCTCTAACCAGACTGCTTTCCTGACAGCGGACCTCTCTCTAACCAGACTGCTCCCCTGACAGCTAACCTAACTCTAACGAGCAACTGCTCCCCTGACAGCGGACCTCCCTCTAACTAGACTGCTCCCCTGACAGCGGACCTCCCTCTAACCAGACTTCTCCCCTGACAGCTAACCTCTCTCTAACCAGACTACTCCCCTGACAGCGGACCTCCCGCTAACCAGACTGCTTCCCTGACAGCTACCTCTCTCTAACCAGACTGTTCCCCTGACAGCGGACCTCCCTCTAACCAGACTGCGCCCCTGACAGCTTACCTCCCTCTAACCAGCGGCTGCTCCCCTGACAGCGGACCTCCTTCTAACCAGCGACTGCTCCCCTGACAGCGGACCTCCCTCTAACCATACTACTCCCCTGACAGCGTACCTCCCTCCAACCAGCGACTGCTCCCCTGACAGCGGACCTCCCTCTAACCAGACTACTCCCCTGACAGCCAACCTCCCTCTAACCAGACTGCTCTTCTGACAGCGGACCTCCCTCTAACCAGACTGCTCCCCTGACAGCTTACCTCCCTCTAACCAGCGACTGCTCCCCTGACTGCGGACCTCCCTATAACCATACTGCTCCCCTGACAGCGGACCTCCCTCTAACCAGCGACTGCTCCCCTGACAGCGGACCTCCCTCTAACCAGACTGCTCCCCTGACAGCCAACCTCCATCTTACCAGACTACTCCCCTGACAGCGGACCTCCCTCTAACGAGCGACTGCTCCCCTGACAGCGGACCTCCCTCTAACCAGACTGCTCCACTGACAGCTAACCTCCCTCTAACCAGACTACTCCCCTGACAGCGGACCTCCCTCTAACCAGCGACTGTTCCCCTGACAGCTAACCTCCCTCTAAGCAGACTATTCCCCTGACAGCGGACCTCCCTCTAACGAGCGACTGCTCCCCTGACAGCGGACATCCCTCTAACCAGACTACTCCCCTGACAGCGGACCTCCCTCTAACCAGCGACTGCTCTCCTGACAGCGGGCCGCCCTCTAACCAGCGACTGCTCCCCTGACAGCGGACCTTCCTCTAACCAGACTGCTCCCCTGACAGCGTACCTCCCTCTAACCAGACTGCTCCCCTGACAGCTAACCTCCCTCTACCGAGCGACTGCTCCTCTAACAGCGGACCTCCCTTTAACCAGACTGCTCCCCTGACAGCGGACCTCCGTCTAACCAGACTGCTCCCCTGACAGCTAACCTCCCTCTAACCAGACTACTCCCCTGACAGTGGACCTCCTTCTAACCAGACTGCTCCCCTGACAGCTAACTTCCCTCTAAACAGACTGCTTTCCTGACAGCGGACCTCCCTCTAACCAGACTGCTCCCCTGCCAGCTAACCTCCCTCTAACGAGCAACTGCTCCCCTGACAGCGGACCTCCCTCTAACCAGCGATTGCTCCCCTGACAGCGGACCTCCCTCTAACAAGACTGCTCCCCTGACAGCTAACCTCCCTCTTACCAAACTACTCCCCTGACAGCGGACCTCCCTCTAACGAGCGACTGCTCCCCTGACAGCGGACCTCCCTCTAACCAGACTGCTCCACTGACAGCTAACCTCCCTCTAACCAGACTACTCCCCTGACAGCGGACCTCCCTCTAACCATACTGCTCCCCTGACAGCTAACCTCCCTCTAACCAGACTGCTTTCCTGACAGCGGAACTCCCTCTAACCAGACTGCTCCCCTGACAGCTAACCTCCCTCTAACGAGCAACTGCTCCCCTGACAGCAGACCTCCCTCTAACCAGACTGCTCCCCTGACAGCGGACCTCCCTCTAACCAGACTTCTCCCCTGACAGCTAACCTCCCTCTAACCAGACTACTCCCCTGACAGCGGACCTCCCTCTAACCAGACTGCTCCCCTGACAGCTAACCTCCCTCTAACCAGACTGCTCCCCTAACAGCTTACCTCCCTCTAACCAGCGACTGCTCCCCTGACAGCGGACCTCCCTCTAACCAGACTGCTCCCCTGACAGCGGACCTCCCTCTAACCAGCGACTGCTCTCCTGACAGCGGACCTCCCTCTAACCAGACTACTCCCCTGACAGCTAACCTCCCTCTAACCAAACTGCTCCCCTGACAGCGGACCTCCCTATAAACAGACTGCTCCCCTGACAGCGGACCTCCCTCTAACCAGCGACTGCCCCCTGACAGCTAACCTCCCTCTAACCAGACTGCTCCCCTGACAGCGGACCTCCCTCTAACCAGACTGTTCCCCTGACAGCTAACCTCCCTCTAACGAGCGACTGCTCCCCTGACAGAGGACCTCCCTCTAACCAGACTGCTCCACTGACAGCTAACCTCCCTCTAACCAGACTACTCCCCTGACAGCGGACCTCCTTCTAACCAGCGACTGTTCCCCTGCCAGCGGACCTGCCTCTAACCAGAGTGCTCCCCTGACAGCGGACCTCCCTCTAACCAGAATACTCCCCTGACAGCTAACCTCCCTCTAACCAGACTACTCCCCTGACAGCGGATCTCCCTCTAACCAGACCGCTCCCTTGACAGCTAACCTCCCTCTAACCAGTCTGATTTCCTGACAGCGGACCTCCCTCTAACCAGCGACTGTTCCCCTGACACCGGACCTCCCTCTAACCAGACTGCTCTCCTGACAGCTAACCTCCCTCTAACGAGCGACTGCTCCCCTCACAGCTAACTTCCCTCTAACCAGACTACTCCCCGACAGCGGACCTCCCTCTAACCAGACTGCTCCCCTGACAGCTAACCTCCCTCCAACGAGCGACTGCTCCTCTAACAGCGGACCTCCCATTAACCAGACTGCTCCCCTGACAACGGACCTCCCTTTAACCAGACTGCTCCCCTGACAGCTAACCTCCCTCTAACCAGACTACTCCCCTGACAGCGGACCTCCCTCTAACCAGAATGTTCCCCTGACAGCTAATCTCCCTCTAACCAGACTGCTTTCCTGACAGCGGACCTCCCTCTAACCGGACTGCTCCCCTGACAGCTAACCTCCCTCCAACCAGCGACTGCTCCCCTGGCAGCGGACCTCCCTCTAAACAGACTACTCCCCTGACAGCTAATTTCCCTCTAACCAGACTGCTCCCCTGACAGCAGACCTCCCTCTAACCAGACTGCTCCCCTGACAGCGGACCTCCCTCTAACCAGCGACAGCTCCCCTGACAGCTAACCTCCCTCTAACCAGACTGCTCCCCTGACAGTGGACCTCCCTCTAACCAGACTGTTCCCCTGACAGCTAACCTCCCTCTAACGAGCGACTGCTCCCCGACAGCGCACCTCCCTCTAACCAGACTGCTCCCCTGACAGCGGACCTCCCTCTAACCAGACTGCTCCCCTAACAGCTTACCTCCCTCTAACCAGCGACTGCTCCCCTGACAGCGGACCTCCCTCTAACCACACTGCTCCCCTGACAGCGGACCTCCCTCTAACCAGCGACTGCTCCCCTGACAGCGGACCTCCCTCTAACCAGCGACTGCTCCCCTGACAGCGGACCTCCCTCTAACCAGACTGCTCCCCTGACAGCTAACCTCCCTCTTACCAGACTACTACCCTGACAGCGGACCTCCCTCTAACGAGCGACTGCTCCCCTGACAGTGGACCTCCCTCTAACCAGACTGCTCCCCTGACAGCTAACCTCCCTCTAACGAGCGACTGCTCCCCTGACAGCAGACCTCCTTCTAACCAGACTGCTCCCCTGACAGCGGACCTGCTTCTAACCAGCGACTGCTCCCCTGACAGCTAACCTCTTTCTAACCAGACTACTCCCCGACAGCGGACCTCCCTCTAACCAGACTGCTCCCCTGACAGCTAACCTCTCTCTAACCAGACTGCTCCCCTGACAGCGGAACTCCCTCTAACCGGACTGCTCCCCTGACAGCGGACCTCCCTCTAACCAGATTGCTCCCCTGACAGCGGACCTCTCTCTAACCAGAATACTCCCCTGACAGCTAACCTCCCTCTAACCAGACTACTCCCCTGACAGCGGACCTCCCTCTAACCACACCGCTCCCTTGACAGCTAACCTCCCTCTAACCAGTCTGCTTTCCTGACAGCGGACCTCCCTCTAACCAGCGACTGCTCCCCTGACAGCTAATCTCCATCTGACCAGACTGCTCCCCTGACAGTGGACCTCCCTCTAACCAGACTGTTCCCCTGACAGCTAACCTCCCTCTAACGAGCGACTGCTCCCCGACAGCGCACCTCCCTCTAACCAGACTGCTCCCCTGGCAGCGGACCTCCCTCTAACCAGACTGCTCCCCTAACAGCTTACCTCCCTCTAACCAGCGACTGCTCCCCTGACAGCGGACCTCCCTCTAACCAGACTGCTCCCCTGACAGCGGACCTCCCTCTAACCAGCGACTGCTCCCCTGACAGCGGACCTCCCTCTAACCAGCGACTGCTCCCCTGACAGCGGACCTCCCTCTAACCAGACTGCTCCCCTGACAGCTAACCTCCCTCTTACCAGACTACTACCCTGACAGCGGACCTCCCTCTAACGAGCGACTGCTCCCCTGACAGCGGACCTCCCTCTAACCAGACTGCTCCCCTGACAGCTAACCTCCCTCTAACGAGCGACTGCTCCCCTGCCGCTAACCTCCCTCTAACCAGACTACTCCCCTGATAGCAGACCTCCCTCTAACCAGACTGCTCCCCTGACAGTGGACCTCCCTCTAACCAGACTGCTCCCCTAACAGCGGACTTCCCTCTAACCAGACTGCTCCCCTGACAGCTAACCTCTCTCTAACCAGACTGCTCCCCTGACAGCAGACCTCCCTCTAACCAGACTGCTCCCCTGACAGCGGACCTGCTTCTAACCAGCGACTGCTCCCCTGACAGCTAACCTCTTTCTAACCAGACTACTCCCCGACAGCGGACCTCCCTCTAACCAGACTGCTCCCCTGACAGCTAACCTCTCTCTAACCAGACTGCTCCCCTGACAGCGGAACTCCCTCTAACCGGACTGCTCCCCTGACAGCGGACCTCCCTCTAACCAGATTGCTCCCCTGACAGCGGACCTCTCTCTAACCAGAATACTCCCCTGACAGCTAACCTTCCTCTAACCAGACTACTCCCCTGACAGCGGACCTCCCTCTAACCAGACCGCTCCCTTGACAGCTAACCTCCCTCTAACCAGTCTGCTTTCCTGACAGCGGACCTCCCTCTAACCAGCGACTGTTCCCCTGACACCGGACCTCCCTCTAACCAGACCGCTCCCCTGACAGCTAACCTCCCTCTAGCGAGACTACTCCCCTGACAGCGGACCTCCCTCTAACCAGACTGCTCACCTGACAGCTAACCTCCCTCTAACCAGACTGTTTTCCTGACAGCGGACCTCCCGCTAACCAGACTGCTCCCCTGACAGCTAACCTCCCTTTAACGAGCGACTTCTCCCCTGACAGCGGACCTCCCTCTAACCAGACTGCTCCCCTGACAGCGGACCTCCCTCTAACCAGACTGCTCCCCTGACAGCTAACCTCCCTCTAACCAGACTGCTCTTCTGACAGCGGACCTCCCTCTAACCAGACTGATCCCCTGACAGCTAACCTCCCTCTAACGAGCGACTGCTCCCCTGGCAGCGGACCTCCCTCTAACCAGACTGCTCCCCTGACAGCGGACCTCCCTCTAACCAGACTGCTCCCTGACAGCGGACCTCCCTCTAACCAGCGACTGCTCCCCTGACAGCGGACCTCCCTCTAACCATACTACTCCCCTGACAGCGGACCTCCTTCTAACCAGCGACTGCTCCCCTGGCAGCGGACCTCCCTCTAACCAGACTACTCCCCTGACAGCTAACCTCCCTCTAACCAAACTGCTCCCCTGACAGCGGACCTCCCTCTAACCAGACTGCTCCCCTGACAGCGGACCTCCCTCTAACCAGCGACTGCCCCGTGACAGCTAACCTCCCTCTAACCAGACTGCTCCCCTGACAGCGGACCTCCCTCTAACCAGACTGTTCCCCTGACAGCTAACTTCCCTCTAACGAGCGACTGCTCCCCTGACAGCGGACCTCCCTCTAACCAGACTGCTCCACTGACAGCTAACCTCCCTCTAACCAGACTACTCCCCTGACAGCGGACCTCCCTCTAACCAGCGACTGTTCTTCTGACACCGGACCTCCCTCTAACCAGACTGCTCTCCTGACAGCTAACCTCCCTCTAACGAGCGACTGCTCCCCTCACAGCTAACCTCCCTCTAACCAGACTACTCCCCGACAGCGGACTTCCCTCTAACCAGACTGCTCCCCTGACAGCTAACCTCCCTCCAACGAGCGACTGCTCCTCTAACAGCGGACCTCCCTTTAACCAGACTGCTCCCCTGACAACGGACCTCCCTCTAACCAGACTGCTCCCCTGAC
Organism: Chirona hameri; assembly: GCA_036785665.1. Taxonomy (NCBI): domain Eukaryota; kingdom Metazoa; phylum Arthropoda; class Thecostraca; order Balanomorpha; family Balanidae; genus Chirona; species Chirona hameri. The sequence continues at coordinate 74,113 of JAXIVJ010000041.1, forward strand.
AGCTAACCTCCCTCTAACCAGACTACTCCCCTGACAGCGGACCTCCCTCCAACCAGACTGCTCTCCTGACAGCTAACCTCCCTCTAACCAGACTGCTTTCCTGACAGCGGACCTCCCTCTAACCAGACTGCTCCCCTGACAGCTAACCTCCCTCTAACGAGCGACTGCTCCCCTGACAGCGGAACTCCCTCTAACCAGACTGTTCCCCTGACAGCTAACCTCCCTCTAACGAGCGACTGCTCCCCGACAGCGGACCTCCCTCTAACCAGACTGCTCCCCTGACAGCGGACCTCCCTCTAACCAGACTTCTCCCCTGACAGCTAACCTCCCTCTAACCAGACTGCTCCCCTGACAGCGGACCTCCCTCTAACCAGACTTCTCCCCTGACAGCTAACCTCCCTCTAACCAGACTACTCCCCTGACAGCGGACCTCCCTCTAACCAGACTGCTCCCCTGACAGCTAACCTCCCTCTAACCAGACTGCTCCCCTAACAGCTTACCTCCCTCTAACCAGCGACTGCTCCCCTGACAGCGGACCTCCCTCTAACCAGACTGCTCCCCTAACAGCTTACCTCCCTCTAACCAGCGACTGTTCCCCTGACAGCGGACCTCCCTCTAACCAGACTGCTCCCCTGACAGCGGACCTCCCTCTAACCAGCAACTGCTCCCCTGACAGCGGACCTCCCTCTAACCAGCGACTGCTCCCCTGACAGAGGACCTCCCTCTAACCAGACTGCTCCCCTGACAGCTAACCTCCCCTTTACCAGACTACTCCCCTGACAGCAGACCTCCCTCTAACGAGCGACTACTCCCCTGACAGCGGACTTCCCTCTAACCAGACTGCTCCACTGACAGCTAACCTCCATCTAACCAGACTACTCCCCTGACAGCGGACCTCCCTCTAACCAGCGACTGTTCTCCTGTCAGCTAACCTCCCTCTAAGCAGACTACTCCCCTGACAGCGGACCTGCCTCTAACCAGACTGCTCCCCTGACAGCTAACCTCCCTCTAACCAGACTGCTTTCCTGACAGCGGACCTCCCTCTAACCAGACTGCTCCCCTGACAGCTAACCTCCTTCTAACGAGCAACTGCTCCCCTGACAGCGGACCTCCCTCTAACCAGACTGCTCCCCTGACAGCGGACCTCCCTCTAACCAGACTTCTCCCCTGACAGCTAACCTCCCTCTAACCAGACTGCTCCCCTGACAGCGGACCTCCCTCTAACCAGACTTCTCCCCTGACAGCTAACCTCCCTCTAACCAGACTACTCCCCTGACAGCGGACCTCCCTCTAACCAGACTGCGCCCCTGACAGCTAACCTCCCTCTAACCAGACTGCTCCCCTAACAGCTTACCTCCCTCTAACCAGCGACTGCTCCCCTGACAGCGGACCTCCCTCTAACCAGACTGCTCCCCTGACAGCGGACCTCCCTCTAACCAGCGACTGCTCCCCTGACAGTGGACCTCCCTCTAACCAGACTGCTCCCCTGACAGCGGACCTCCCTCTAACCAGACTGCTCCCCTGACAGCTAACCTCTCTCTAACCAGACTGCTCCCCTGACAGCAGACCTCCCTCTAACCAGACTGCTCCCCTGACAGCGGACCTGCTTCTAACCAGCGACTGCTCCCCTGACAGCTAACCTCTCTCTAACCAGACTACTCCCCGACAGCGGACCTCCCTCTAACCAGACTGCTCCCCTGACAGCTAACCTCTCTCTAACCAGACTGCTCCCCTGACAGCGGAACTCCCTCTAACCAGACTGCTCCCCTGACAGCGGACCTCCCTCTAACCAGACTGCTCCCCTGACAGCTAACCTCCCTCTAACCAGCGGCTGTTCCCCTGACAGCAGACCTCCCTCTAACCAGCGACTGTGTCCCTGACAGCTAACCTCCCTCTAACCAGCGACTGCTCCCCTGACAGCGGACCTCCCTCTAACCAGACTGCTCCCCTGACAGAGGACGTCCCTCTAACCAGACTACTCCCCTGACAGCGGATCTCCCTCTAACCAGCGACTGCTCCCCTGACAGCTAACATCCCTCTAACCAGCGACTGTTCCCCTGACAGCGGACCTCCCTCTAACCAGACTGCTCCCCTAACAGCGGACCTCCCTCTAACCAGCGACTGCTCCCCTGACAGCTAACCTCCCTCTAACCAGCGGCTGTTCCCCTGACAGCGGACCTCCCTCTAACGAGAGACTGTTCCCCTGACAGCTTACCTCCCTCTAACTAGACTGCTCCCCTGACAGCTAACCTCCCTCTAACGAGCGACTGCTCCCCTGCCGCTAACCTCCCTCTAACCAGACTACTCTACTGATAACAGACCTCCCTCTAACCAGAATGCTCCCCTGACAGCTAACCTCCCTCTAACCAGACTGCTTTCCTGACAGCGGACCTTCCTCTAACCAGACTGCTCCCCTGACAGCTAACCTCCCTCTAACGAGCAACTGCTCCCCTGACAGCGGACCTCCCTCTAACCAGACTGCTCCCCTGACAGCGGACCTCCCTCTAACCAGACTTCTCCCCTGACAGCTAACCTCCCTCTAACCAGATTACTCCCCTGACAGCGGAACTCCCTCTAACCAGACTGCTCCCCTGACAGCGGACCTCCCTCTAACCAGAAAGCGCCCCTGACAGCTAACCTCCCTCTAACCAGCGGCTGCTCCCCTGACAGCGGACCTCCTTCTAACCAGCGACTGCTCCCCTGACAGCGGACCTCCCTCTAACCATACTACTCCCCTGACAGCTAACTTCCCTCTAACCAGACTGCTCCCCTGACAGCGGACCTCCCTCTAACCAGCGACTGCTCCCCTGACAGCTAACCTCCCTCTAACCAGATTGTTCCCCTGACAGCTAACCTCCCTCTAACGAGCGACTGCTCCCCGACAGCGGACCTCCCTTTAACCAGACTACTCCCCTGACAGCGGACCTCCCTCTAACCAGCGACTGCTCCCTTGACAGCTAACCTCCCTCTAACCAGACTGCTCCCCTGACAGCGGACCTCCCTCTAACCAGGCTGTTGCTCTGACAGCTAACCTCCCTCTAACGAGCGACTGCTCCCCGACAGCGGACCTCCCTTTAACCAGACTGCTCCCCTGACAGCGGACCTCCCTCTAACCAGAGACTGCTTCCCTGACAGCTAACCTCCCTCTAACCAGACTGCTCCCCTGACAGCGGACCTCCCTCTAAACAGACTGTTCCCCTGACAGCTAAACTCCCTCTAACGAGCGACTGCTCCCCGACAGCGGACCTCCCTCTAACCAGACAGCTCCCCTGACAGCGGACCTTCCTCCAACCAGACTGCTCCCCTAACAGCTTACCTCCCTCTAACCAGCGACTACTCCCCTGACAGCGGACCTCCCTCTAACCAGACTGCTCCCCTGACAGCGGACCTCCCTCTAACCAGCGACTGCTCCCCTGACAGCGGACCTCCCTCTAACCAGCGACTGCTCCCCTGACAGCGGACCTCCCTCTAACCAGACTGCTCCCCTGACAGCTAACCTCCCTCTTACCAGACTACTCCCCTGACAGCGGACCTCCCTCTAACGAGCGACTGCTCCCCTGACAGCGGACCTCCCTGTAACCAGACTGCTCCACTGACAGCTAACCTCCCTCTAACCAGACTACTCCCCTGACAGCGGACCTCCCTCTAACCAGCGACTGTTCCCCTGACAGCGGACCTGCCTCTAACCAGACTGCTCCCCTGACAGCGGACCTTTCTCTAACCAGAATACTCCCCTGACAGCTAACCTCCCTCTAACCAGACTGCTCCCCTGACAGCGGACCTCCCTTTAACCAGACTGCTCCCCTGACAGCGGACCTCCCTCTAACCAGCGACTGCTCCCCTGACAGCTAACCTCCCTCTAACGAGCGACTGCTCCCCTGACAGCTTACCTCCCTCTAACCAGACTACTCCCCTGACAGCGGACCTCCCTCTAACCAGACCGCTCCCTTGACAGCTAACCTCCCTCTAACCAGTCTGCTTTCCTGACACCGGACCTCCCTCTAACCAGCGACTGTTCCCCTGACACCGGACCTCCCTCTAACCAGACTGCTCCCCTGACAACTAACCTCCCTTTAACGAGCGACTGCTCCCCTGACAGCTAACCTCCCTCTAACCAGACTACTCCCCGACAGCGGACTTCCCTCTAACCAGACTGCTCCCCTGACAGCTAACCTCCCTCTAACGAGACTACTCCCCTGACAGCGGACCTCCCTCTAACCAGACTGCTCCCCTGACAGCTAACCTCCCTCTAACCAGACTGCTCTTCTGACAGCGGACCTTAATCTAACCATACTTCTCCCCTGACAGCTAACCTCCCTCTAACGAGTGACTGCTCCCCTGACAGCGGAGCTCCCTCTAATTAGACTGCTCCCCTGACAGAGGACCTCCCTCTAACCAGACTGCTCCCTGACAGCGGACCTCCCTCTAACCAGTGACTGCTCCCCTGACAGCGGACCTCCCTCTAACGAGCGACTGCTCCCCTGACAGCGGACCTCCCTCTAACCAGACTGCTCCCTGACAGCGGACCTCCCTCTAACCAGGGACTGCTCCCCTGACAGCGGACCTCCCTCTAACCATACTACTCCCCTGACAGCGGACCTCCCTCTAACCAGCGACTGCTCACCTGGCAGCGGACCTCCCTCTAACCAGACTACTCCCCTGACAGCTAACCTCCCTCTAACCAGACTGCTCCCCTGACAGCGGACCTCCCTTTAACCAGACTGCTCCCCTGACAGCGGACCTCCCTCTAACCAGCGACTGCTCCCCTGACAGCTAACCTCCCTCTAACCAGACTGCTCCCCTGACAGCGGACTTCCCTCTAACCAGACTGCTCCCCTGACAGCTAACCTCTCTCTAACCAGACTGCTCCCCTGACAGCAGACCTCCCTCTAACCAGACTGCTCCCCTGACAGCGGACCTGCTTCTAACCAGCGACTGCTCCCCTGACAGCTAACCTCTTTCTAACCAGACTACTCCCCGACAGCGGACCTCCCTCTAACCAGACTGCTCCCCTGACAGCTAACCTCTCTCTAACCAGACTGCTCCCCTGACAGCGGAACTCCCTCTAACCGGACTGCTCCCCTGACAGCGGACCTCCCTCTAACCAGATTGCTCCCCTGACAGCGGACCTCTCTCTAACCAGAATACTCCCCTGACAGCTAACCTTCCTCTAACCAGACTACTCCCCTGACAGCGGACCTCCCTCTAACCAGACCGCTCCCTTGACAGCTAACCTCCCTCTAACCAGTCTGCTTTCCTGACAGCGGACCTCCCTCTAACCAGCGACTGTTCCCCTGACACCGGACCTCCCTCTAACCAGACCGCTCCCCTGACAGCTAACCTCCCTCTAACGAGACTACTCCCCTGACAGCGGACCTCCCTCTAACCAGACTGCTCACCTGACAGCTAACCTCCCTCTAACCAGACTGTTTTCCTGACAGCGGACCTCCCGCTAACCAGACTGCTCCCCTGACAGCTAACCTCCCTTTAACGAGCGACTTCTCCCCTGACAGCGGACCTCCCTCTAACCAGACTGCTCCCCTGACAGCGGACCTCCCTCTAACCAGACTGCTCCCCTGACAGCTAACCTCCCTCTAACCAGACTGCTCTTCTGACAGCGGACCTCCCTTTAACCAGACTGATCCCCTGACGCTAACCTCTCTCTAACGAGCGACTGCTCCCCTGGCAGCGGACCTCCCTCTAACCAGACTGCTCCCCTGACAGCGGACCTCCCTCTAACCAGACTGCTCCCTGACAGCGGACCTCCCTCTAACCAGCGACTGCTCCCCTGACAGCGGACCTCCCTCTAACCATACTACTCCCCTGACAGCGGACCTCCTTCTAACCAGCGACTGCTCCCCTGGCAGCGGACCTCCCTCTAACCAGACTACTCCCCTGACAGCTAACCTCCCTCTAACCAAACTGCTCCCCTGACAGCGGACCTCCCTCTAACCAGACTGCTCCCCTGACAGCGGACCTCCCTCTAACCAGCGACTGCCCCGTGACAGCTAACCTCCCTCTAACCAGACTGCTCCCCTGACAGCGGACCTCCCTCTAACCAGACTGTTCCCCTGACAGCTAACTTCCCTCTAACGAGCGACTGCTCCCCTGACAGCGGACTTCCCTCTAACCAGACTGCTCCACTGACAGCTAACCTCCCTCTAACCAGACTACTCCCCTGACAGCGTACCTCCCTCTAACCAGCGACTGTTCTTCTGACACCGGACCTCCCTCTAACCAGACTGCTCTCCTGACAGCTAACCTCCCTCTAACGAGCGACTGCTCCCCTCACAGCTAACCTCCCTCTAACCAGACTACTCCCCGACAGCGGACCTCCCTCTAACCAGACTGCTCCCCTGACAGCTAACCTCCCTCCAACGAGCGACTGCTCCTCTAACAGCGGACCTCCCTTTAACCAGACTGCTCCCCTGACAACGGACCTCCCTCTAACCAGACTGCTCCCCTGACAGCTAACCTCCCTCTAACCAGACTACTCCCCTGACAGTGGACCTCCTTCTAACCAGACTGCTCCCCTGACAGCTAACTTCCCTCTAAACAGACTGCTTTCCTGACAGCGGACCTCCCTCTAACCAGACTGCTCCCCTGCCAGCTAACCTCCCTCTAACGAGCAACTGCTCCCCTGACAGCGGACCTCCCTCTAACCAGCGATTGCTCCCCTGACAGCGGACCTCCCTCTAACAAGACTGCTCCCCTGACAGCTAACCTCCCTCTTACCAAACTACTCCCCTGACAGCGGACCTCCCTCTAACGAGCGACTGCTCCCCTGACAGCGGACCTCCCTCTAACCAGACTGCTCCACTGACAGCTAACCTCCCTCTAACCAGACTACTCCCCTGACAGCGGACCTCCCTCTAACCATACTGCTCCCCTGACAGCTAACCTCCCTCTAACCAGACTGCTTTCCTGACAGCGGAACTCCCTCTAACCAGACTGCTCCCCTGACAGCTAACCTCCCTCTAACGAGCAACTGCTCCCCTGACAGCAGACCTCCCTCTAACCAGACTGCTCCCCTGACAGCGGACCTCCCTCTAACCAGACTTCTCCCCTGACAGCTAACCTCCCTCTAACCAGACTACTCCCCTGACAGCGGACCTCCCTCTAACCAGACTGCTCCCCTGACAGCTAACCTCCCTCTAACCAGACTGCTCCCCTAACAGCTTACCTCCCTCTAACCAGCGACTGCTCCCCTGACAGCGGACCTCCCTCTAACCAGACTGCTCCCCTGACAGCGGACCTCCCTCTAACCAGCGACTGCTCCCCTGACAGCGGACCTCCCTCTAACCAGACTACTCCCCTGACAGCTAACCTCCCTCTAACCAAACTGCTCCCCTGACAGCGGACCTCCCTATAAACAGACTGCTCCCCTGACAGCGGACCTCCCTCTAACCAGCGACTGCCCCCTGACAGCTAACCTCCCTCTAACCAGACTGCTCCCCTGACAGCGGACCTCCCTCTAACCAGACTGTTCCCCTGACAGCTAACCTCCCTCTAACGAGCGACTGCTCCCCTGACAGAGGACCTCCCTCTAACCAGACTGCTCCACTGACAGCTAACCTCCCTCTAACCAGACTACTCCCCTGACAGCGGACCTCCCTCTAACCAGCGACTGTTCCCCTGCCAGCGGACCTGCCTCTAACCAGAGTGCTCCCCTGACAGCGGACCTCCCTCTAACCAGAATACTCCCCTGACAGCTAACCTCCCTCTAACCAGACTACTCCCCTGACAGCGGATCTCCCTCTAACCAGACCGCTCCCTTGACAGCTAACCTCCCTCTAACCAGTCTGATTTCCTGACAGCGGACCTCCCTCTAACCAGCGACTGTTCCCCTGACACCGGACCTCCCTCTAACCAGACTGCTCTCCTGACAGCTAACCTCCCTCTAACGAGCGACTGCTCCCCTCACAGCTAACTTCCCTCTAACCAGACTACTCCCCGACAGCGGACCTCCCTCTAACCAGACTGCTCCCCTGACAGCTAACCTCCCTCCAACGAGCGACTGCTCCTCTAACAGCGGACCTCCCATTAACCAGACTGCTCCCCTGACAACGGACCTCCCTTTAACCAGACTGCTCCCCTGACAGCTAACCTCCCTCTAACCAGACTACTCCCCTGACAGCGGACCTCCCTCTAACCAGAATGTTCCCCTGACAGCTAATCTCCCTCTAACCAGACTGCTTTCCTGACAGCGGACCTCCCTCTAACCGGACTGCTCCCCTGACAGCTAACCTCCCTCCAACCAGCGACTGCTCCCCTGGCAGCGGACCTCCCTCTAACCAGACTACTCCCCTGACAGCTAATTTCCCTCTAACCAGACTGCTCCCCTGACAGCAGACCTCCCTCTAACCAGACTGCTCCCCTGACAGCGGACCTCCCTCTAACCAGCGACAGCTCCCCTGACAGCTAACCTCCCTCTAACCAGACTGCTCCCCTGACAGTGGACCTCCCTCTAACCAGACTGTTCCCCTGACAGCTAACCTCCCTCTAACGAGCGACTGCTCCCCGACAGCGCACCTCCCTCTAACCAGACTGCTCCCCTGACAGCGGACCTCCCTCTAACCAGACTGCTCCCCTAACAGCTTACCTCCCTCTAACCAGCGACTGCTCCCCTGACAGCGGACCTCCCTCTAACCACACTGCTCCCCTGACAGCGGACCTCCCTCTAACCAGCGACTGCTCCCCTGACAGCGGACCTCCCTCTAACCAGCGACTGCTCCCCTGACAGCGGACCTCCCTCTAACCAGACTGCTCCCCTGACAGCTAACCTCCCTCTTACCAGACTACTACCCTGACAGCGGACCTCCCTCTAACGAGCGACTGCTCCCCTGACAGTGGACCTCCCTCTAACCAGACTGCTCCCCTGACAGCTAACCTCCCTCTAACGAGCGACTGCTCCCCTGACAGCAGACCTCCTTCTAACCAGACTGCTCCCCTGACAGCGGACCTGCTTCTAACCAGCGACTGCTCCCTTGACAGCTAACCTCTTTCTAACCAGACTACTCCCCGACAGCGGACCTCCCTCTAACCAGACTGCTCCCCTGACAGCTAACCTCTCTCTAACCAGACTGCTCCCCTGACAGCGGAACTCCCTCTAACCGGACTGCTCCCCTGACAGCGGACCTCCCTCTAACCAGATTGCTCCCCTGACAGCGGACCTCTCTCTAACCAGAATACTCCCCTGACAGCTAACCTCCCTCTAACCAGACCGCTCCCTTGACAGCTAACCTCCCTCTAACCAGTCTGCTTTCCTGACAGCGGACCTCCCTCTAACCAGCGACTGCTCCCCTGACAGCTAATCTCCATCTGACCAGACTGCTCCCCTGACAGTGGACCTCCCTCTAACCAGACTGTTCCCCTGACAGCTAACCTCCCTCTAACGAGCGACTGCTCCCCGACAGCGCACCTCCCTCTAACCAGACTGCTCCCCTGACAGCGGACCTCCCTCTAACCAGACTGCTCCCCTAACAGCTTACCTCCCTCTAACCAGCGACTGCTCCCCTGACAGCGGACCTCCCTCTAACCAGACTACTCCCCTGACAGCTAACCTCCCTCTAACCAAACTGCTCCCCTGACAGCGGACCTCCCTATAAACAGACTGCTCCCCTGACAGCGGACCTCCCTCTAACCAGCGACTGCCCCCTGACAGCTAACCTCCCTCTAACCAGACTGCTCCCCTGACAGCGGACCTCCCTCTAACCAGACTGTTCCCCTGACAGCTAACCTCCCTCTAACGAGCGACTGCTCCCCTGACAGAGGACCTCCCTCTAACCAGACTGCTCCACTGACAGCTAACCTCCCTCTAACCAGACTACTCCCCTGACAGCGGACCTCCCTCTAACCAGCGACTGTTCCCCTGCCAGCGGACCTGCCTCTAACCAGAGTGCTCCCCTGACAGCGGACCTCCCTCTAACCAGAATACTCCCCTGACAGCTAACCTCCCTCTAACCAGACTACTCCCCTGACAGCGGATCTCCCTCTAACCAGACCGCTCCCTTGACAGCTAACCTCCCTCTAACCAGTCTGATTTCCTGACAGCGGACCTCCCTCTAACCAGCGACTGTTCCCCTGACACCGGACCTCCCTCTAACCAGACTGCTCTCCTGACAGCTAACCTCCCTCTAACGAGCGACTGCTCCCCTCACAGCTAACTTCCCTCTAACCAGACTACTCCCCGACAGCGGACCTCCCTCTAACCAGACTGCTCCCCTGACAGCTAACCTCCCTCCAACGAGCGACTGCTCCTCTAACAGCGGACCTCCCATTAACCAGACTGCTCCCCTGACAACGGACCTCCCTTTAACCAGACTGCTCCCCTGACAGCTAACCTCCCTCTAACCAGACTACTCCCCTGACAGCTAACCTCCCTCTAACGAGCGACTGCTCCCCGACAGCGCACCTCCCTCTAACCAGACTGCTCCCCTGACAGCGGACCTCCCTCTAACCAGCGACAGCTCCCCTGACAGCTAACCTCCCTCTAACCAGACTGCTCCCCTGACAGTGGACCTCCCTCTAACCAGACTGTTCCCCTGACAGCTAACCTCCCTCTAACGAGCGACTGCTCCCCGACAGCGCACCTCCCTCTAACCAGACTGCTCCCCTGACAGCGGACCTCCCTCTAACCAGACTGCTCCCCTAACAGCTTACCTCCCTCTAACCAGCGACTGCTCCCCTGACAGCGGACCTCCCTCTAACCACACTGCTCCCCTGACAGCGGACCTCCCTCTAACCAGCGACTGCTCCCCTGACAGCGGACCTCCCTCTAACCAGCGACTGCTCCCCTGACAGCGGACCTCCCTCTAACCAGACTGCTCCCCTGACAGCTAACCTCCCTCTTACCAGACTACTACCCTGACAGCGGACCTCCCTCTAACGAGCGACTGCTCCCCTGACAGTGGACCTCCCTCTAACCAGACTGCTCCCCTGACAGCTAACCTCCCTCTAACGAGCGACTGCTCCCCTGACAGCAGACCTCCTTCTAACCAGACTGCTCCCCTGACAGCGGACCTGCTTCTAACCAGCGACTGCTCCCTTGACAGCTAACCTCTTTCTAACCAGACTACTCCCCGACAGCGGACCTCCCTCTAACCAGACTGCTCCCCTGACAGCTAACCTCTCTCTAACCAGACTGCTCCCCTGACAGCGGAACTCCCTCTAACCGGACTGCTCCCCTGACAGCGGACCTCCCTCTAACCAGATTGCTCCCCTGACAGCGGACCTCTCTCTAACCAGAATACTCCCCTGACAGCTAACCTCCCTCTAACCAGACCGCTCCCTTGACAGCTAACCTCCCTCTAACCAGTCTGCTTTCCTGACAGCGGACCTCCCTCTAACCAGCGACTGCTCCCCTGACAGCTAATCTCCATCTGACCAGACTGCTCCCCTGACAGTGGACCTCCCTCTAACCAGACTGTTCCCCTGACAGCTAACCTCCCTCTAACGAGCGACTGCTCCCCGACAGCGCACCTCCCTCTAACCAGACTGCTCCCCTGACAGCGGACCTCCCTCTAACCAGACTGCTCCCCTAACAGCTTACCTCCCTCTAACCAGCGACTGCTCCCCTGACAGCGGACCTCCCTCTAACCAGACTGCTCCCCTGACAGCGGACCTCCCTCTAACCAGCGACTGCTCCCCTGACAGCGGACCTCCCTCTAACCAGCGACTGCTCCCCTGACAGCGGACCTCCCTCTAACCAGACTGCTCCCCTGACAGCTAACCTCCCTCTTACCAGACTACTACCCTGACAGCGGACCTCCCTCTAACGAGCGACTGCTCCCCTGACAGCGGACCTCCCTCTAACCAGACTGCTCCCCTGACAGCTAACCTCCCTCTAACGAGCGACTGCTCCCCTGCCGCTAACCTCCCTCTAACCAGACTACTCCCCTGATAGCAGACCTCCCTCTAACCAGACTGCTCCCCTGACAGTGGACCTCCCTCTAACCAGACTGCTCCCCTAACAGCGGACTTCCCTCTAACCAGACTGCTCCCCTGACAGCTAACCTCTCTCTAACCAGACTGCTCCCCTGACAGCAGACCTCCCTCTAACCAGACTGCTCCCCTGACAGCGGACCTGCTTCTAACCAGCGACTGCTCCCCTGACAGCTAACCTCTTTCTAACCAGACTACTCCCCGACAGCGGACCTCCCTCTAACCAGACTGCTCCCCTGACAGCTAACCTCTCTCTAACCAGACTGCTCCCCTGACAGCGGAACTCCCTCTAACCGGACTGCTCCCCTGACAGCGGACCTCCCTCTAACCAGATTGCTCCCCTGACAGCGGACCTCTCTCTAACCAGAATACTCCCCTGACAGCTAACCTTCCTCTAACCAGACTACTCCCCTGACAGCGGACCTCCCTCTAACCAGACCGCTCCCTTGACAGCTAACCTCCCTCTAACCAGTCTGCTTTCCTGACAGCGGACCTCCCTCTAACCAGCGACTGTTCCCCTGACACCGGACCTCCCTCTAACCAGACCGCTCCCCTGACAGCTAACCTCCCTCTAGCGAGACTACTCCCATGACAGCGGACCTCCCTCTAACCAGACTGCTCACCTGACAGCTAACCTCCCTCTAACCAGACTGTTTTCCTGACAGCGGACCTCCCGCTAACCAGACTGCTCCCCTGACAGCTAACCTCCCTTTAACGAGCGACTTCTCCCCTGACAGCGGACCTCCCTCTAACCAGACTGCTCCCCTGACAGCGGACCTCCCTCTAACCAGACTGCTCCCCTGACAGCTAACCTCCCTCTAACCAGACTGCTCTTCTGACAGCGGACCTCCCTCTAACCAGACTGATCCCCTGACAGCTAACCTCCCTCTAACGAGCGACTGCTCCCCTGGCAGCGGACCTCCCTCTAACCAGACTGCTCCCCTGACAGCGGACCTCCCTCTAACCAGACTGCTCCCTGACAGCGGACCTCCCTCTAACCAGCGACTGCTCCCCTGACAGCGGACCTCCCTCTAACCATACTACTCCCCTGACAGCGGACCTCCTTCTAACCAGCGACTGCTCCCCTGGCAGCGGACCTCCCTCTAACCAGACTACTCCCCTGACAGCTAACCTCCCTCTAACCAAACTGCTCCCCTGACAGCGGACCTCCCTCTAACCAGACTGCTCCCCTGACAGCGGACCTCCCTCTAACCAGCGACTGCCCCGTGACAGCTAACCTCCCTCTAACCAGACTGCTCCCCTGACAGCGGACCTCCCTCTAACCAGACTGTTCCCCTGACAGCTAACTTCCCTCTAACGAGCGACTGCTCCCCTGACAGCGGACCTCCCTCTAACCAGACTGCTCCACTGACAGCTAACCTCCCTCTAACCAGACTACTCCCCTGACAGCGGACCTCCCTCTAACCAGCGACTGTTCTTCTGACACCGGACCTCCCTCTAACCAGACTGCTCTCCTGACAGCTAACCTCCCTCTAACGAGCGACTGCTCCCCTCACAGCTAACCTCCCTCTAACCAGACTACTCCCCGACAGCGGACTTCCCTCTAACCAGACTGCTCCCCTGACAGCTAACCTCCCTCCAACGAGCGACTGCTCCTCTAACAGCGGACCTCCCTTTAACCAGACTGCTCCCCTGACAACGGACCTCCCTCTAACCAGACTGCTCCCCTGACAGCTAACCTCCCTCTAACCAGACTACTCCCCTGACAGCGGACCTCCCTCCAACCAGACTGCTCTCCTGACAGCTAACCTCCCTCTAACCAGACTGCTTTCCTGACAGCGGACCTCCCTCTAACCAGACTGCTCCCCTGACAGCTAACCTCCCTCTAACGAGCGACTGCTCCCCTGACAGCGGACCTCCCTCTAACCAGACTGTTCCCCTGACAGCTAACCTCCCTCTAACGAGCGACTGCTCCCCGACAGCGGACCTCCCTCTAACCAGACTGCTCCCCTGACAGCGGACCTCCCTCTAACCAGACTGCTCCCCTAACAGCTTACCTCCCTCTAACCAGCGACTGTTCCCCTGACAGCGGACCTCCCTCTAACCAGACTGCTCCCCTGACAGCGGACCTCCCTCTAACCAGCAACTGCTCCCCTGACAGCGGACCTCCCTCTAACCAGCGACTGCTCCCCTGACAGAGGACCTCCCTCTAACCAGACTGCTCCCCTGACAGCTAACCTCCCCTTTACCAGACTACTCCCCTGACAGCAGACCTCCCTCTAACGAGCGACTACTCCCCTGACAGCGGACTTCCCTCTAACCAGACTGCTCCACTGACAGCTAACCTCCATCTAACCAGACTACTCCCCTGACAGCGGACCTCCCTCTAACCAGCGACTGTTCTCCTGTCAGCTAACCTCCCTCTAAGCAGACTACTCCCCTGACAGCGGACCTGCCTCTAACCAGACTGCTCCCCTGACAGCTAACCTCCCTCTAACCAGACTGCTTTCCTGACAGCGGACCTCCCTCTAACCAGACTGCTCCCCTGACAGCTAACCTCCTTCTAACGAGCAACTGCTCCCCTGACAGCGGACCTCCCTCTAACCAGACTGCTCCCCTGACAGCGGACCTCCCTCTAACCAGACTTCTCCCCTGACAGCTAACCTCCCTCTAACCAGACTGCTCCCCTGACAGCGGACCTCCCTCTAACCAGACTTCTCCCCTGACAGCTAACCTCCCTCTAACCAGACTACTCCCCTGACAGCGGACCTCCCTCTAACCAGACTGCTCCCCTGACAGCTAACCTCCCTCTAACCAGACTGCTCCCCTAACAGCTTACCTCCCTCTAACCAGCGACTGCTCCCCTGACAGCGGACCTCCCTCTAACCAGACTGCTCCCCTGACAGCGGACCTCCCTCTAACCAGCGACTGCTCCCCTGACAGTGGACCTCCCTCTAACCAGACTGCTCCCCTGACAGCGGACCTCCCTCTAACCAGACTGCTCCCCTGACAGCTAACCTCTCTCTAACCAGACTGCTCCCCTGACAGCAGACCTCCCTCTAACCAGACTGCTCCCCTGACAGCGGACCTCCCTCTAACCAGCGACTGTTCTCCTGTCAGCTAACCTCCCTCTAACCAGACTACTCCCCTGACAGCGGATCTCCCTCTAACCAGCGACTGCTCCCCTGACAGCTAACATCCCTCTAACCAGCGACTGTTCCCCTGACAGCGGACCTCCCTCTAACCAGACTGCTCCCCTAACAGCGGACCTCCCTCTAACCAGCGACTGCTCCCCTGACAGCTAACCTCCCTCTAACCAGCGGCTGTTCCCCTGACAGCGGACCTCCCTCTAACGAGAGACTGTTCCCCTGACAGCTTACCTCCCTCTAACTAGACTGCTCCCCTGACAGCTAACCTCCGTCTAACGAGCGACTGCTCCCCTGCCGCTAACCTCCCTCTAACCAGACTACTCTACTGATAACAGACCTCCCTCTAACCAGAATGCTCCCCTGACAGCTAACCTCCCTCTAACCAGACTGCTTTCCTGACAGCGGACCTTCCTCTAACCAGACTGCTCCCCTGACAGCTAACCTCCCTCTAACGAGCAACTGCTCCCCTGACAGCGGACCTCCCTCTAACCAGACTGCTCCCCTGACAGCGGACCTCCCTCTAACCAGACTTCTCCCCTGACAGCTAACCTCCCTCTAACCAGATTACTCCCCTGACAGCGGAACTCCCTCTAACCAGACTGCTCCCCTGACAGCGGACCTCCCTCTAACCAGAAAGCGCCCCTGACAGCTAACCTCCCTCTAACCAGCGGCTGCTCCCCTGACAGCGGACCTCCTTCTAACCAGCGACTGCTCCCCTGACAGCGGACCTCCCTCTAACCATACTACTCCCCTGACAGCTAACTTCCCTCTAACCAGACTGCTCCCCTGACAGCGGACCTCCCTCTAACCAGCGACTGCTCCCCTGACAGCTAACCTCCCTCTAACCAGATTGTTCCCCTGACAGCTAACCTCCCTCTAACGAGCGACTGCTCCCCGACAGCGGACCTCCCTTTAACCAGACTGCTCCCCTGACAGCGGACCTCCCTCTAACCAGCGACTGCTCCCTTGACAGCTAACCTCCCTCTAACCAGACTGCTCCCCTGACAGCGGACCTCCCTCTAACCAGGCTGTTGCTCTGACAGCTAACCTCCCTCTAACGAGCGACTGCTCCCCGACAGCGGACCTCCCTTTAACCAGACTGCTCCCCTGACAGCGGACCTCCCTCTAACCAGAGACTGCTTCCCTGACAGCTAACCTCCCTCTAACCAGACTGCTCCCCTGACAGCGGACCTCCCTCTAAACAGACTGTTCCCCTGACAGCTAAACTCCCTCTAACGAGCGACTGCTCCCCGACAGCGGACCTCCCTCTAACCAGACAGCTCCCCTGACAGCGGACCTTCCTCTAACCAGACTGCTCCCCTAACAGCTTACCTCCCTCTAACCAGCGACTACTCCCCTGACAGCGGACCTCCCTCTAACCAGACTGCTCCCCTGACAGCGGACCTCCCTCTAACCAGCGACTGCTCCCCTGACAGCGGACCTCCCTCTAACCAGCGACTGCTCCCCTGACAGCGGACCTCCCTCTAACCAGACTGCTCCCCTGACAGCTAACCTCCCTCTTACCAGACTACTCCCCTGACAGCGGACCTCCCTCTAACGAGCGACTGCTCCCCTGACAGCGGACCTCCCTGTAACCAGACTGCTCCACTGACAGCTAACCTCCCTCTAACCAGACTACTCCCCTGACAGCGGACCTCCCTCTAACCAGCGACTGTTCCCCTGACAGCGGACCTGCCTCTAACCAGACTGCTCCCCTGACAGCGGACCTTTCTCTAACCAGAATACTCCCCTGACAGCTAACCTCCCTCTAACCAGACTGCTCCCCTGACAGCGGACCTCCCTTTAACCAGACTGCTCCCCTGACAGCGGACCTCCCTCTAACCAGCGACTGCTCCCCTGACAGCTAACCTCCCTCTAACGAGCGACTGCTCCCCTGACAGCTTACCTCCCTCTAACCAGACTACTCCCCTGACAGCGGACCTCCCTCTAACCAGACCGCTCCCTTGACAGCTAACCTCCCTCTAACCAGTCTGCTTTCCTGACACCGGACCTCCCTCTAACCAGCGACTGTTCCCCTGACACCGGACCTCCCTCTAACCAGACTGCTCCCCTGACAACTAACCTCCCTCTAACGAGCGACTGCTCCCCTGACAGCTAACCTCCCTCTAACCAGACTACTCCCCGACAGCGGACTTCCCTCTAACCAGACTGCTCCCCTGACAGCTAACCTCCCTCTAACGAGACTACTCCCCTGACAGCGGACCTCCCTCTAACCAGACTGCTCCCCTGACAGCTAACCTCCCTCTAACCAGACTGCTCTTCTGACAGCGGACCTCCATCTAACCATACTTCTCCCCTGACAGCTAACCTCCCTCTAACGAGTGACTGCTCCCCTGACAGCGGAGCTCCCTCTAATTAGACTGCTCCCCTGACAGAGGACCTCCCTCTAACCAGACTGCTCCCTGACAGCGGACCTCCCTCTAACCAGTGACTGCTCCCCTGACAGCGGACCTCCCTCTAACGAGCGACTGCTCCCCTGACAGCGGACCTCCCTCTAACCAGACTGCTCCCTGACAGCGGACCTCCCTCTAACCAGGGACTGCTCCCCTGACAGCGGACCTCCCTCTAACCATACTACTCCCCTGACAGCGGACCTCCCTCTAACCAGCGACTGCTCACCTGGCAGCGGACCTCCCTCTAACCAGACTACTCCCCTGACAGCTAACCTCCCTCTAACCAGACTGCTCCCCTGACAGCGGACCTCCCTTTAACCAGACTGCTCCCCTGACAGCGGACCTCCCTCTAACCAGCGACTGCTCCCCTGACAGCTAACCTCCCTCTAACCAGACTGCTCTTCTGACAGCGGACCTCCCTCTAACCAGACTTCTCCCCTGACAGCTAACCTCCCTCTAACGAGCGACTGCTCCCCTGACAGCGGAGCTCCCTCTAATTAGACTGCTCCCCTGACAGCGGACCTCCCTCTAACCAGACTGCTCCCTGACAGCGGACCTCCCTCTAACCAGTGACTGCTCCCCTGACAGCGGACCTCCCTCTAACCATACTACTCCCCTGACAGCGGACCTCCTTCTAACCAGCGACTGCTCCCCTGGCAGCGGACCTCCCCCTAACCAGACTACTCCCCTGACAGCTAACCTCCCTCTAACCAAACTGCTCCCCTGACAGCGGACCTCCCTATAAACAGACTGCTCCCCTGACAGCGGACCTCCCTCTAACCAGCGACTGCCCCCTGACAGCTAACCTCCCTCTAACCAGACTGCTCCCCTGACAGCGGACCTCCCTCTAACCAGACTGTTCCCCTGACAGCTAACCTCCCTCTAACGAGCGACTGCTCCCCTGACAGAGGACCTCCCTCTAACCAGACTGCTCCACTGACAGCTAACCTCCCTCTAACCAGACTACTCCCCTGACAGCGGACCTCCCTCTAACCAGCGACTGTTCCCCTGCCAGCGGACCTGCCTCTAACCAGAGTGCTCCCCTGACAGCGGACCTCCCTCTAACCAGAATACTCCCCTGACAGCTAACCTCCCTCTAACCAGACTACTCCCCTGACAGCGGATCTCCCTCTAACCAGACCGCTCCCTTGACAGCTAACCTCCCTCTAACCAGTCTGATTTCCTGACAGCGGACCTCCCTCTAACCAGCGACTGTTCCCCTGACACCGGACCTCCCTCTAACCAGACTGCTCTCCTGACAGCTAACCTCCCTCTAACGAGCGACTGCTCCCCTCACAGCTAACTTCCCTCTAACCAGACTACTCCCCGACAGCGGACCTCCCTCTAACCAGACTGCTCCCCTGACAGCTAACCTCCCTCCAACGAGCGACTGCTCCTCTAACAGCGGACCTCCCATTAACCAGACTGCTCCCCTGACAACGGACCTCCCTTTAACCAGACTGCTCCCCTGACAGCTAACCTCCCTCTAACCAGACTACTCCCCTGACAGCGGACCTCCCTCTAACCAGAATGTTCCCCTGACAGCTAATCTCCCTCTAACCAGACTGCTTTCCTGACAGCGGACCTCCCTCTAACCGGACTGCTCCCCTGACAGCTAACCTCCCTCCAACCAGCGACTGCTCCCCTGGCAGTGGACCTCCCTCTAACCAGACTACTCCCCTGACAGCTAATTTCCCTCTAACCAGACTGCTCCCCTGACAGCGGACCTCCCTCTAACCAGACTGCTCCCCTGACAGCGGACCTCCCTCTAACCAGCGACAGCTCCCCTGACAGCTAACCTCCCTCTAACCAGACTGCTCCCCTGACAGTGGACCTCCCTCTAACCAGACTGTTCCCCTGACAGCTAACCTCCCTCTAACGAGCGACTGCTCCCCGACAGCGCACCTCCCTCTAACCAGACTGCTCCCCTGACAGCGGACCTCCCTCTAACCAGACTGCTCCCCTAACAGCTTACCTCCCTCTAACCAGCGACTGCTCCCCTGACAGCGGACCTCCCTCTAACCAGACTGCTCCCCTGACAGCTAACCTCCCTCTTACCAGACTACTACCCTGACAGCGGACCTCCCTCTAACGAGCGACTGCTCCCCTGACAGTGGACCTCCCTCTAACCAGACTGCTCCCCTGACAGCTAACCTCCCTCTAACGAGCGACTGCTCCCCTGACAGCAGACCTCCTTCTAACCAGACTGCTCCCCTGACAGCGGACCTGCTTCTAACCAGCGACTGCTCCCCTGACAGCTAACCTCTTTCTAACCAGACTACTCCCCGACAGCGGACCTCCCTCTAACCAGACTGCTCCCCTGACAGCTAACCTCTCTCTAACCAGACTGCTCCCCTGACAGCGGAACTCCCTCTAACCGGACTGCTCCCCTGACAGCGGACCTCCCTCTAACCAGATTGCTCCCCTGACAGCGGACCTCTCTCTAACCAGAATACTCCCCTGACAGCTAACCTCCCTCTAACCAGACTACTCCCCTGACAGCGGACCTCCCTCTAACCAGACCGCTCCCTTGACAGCTAACCTCCCTCTAACCAGTCTGCTTTCCTGACAGCGGACCTCCCTCTAACCAGCGACTGCTCCCCTGACAGCTAATCTCCATCTGACCAGACTGCTCCCCTGACAGTGGACCTCCCTCTAACCAGACTGTTCCTCTGACAGCTAACCTCCCTCTAACGAGCGACTGCTCCCCAACAGCGCACCTCCCTCTAACCAGACTGCTCCCCT
Source organism: Chirona hameri (assembly GCA_036785665.1). Classification (NCBI taxonomy): domain Eukaryota; kingdom Metazoa; phylum Arthropoda; class Thecostraca; order Balanomorpha; family Balanidae; genus Chirona; species Chirona hameri. The sequence goes on from JAXIVJ010000041.1 coordinate 94,325, forward strand.
GACAGCGGACCTCCCTCTAACCAGACTGCTCCCCTAACAGCTTACCTCCCTCTAACCAGCGACTGCTCCCCTGAAAGCGGACCTCCCTCTAACCAGACTGCTCCCCTGACAGCGGACCTCCCTCTAACCAGCGACTGCTCCCCTGACAGCGGACCTCCCTCTAACCAGCGACTGCTCCCCTGACAGCGGACCTCCCTCTAACCAGACTGCTCCCCTGACAGCTAACCTCCCTCTTACCAGACTACTACCCTGACAGCGGACCTCCCTCTAACGAGCGACTGCTCCCCTGACAGCGGACCTCCCTCTAACCAGACTGCTCCCCTGACAGCTAACCTCCCTCTAACGAGCGACTGCTCCCCTGCCGCTAACCTCCCTCTAACCAGACTACTCCCCTGATAGCAGACCTCCCTCTAACCAGACTGCTCCCCTGACAGTGGACCTCCCTCTAACCAGACTGCTCCCCTAACAGCGGACTTCCCTCTAACCAGACTGCTCCCCTGACAGCTAACCTCTCTCTAACCAGACTGCTCCCCTGACAGCAGACCTCCCTCTAACCAGACTGCTCCCCTGACAGCGGACCTGCTTCTAACCAGCGACTGCTCCCCTGACAGCTAACCTCTTTCTAACCAGACTACTCCCCGACAGCGGACCTCCCTCTAACCAGACTGCTCCCCTGACAGCTAACCTCTCTCTAACCAGACTGCTCCCCTGACAGCGGAACTCCCTCTAACCGGACTGCTCCCCTGACAGCGGACCTCCCTCTAACCAGATTGCTCCCCTGACAGCGGACCTCTCTCTAACCAGAATACTCCCCTGACAGCTAACCTTCCTCTAACCAGACTACTCCCCTGACAGCGGACCTCCCTCTAACCAGACCGCTCCCTTGACAGCTAACCTCCCTCTAACCAGTCTGCTTTCCTGACAGCGGACCTCCCTCTAACCAGCGACTGTTCCCCTGACACCGGACCTCCCTCTAACCAGACCGCTCCCCTGACAGCTAACCTCCCTCTAACGAGACTACTCCCCTGACAGCGGACCTCCCTCTAACCAGACTGCTCACCTGACAGATAACCTCCCTCTAACCAGACTGTTTTCCTGACAGCGGACCTCCCGCTAACCAGACTGCTCCCCTGACAGCTAACCTCCCTTTAACGAGCGACTTCTCCCCTGACAGCGGACCTCCCTCTAACCAGACTGCTCCGATGACAGCGGACCTCCCTCTAACCAGACTGCTCCCCTGACAGCTAACCTCCCTCTAACCAGACTGCTCTTCTGACAGCGGACCTCCCTCTAACCAGACTGATCCCCTGACGCTAACCTCCCTCTAACGAGCGACTGCTCCCCTGGCAGCGGACCTCCCTCTAACCAGACTGCTCCCCTGACAGCGGACCTCCCTCTAACCAGACTGCTCCCTGACAGCGGACCTCCCTCTAACCAGCGACTGCTCCCCTGACAGCGGACCTCCCTCTAACCATACTACTCCCCTGACAGCGGACCTCCTTCTAACCAGCGACTGCTCCCCTGGCAGCGGACCTCCCTCTAACCAGACTACTCCCCTGACAGCTAACCTCCCTCTAACCAAACTGCTCCCCTGACAGCGGACCTCCCTCTAACCAGACTGCTCCCCTGACAGCGGACCTCCCTCTAACCAGCGACTGCCCCGTGACAGCTAACCTCCCTCTAACCAGACTGCTCCCCTGACAGCGGACCTCCCTCTAACCAGACTGTTCCCCTGACAGCTAACTTCCCTCTAACGAGCGACTGCTCCCCTGACAGCGGACTTCCCTCTAACCAGACTGCTCCACTGACAGCTAACCTCCCTCTAACCAGACTACTCCCCTGACAGCGGACCTCCCTCTAACCAGCGACTGTTCTTCTGACACCGGACCTCCCTCTAACCAGACTGCTCTCCTGACAGCTAACCTCCCTCTAACGAGCGACTGCTCCCCTCACAGCTAACCTCCCTCTAACCAGACTACTCCCCGACAGCGGACCTCCCTCTAACCAGACTGCTCCCCTGACAGCTAACCTCCCTCCAACGAGCGACTGCTCCTCTAACAGCGGACCTCCCTTTAACCAGACTGCTCCCCTGACAACGGACCTCCCTCTAACCAGACTGCTCCCCTGACAGCTAACCTCCCTCTAACCAGACTACTCCCCTGACAGCGGACCTCCCTCTAACCAGACTGCTCTCCTGACAGCTAACCTCCCTCTAACCAGACTGCTTTCCTGACAGCGGACCTCCCTCTAACCAGACTGCTCCCCTGACAGCTAACCTCCCTCTAACGAGCGACTGCTCCCCTGACAGCGGACCTCCCTCTAACCAGACTGTTCCCCTGACAGCTAACCTCCCTCTAACGAGCGACTGCTCCCCGACAGCGGACCTCCCTCTAACCAGACTGCTCCCCTGACAGCGGACCTCCCTCTAACCAGACTGCTCCCCTAACAGCTTACCTCCCTCTAACCAGCGACTGTTCCCCTGACACCGGACCTCCCTCTAACCAGACTGCTCCCCTGACAGCGGACCTCCCTCTAACCAGCAACTGCTCCCCTGACAGCGGACCTCCCTCTAACCAGCGACTGCTCCCCTGACAGAGGACCTCCCTCTAACCAGACTGCTCCCCTGACAGCTAACCTCCCCTTTACCAGACTACTCCCCTGACAGCAGACCTCCCTCTAACGAGCGACTACTCCCCTGACAGCGGACTTCCCTCTAACCAGACTGCTCCACTGACAGCTAACCTCCATCTAACCAGACTACTCCCCTGACAGCGGACCTCCCTCTAACCAGCGACTGTTCTCCTGTCAGCTAACCTCCCTCTAAGCAGACTACTCCCCTGACAGCGGACCTGCCTCTAACCAGACTGCTCCCCTGACAGCTAACCTCCCTCTAACCAGACTGCTTTCCTGACAGCGGACCTCCCTCTAACCAGACTGCTCCCCTGACAGCTAACCTCCTTCTAACGAGCAACTGCTCCCCTGACAGCGGACCTCCCTCTAACCAGACTGCTCCCCTGACAGCGGACCTCCCTCTAACCAGACTTCTCCCCTGACAGCTAACCTCCCTCTAACCAGACTACTCCCCTGACAGCGGACCTCCCTCTAACCAGACTGCTCCCCTGACAGCTAACCTCTCTCTAACCAGACTGCTCCCCTGACAGCGGACCTCCCTCTAACCAGACTACTCCCCTGACAGCGGACCTGCCTCTAACCAGACTGCTCCCCTGACAGCTAACCTCTCTCTAACCAGACTGCTTTCCTGACAGCGGACCTCCCTCTAACCAGACTGCTCCCCTGACAGCTAACCTCCTTCTAACGAGCAACTGCTCCCCTGACAGCGGACCTCCCTCAAACCAGACTGCTCCCCTGACAGCGGACCTCCCTGTAACCAGACTTCTTCCCTGACAGCTAACCTCCCTCTAACCAGACTACTCCCCTGACAGCGGACCTCCATCTAACCAGACTGCTCCCCTGACAGCTAACCTCTCTCTAACCAGACTGCTCCCCTGACAGCGGACCTCCCTCTAACCAGACTGCGCCCCTGACAGCTAACCTCCCTCTAACCAGCGGCTGCTCCCCTGACAACGGACCTCCTTCTAACGAGCGACTGCTCCCCTGACAGCGGACCTCCCTCTAACCATACTACTCCCCTGACAGCGGACCTCCCTCCAACCAGCGACTGCTCCCCTGGCAGCGGACCTCCCTCTAACCAGACTACTCCCCTGACAGCTAACCTCCCTCTTACCCGACTACTCCCCTGACAGCGGACCTCCCTCTAACGAGCAACTGCTCCCCTGACAGCAGACCTCCCTCTAACCAGACTGCTCCCCTGACAGCTAACCTCCCTCTTACCAGACTACTCCCCTGACAGCGGACTTCCCTCTAACGAGCAACTGCTCCCCTGACAGCGGACCTCCCTCTAACCAGACTGCTCCACTGACAGCTAACCTCCTCTAACCAGACTACTCCCCTGACAGCGGACCTCCCTCTAACCAGCGACTGTTCCCCTGACAGTTAACCTCCCTCTAAGCAGACTACTCCCCTGACAGCTGACCTCCCTCTAACCAGACTGTTCCCCTGACAGCTAACCTCCCTCTAACGAGCGACTGCTCCCCGACAGCGCACCTCCCTCTAACCAGACTGCTCCCCTGACAGCGGACCTCCCTCTAACCAGACTGCTCCCCTAACAGCTTACCTTCCTCTAACCAGCGACTGCTCCCCTGACAGCGGACCTCCCTCTAACCAGACTGCTCCCCTGACAGCGGACCTCCTTCTAACCAGCGACTGCTCCCCTGACAGTGGACCTCCCTCTAACCAGCGACTGCCCCCTGACAGCGGACCTCCCTCTAACCAGACTGCTCCCTTGACAGCTAACCTCCCTCTTACCCGACTACTCCCCTGACAGCGGACCTCCCTCTAACGAGCGACTGCTCCCCTGACAGCGGACCTCCCTCTAACCAGACTGCTCCACTGACAGCTAACCTCCCTCTAACCAGACTACTCCCCCGACAGCGGACCTCCCTCTAACCAGCGACTGTTCCCCTGACAGCGGACCTGCGTCCAACCAGACTGCTCCCCTGACAGCGGACCTCCCTCTAACCAGAATACTCCCCTGACAGCTAACCTCCCTCTAACCAGACTACTCCCCTGACAGCGGACCTCCCTCTAACCAGCGACTGCTCCCCTGACAGCGGACCTTCCTCTAACCAGCGACTGCTCCCCTGACAGCAGACCTTCCTCTAACCAGACTGCTCCCCTGACAGCTAACCTCCCTCTAACGAGCGACTGCTCCTCTAACAGCGGACCTCCCTTTAACCAGACTGCTCCCCTGACAGCGGACCTCCGTCTAACTAGACTGCTCCCCTGACAGCTAACCTCCCTCTAACCAGACTACTCCCCTGACAGTGGACCTCCCTCTAACCAGACTGCTCCCCTGACAGCTAACCTCCCTCTAACCAGACTGCTTTCCTGACAGCGGACCTCCCTCTAACCAGACTGCTCCCCTGACAGCTAACCTCCCTCTAACGAGCAACTGCTCCCCTGACAGCGGACCTCCCTCTAACTAGACTGCTCCCCTGACAGCGGACCTCCCTCTAACCAGACTTCTCCCCTGACAGCTAACCTCCCTCTAACCAGACTACTCCCCTGACAGCGGACCTCCCTCTAACCAGACTGCTTCTCTGACAGCTACCTCTCTCTAACCAGACTGCTCCCCTGACAGCGGACCTCCCTCTAACCAGACTGCGCCCCTGACAGCTAACCTCCCTCTAACCAGCGGCTGCTCCCCCGACAGCGGACCTCCTTCTAACCAGCGACTGCTCCCCTGACACCGGACCTCCCTCTAACCATACTACTCCCCTGACAGCGTACCTCCCTCCAACCAGCGACTGCTCCCCTGACAGCGGACCTCCCTCTAACCTGACTACTCCCCTGACAGATAACCTCCCTCTAACCAGACTGCTCCCCTGACAGCGGACCTCCCTCTAACCAGCGACTGCTCCCCTGACAGTGGACCTCCCTCTAACCAGCGACTGCCCCCTGACAGCGGACCTCCCTCTAACCAGACTGCTCCCTTGACAGCTAACCTCCCTCTTACCCGACTACTCCCTTGACAGCGGACCTCCCTCTAACGAGCAACTGCTCCCCTGACAGCGGACCTCCCTCTAACCAGACTGCTCCACTGACAGCTAACCTCCCTCTAACTAGACTACTCCCCTGACAGCGGACCTCCCTCTAACCAGCGACTGTTCCCCTGACAGCGAACCTGCGTCTAACCAGACTGCTCCCCTGACAGCGGACCTCCCTCTAACCAGAATACTCCCCTAACAGCTAATCTCCCTCTAACCAGACTACTCCCCTGACAGCGGACCTCCCTCTAACCAGCGACTGCTCCCCTGACAGCGGACCTTCCTCTAACCAGCGACTGCTCCCCTAACAGCGGACCTTCCTCTAACCAGACTGCTCCCCTGACAGCTAACCTCCCTCTAACGAGCGACTGCTCCTCTAACAGCGGACCTCCCTTTAACCAGACTGCTCCCCTGACAGCGGACCTCCGTCTAACTAGACTGCTCCCCTGACAGCTAACCTCCCTCTAACCAGACTACTCCCCTGACAGTGGACCTCCCTCTAACCAGACTGCTCCCCTGACAGCTAACCTCCCTCTAACCAGACTGCTTTCCTGACAGCGGACCTCCCTCTAACCAGACTGCTCCCCTGACAGCTAACCTAACTCTAACGAGCAACTGCTCCCCTGACAGCGGACCTCCCTCTAACTAGACTGCTCCCCTGACAGCGGACCTCCCTCTAACCAGACTTCTCCCCTGACAGCTAACCTCTCTCTAACCAGACTACTCCCCTGACAGCGGACCTCACCCTAACCAGACTGCTTCCCTGACAGCTACCTCTCTCTAACCAGACTGCTCCCCTGACAGCGGACCTCCCTCTAACCAGACTGCGCCCCTGACAGCTAACCTCCCTCTAACCAGCGGCTGCTCCCCTGACAGCGGACCTCCTTCTAACCAGCGACTGCTCCCCTGACAGCGGACCTCCCTCTAACCATACTACTCCCCTGACAGCGTACCTCCCTCCAACCAGCGACTGCTCCCCTGACAGCGGACCTCCCTCTAACCAGACTACTCCCCTGACAGCTAACCTCCCTCTAACCAGACTGCTCTTCTGACAGCGGACCTCCCTCTAACCAGACTGCTCCCCTGACAGCTTACCTCCCTCTAACCAGCGACTGCTCCCCTGACTGCGGACCTCCCTATAACCATTCTGCTCCCCTGACAGCGGACCTCCCTCTAACCAGCGACTGCTCCCCTGACAGCGGACCTCCCTCTAACCAGACTGCTCCCCTGACAGCTAGCCTCCATCTTACCAGACTACTCCCCTGACAGCGGACCTCCCTCTAACGAGCGACTGCTCCCCTGACAGCGGACCTCCCTCTAACCAGACTGCTCCACTGACAGCTAACCTCCCTCTAACCAGACTACTCCCCTGCCAGCGGACCTCCCTCTAACCAGCGACTGTTCCCCTGACAGCTAACCTCCCTCTAACCAGACTACTCCCCTGACAGCGGACCTCCCTCTAACCAGCGACTGCTCTCCTGACAGCGGACCGCCCTCTAACCAGCGACTGCTCCCCTGACAGCGGACCTTCCTCTAACCAGACTGCTCCCCTGACAGCGTACCTCCCTCTAACCAGACTGCTCCCCTGACAGCTAACCTCCCTCTACCGAGCGACTGCTCCTCTAACAGCGGACCTCCCTTTAACCAGACTGCTCCCCTGACAGCGGACCTCCGTCTAACCAGACTGCTCCCCTGACAGCTAACCTCCCTCTAACCAGACTACTCCCCTGACAGTGGACCTCCCTCTAACCAGACTGCTCCCCTGACAGCTAACTTCCCTCTAAACAGACTGCTTTCCTGACAGCGGACCTCCCTCTAACCAGACTGCTCCCCTGCCAGCTAACCTCCCTCTAACGAGCAACTGCTCCCCTGACAGCGGACCTCCCTCTAACCAGCGATTGCTCCCCTGACAGCGGACCTCCCTCTAACAAGACTGCTCCCCTGACAGCTAACCTCCCTCTTACCAAACTACTCCCCTGACAGCGGACCTCCCTCTAACGAGCGACTGCTCCCCTGACAGCGGACCTCCCTCTAACCAGACTGCTCCACTGACAGCTAACCTCCCTCTAACCAAACTACTCCCCTGACAGCGGACCTCCCTCTAACCATACTGCTCCCCTGACAGCTAACCTCCCTCTAACCAGACTGCTTTCCTGACAGCGGACCTCCCTCTAACCAGACTGCTCCCCTGACAGCGGACCTCCCTCTAACCAGACTGCTCCCTGACAGCGGACCTCCCTCTAACCAGTGACTGCTCCCCTGACAGCGGACCTCCCTCTAACCATACTACTCCCCTGACAGCGGACCTCCTTCTAACCAGCGACTGCTCCCCTGGCAGCGGACCTCCCTCTAACCAGACTACTCCCCTGACAGCTAACCTCCCTCTAACCAAACTGCTCCCCTGACAGCGGACCTCCCTATAAACAGACTGCTCCCCTGACAGCGGACCTCCCTCTAACCAGCGACTGCCCCCTGACAGCTAACCTCCCTCTAACCAGACTGCTCCCCTGACAGCGGACCTCCCTCTAACCAGACTGTTCCCCTGACAGCTAACCTCCCTCTAACGAGCGACTGCTCCCCTGACAGAGGACCTCCCTCTAACCAGACTGCTCCACTGACAGCTAACCTCCCTCTAACCAGACTACTCCCCTGACAGCGGACCTCCTTCTAACCAGCGACTGTTCCCCTGCCAGCGGACCTGCCTCTAACCAGACTTCTCCCCTGACAGCGGACCTCCCTCTAACCAGAATACTCCCCTGACAGCTAACCTCCCTCTAACCAGACTACTCCCCTGACAGCGGATCTCCCTCTAACCATACTGCTCCCCTGACAGCTAACCTCCCTCTAACCAGACTGCTTTCCTGACAGCGGACCTCCCTCTAACCAGACTGCTCCCCTGACACCGGACCTCCCTCTAACCAGACTGCTCTCCTGACAGCTAACCTCCCTCTAACGAGCGACTGCTCCCCTCACAGCTAACTTCCCTCTAACCAGACTACTCCCCGACAGCGGACCTCCCTCTAACCAGACTGCTCCCCTGACAGCTAACCTCCCTCCAACGAGCGACTGCTCCTCTAACAGCGGCCCTCCCATTAACCAGACTGCTCCCCTGACAACGGACCTCCCTTTAACCAGACTGCTCCCCTGACAGCTAACCTCCCTCTAACCAGACTACTCCCCTGACAGCGGACCTCCCTCTAACCAGAATGTTCCCCTGACAGCTAATCGTCCTCTAACCAGACTGCTTTCCTGACAGCGGACCTCCCTCTAACCAGACTGCTCCCCTGACAGCTAACCTCCCTCTAACGAGCGACTGCTCCCCTGACAGCGGACCTCCCTCTAACCAGCGACTGTTCTCCTGTCAGCTAACCTCCCTCTAACCAGACTACTCCCCTGACAGCGGATCTCCCTCTAACCAGCGACTGCTCCCCTGACAGCTAACATCCCTCTAACCAGCGACTGTTCCCCTGACAGCGGACCTCCCTCTAACCAGACTGCTCCCCTAACAGCGGACCTCCCTCTAACCAGCGACTGCTCCCCTGACAGCTAACCTCCCTCTAACCAGCGGCTGTTCCCCTGACAGCGGACCTCCCTCTAACGAGAGACTGTTCCCCTGACAGCTTACCTCCCTCTAACTAGACTGCTCCCCTGACAGCTAACCTCCGTCTAACGAGCGACTGCTCCCCTGCCGCTAACCTCCCTCTAACCAGACTACTCTACTGATAACAGACCTCCCTCTAACCAGAATGCTCCCCTGACAGCTAACCTCCCTCTAACCAGACTGCTTTCCTGACAGCGGACCTTCCTCTAACCAGACTGCTCCCCTGACAGCTAACCTCCCTCTAACGAGCAACTGCTCCCCTGACAGCGGACCTCCCTCTAACCAGACTGCTCCCCTGACAGCGGACCTCCCTCTAACCAGACTTCTCCCCTGACAGCTAACCTCCCTCTAACCAGATTACTCCCCTGACAGCGGAACTCCCTCTAACCAGACTGCTCCCCTGACAGCGGACCTCCCTCTAACCAGAAAGCGCCCCTGACAGCTAACCTCCCTCTAACCAGCGGCTGCTCCCCTGACAGCGGACCTCCTTCTAACCAGCGACTGCTCCCCTGACAGCGGACCTCCCTCTAACCATACTACTCCCCTGACAGCTAACTTCCCTCTAACCAGACTGCTCCCCTGACAGCGGACCTCCCTCTAACCAGCGACTGCTCCCCTGACAGCTAACCTCCCTCTAACCAGATTGTTCCCCTGACAGCTAACCTCCCTCTAACGAGCGACTGCTCCCCGACAGCGGACCTCCCTTTAACCAGACTGCTCCCCTGACAGCGGACCTCCCTCTAACCAGCGACTGCTCCCTTGACAGCTAACCTCCCTCTAACCAGACTGCTCCCCTGACAGCGGACCTCCCTCTAACCAGGCTGTTGCTCTGACAGCTAACCTCCCTCTAACGAGCGACTGCTCCCCGACAGCGGACCTCCCTTTAACCAGACTGCTCCCCTGACAGCGGACCTCCCTCTAACCAGAGACTGCTTCCCTGACAGCTAACCTCCCTCTAACCAGACTGCTCCCCTGACAGCGGACCTCCCTCTAAACAGACTGTTCCCCTGACAGCTAAACTCCCTCTAACGAGCGACTGCTCCCCGACAGCGGACCTCCCTCTAACCAGACAGCTCCCCTGACAGCGGACCTTCCTCTAACCAGACTGCTCCCCTAACAGCTTACCTCCCTCTAACCAGCGACTACTCCCCTGACAGCGGACCTCCCTCTAACCAGACTGCTCCCCTGACAGCGGACCTCCCTCTAACCAGCGACTGCTCCCCTGACAGCGGACCTCCCTCTAACCAGCGACTGCTCCCCTGACAGCGGACCTCCCTCTAACCAGACTGCTCCCCTGACAGCTAACCTCCCTCTTACCAGACTACTCCCCTGACAGCGGACCTCCCTCTAACGAGCGACTGCTCCCCTGACAGCGGACCTCCCTGTAACCAGACTGCTCCACTGACAGCTAACCTCCCTCTAACCAGACTACTCCCCTGACAGCGGACCTCCCTCTAACCAGCGACTGTTCCCCTGACAGCGGACCTGCCTCTAACCAGACTGCTCCCCTGACAGCGGACCTTTCTCTAACCAGAATACTCCCCTGACAGCTAACCTCCCTCTAACCAGACTGCTCCCCTGACAGCGGACCTCCCTTTAACCAGACTGCTCCCCTGACAGCGGACCTCCCTCTAACCAGCGACTGCTCCCCTGACAGCTAACCTCCCTCTAACGAGCGACTGCTCCCCTGACAGCTTACCTCCCTCTAACCAGACTACTCCCCTGACAGCGGACCTCCCTCTAACCAGACCGCTCCCTTGACAGCTAACCTCCCTCTAACCAGTCTGCTTTCCTGACACCGGACCTCCCTCTAACCAGCGACTGTTCCCCTGACACCGGACCTCCCTCTAACCAGACTGCTCCCCTGACAACTAACCTCCCTCTAACGAGCGACTGCTCCCCTGACAGCTAACCTCCCTCTAACCAGACTACTCCCCGACAGCGGACTTCCCTCTAACCAGACTGCTCCCCTGACAGCTAACCTCCCTCTAACGAGACTACTCCCCTGACAGCGGACCTCCCTCTAACCAGACTGCTCCCCTGACAGCTAACCTCCCTCTAACCAGACTGCTCTTCTGACAGCGGACCTCCATCTAACCATACTTCTCCCCTGACAGCTAACCTCCCTCTAACGAGTGACTGCTCCCCTGACAGCGGAGCTCCCTCTAATTAGACTGCTCCCCTGACAGAGGACCTCCCTCTAACCAGACTGCTCCCTGACAGCGGACCTCCCTCTAACCAGTGACTGCTCCCCTGACAGCGGACCTCCCTCTAACGAGCGACTGCTCCCCTGACAGCGGACCTCCCTCTAACCAGACTGCTCCCTGACAGCGGACCTCCCTCTAACCAGGGACTGCTCCCCTGACAGCGGACCTCCCTCTAACCATACTACTCCCCTGACAGCGGACCTCCCTCTAACCAGCGACTGCTCACCTGGCAGCGGACCTCCCTCTAACCAGACTACTCCCCTGACAGCTAACCTCCCTCTAACCAGACTGCTCCCCTGACAGCGGACCTCCCTTTAACCAGACTGCTCCCCTGACAGCGGACCTCCCTCTAACCAGCGACTGCTCCCCTGACAGCTAACCTCCCTCTAACCAGACTGCTCTTCTGACAGCGGACCTCCCTCTAACCAGACTTCTCCCCTGACAGCTAACCTCCCTCTAACGAGCGACTGCTCCCCTGACAGCGGAGCTCCCTCTAATTAGACTGCTCCCCTGACAGCGGACCTCCCTCTAACCAGACTGCTCCCTGACAGCGGACCTCCCTCTAACCAGTGACTGCTCCCCTGACAGCGGACCTCCCTCTAACCATACTACTCCCCTGACAGCGGACCTCCTTCTAACCAGCGACTGCTCCCCTGGCAGCGGACCTCCCCCTAACCAGACTACTCCCCTGACAGCTAACCTCCCTCTAACCAAACTGCTCCCCTGACAGCGGACCTCCCTATAAACAGACTGCTCCCCTGACAGCGGACCTCCCTCTAACCAGCGACTGCCCCCTGACAGCTAACCTCCCTCTAACCAGACTGCTCCCCTGACAGCGGACCTCCCTCTAACCAGACTGTTCCCCTGACAGCTAACCTCCCTCTAACGAGCGACTGCTCCCCTGACAGAGGACCTCCCTCTAACCAGACTGCTCCACTGACAGCTAACCTCCCTCTAACCAGACTACTCCCCTGACAGCGGACCTCCCTCTAACCAGCGACTGTTCCCCTGCCAGCGGACCTGCCTCTAACCAGAGTGCTCCCCTGACAGCGGACCTCCCTCTAACCAGAATACTCCCCTGACAGCTAACCTCCCTCTAACCAGACTACTCCCCTGACAGCGGATCTCCCTCTAACCAGACCGCTCCCTTGACAGCTAACCTCCCTCTAACCAGTCTGATTTCCTGACAGCGGACCTCCCTCTAACCAGCGACTGTTCCCCTGACACCGGACCTCCCTCTAACCAGACTGCTCTCCTGACAGCTAACCTCCCTCTAACGAGCGACTGCTCCCCTCACAGCTAACTTCCCTCTAACCAGACTACTCCCCGACAGCGGACCTCCCTCTAACCAGACTGCTCCCCTGACAGCTAACCTCCCTCCAACGAGCGACTGCTCCTCTAACAGCGGACCTCCCATTAACCAGACTGCTCCCCTGACAACGGACCTCCCTTTAACCAGACTGCTCCCCTGACAGCTAACCTCCCTCTAACCAGACTACTCCCCTGACAGCGGACCTCCCTCTAACCAGAATGTTCCCCTGACAGCTAATCTCCCTCTAACCAGACTGCTTTCCTGACAGCGGACCTCCCTCTAACCGGACTGCTCCCCTGACAGCTAACCTCCCTCCAACCAGCGACTGCTCCCCTGGCAGTGGACCTCCCTCTAACCAGACTACTCCCCTGACAGCTAATTTCCCTCTAACCAGACTGCTCCCCTGACAGCGGACCTCCCTCTAACCAGACTGCTCCCCTGACAGCGGACCTCCCTCTAACCAGCGACAGCTCCCCTGACAGCTAACCTCCCTCTAACCAGACTGCTCCCCTGACAGTGGACCTCCCTCTAACCAGACTGTTCCCCTGACAGCTAACCTCCCTCTAACGAGCGACTGCTCCCCGACAGCGCACCTCCCTCTAACCAGACTGCTCCCCTGACAGCGGACCTCCCTCTAACCAGACTGCTCCCCTAACAGCTTACCTCCCTCTAACCAGCGACTGCTCCCCTGACAGCGGACCTCCCTCTAACCAGACTGCTCCCCTGACAGCTAACCTCCCTCTTACCAGACTACTACCCTGACAGCGGACCTCCCTCTAACGAGCGACTGCTCCCCTGACAGTGGACCTCCCTCTAACCAGACTGCTCCCCTGACAGCTAACCTCCCTCTAACGAGCGACTGCTCCCCTGACAGCAGACCTCCTTCTAACCAGACTGCTCCCCTGACAGCGGACCTGCTTCTAACCAGCGACTGCTCCCCTGACAGCTAACCTCTTTCTAACCAGACTACTCCCCGACAGCGGACCTCCCTCTAACCAGACTGCTCCCCTGACAGCTAACCTCTCTCTAACCAGACTGCTCCCCTGACAGCGGAACTCCCTCTAACCGGACTGCTCCCCTGACAGCGGACCTCCCTCTAACCAGATTGCTCCCCTGACAGCGGACCTCTCTCTAACCAGAATACTCCCCTGACAGCTAACCTCCCTCTAACCAGACTACTCCCCTGACAGCGGACCTCCCTCTAACCAGACCGCTCCCTTGACAGCTAACCTCCCTCTAACCAGTCTGCTTTCCTGACAGCGGACCTCCCTCTAACCAGCGACTGCTCCCCTGACAGCTAATCTCCATCTGACCAGACTGCTCCCCTGACAGTGGACCTCCCTCTAACCAGACTGTTCCTCTGACAGCTAACCTCCCTCTAACGAGCGACTGCTCCCCAACAGCGCACCTCCCTCTAACCAGACTGCTCCCCTGACAGCGGACCTCCCTCTAACCAGACTGCTCCCCTAACAGCTTACCTCCCTCTAACCAGCGACTGCTCCCCTGAAAGCGGACCTCCCTCTAACCAGACTGCTCCCCTGACAGCGGACCTCCCTCTAACCAGCGACTGCTCCCCTGACAGCGGACCTCCCTCTAACCAGCGACTGCTCCCCTGACAGCGGACCTCCCTCTAACCAGACTGCTCCCCTGACAGCTAACCTCCCTCTTACCAGACTACTACCCTGACAGCGGACCTCCCTCTAACGAGCGACTGCTCCCCTGACAGCGGACCTCCCTCTAACCAGACTGCTCCCCTGACAGCTAACCTCCCTCTAACGAGCGACTGCTCCCCTGCCGCTAACCTCCCTCTAACCAGACTACTCCCCTGATAGCAGACCTCCCTCTAACCAGACTGCTCCCCTGACAGTGGACCTCCCTCTAACCAGACTGCTCCCCTAACAGCGGACTTCCCTCTAACCAGACTGCTCCCCTGACAGCTAACCTCTCTCTAACCAGACTGCTCCCCTGACAGCAGACCTCCCTCTAACCAGACTGCTCCCCTGACAGCGGACCTGCTTCTAACCAGCGACTGCTCCCCTGACAGCTAACCTCTTTCTAACCAGACTACTCCCCGACAGCGGACCTCCCTCTAACCAGACTGCTCCCCTGACAGCTAACCTCTCTCTAACCAGACTGCTCCCCTGACAGCGGAACTCCCTCTAACCGGACTGCTCCCCTGACAGCGGACCTCCCTCTAACCAGATTGCTCCCCTGACAGCGGACCTCTCTCTAACCAGAATACTCCCCTGACAGCTAACCTTCCTCTAACCAGACTACTCCCCTGACAGCGGACCTCCCTCTAACCAGACCGCTCCCTTGACAGCTAACCTCCCTCTAACCAGTCTGCTTTCCTGACAGCGGACCTCCCTCTAACCAGCGACTGTTCCCCTGACACCGGACCTCCCTCTAACCAGACCGCTCCCCTGACAGCTAACCTCCCTCTAACGAGACTACTCCCCTGACAGCGGACCTCCCTCTAACCAGACTGCTCACCTGACAGATAACCTCCCTCTAACCAGACTGTTTTCCTGACAGCGGACCTCCCGCTAACCAGACTGCTCCCCTGACAGCTAACCTCCCTTTAACGAGCGACTTCTCCCCTGACAGCGGACCTCCCTCTAACCAGACTGCTCCGATGACAGCGGACCTCCCTCTAACCAGACTGCTCCCCTGACAGCTAACCTCCCTCTAACCAGACTGCTCTTCTGACAGCGGACCTCCCTCTAACCAGACTGATCCCCTGACGCTAACCTCCCTCTAACGAGCGACTGCTCCCCTGGCAGCGGACCTCCCTCTAACCAGACTGCTCCCCTGACAGCGGACCTCCCTCTAACCAGACTGCTCCCTGACAGCGGACCTCCCTCTAACCAGCGACTGCTCCCCTGACAGCGGACCTCCCTCTAACCATACTACTCCCCTGACAGCGGACCTCCTTCTAACCAGCGACTGCTCCCCTGGCAGCGGACCTCCCTCTAACCAGACTACTCCCCTGACAGCTAACCTCCCTCTAACCAAACTGCTCCCCTGACAGCGGACCTCCCTCTAACCAGACTGCTCCCCTGACAGCGGACCTCCCTCTAACCAGCGACTGCCCCGTGACAGCTAACCTCCCTCTAACCAGACTGCTCCCCTGACAGCGGACCTCCCTCTAACCAGACTGTTCCCCTGACAGCTAACTTCCCTCTAACGAGCGACTGCTCCCCTGACAGCGGACTTCCCTCTAACCAGACTGCTCCACTGACAGCTAACCTCCCTCTAACCAGACTACTCCCCTGACAGCGGACCTCCCTCTAACCAGCGACTGTTCTTCTGACACCGGACCTCCCTCTAACCAGACTGCTCTCCTGACAGCTAACCTCCCTCTAACGAGCGACTGCTCCCCTCACAGCTAACCTCCCTCTAACCAGACTACTCCCCGACAGCGGACCTCCCTCTAACCAGACTGCTCCCCTGACAGCTAACCTCCCTCCAACGAGCGACTGCTCCTCTAACAGCGGACCTCCCTTTAACCAGACTGCTCCCCTGACAACGGACCTCCCTCTAACCAGACTGCTCCCCTGACAGCTAACCTCCCTCTAACCAGACTACTCCCCTGACAGCGGACCTCCCTCTAACCAGACTGCTCTCCTGACAGCTAACCTCCCTCTAACCAGACTGCTTTCCTGACAGCGGACCTCCCTCTAACCAGACTGCTCCCCTGACAGCTAACCTCCCTCTAACGAGCGACTGCTCCCCTGACAGCGGACCTCCCTCTAACCAGACTGTTCCCCTGACAGCTAACCTCCCTCTAACGAGCGACTGCTCCCCGACAGCGGACCTCCCTCTAACCAGACTGCTCCCCTGACAGCGGACCTCCCTCTAACCAGACTGCTCCCCTAACAGCTTACCTCCCTCTAACCAGCGACTGTTCCCCTGACACCGGACCTCCCTCTAACCAGACTGCTCCCCTGACAGCGGACCTCCCTCTAACCAGCAACTGCTCCCCTGACAGCGGACCTCCCTCTAACCAGCGACTGCTCCCCTGACAGAGGACCTCCCTCTAACCAGACTGCTCCCCTGACAGCTAACCTCCCCTTTACCAGACTACTCCCCTGACAGCAGACCTCCCTCTAACGAGCGACTACTCCCCTGACAGCGGACTTCCCTCTAACCAGACTGCTCCACTGACAGCTAACCTCCATCTAACCAGACTACTCCCCTGACAGCGGACCTCCCTCTAACCAGCGACTGTTCTCCTGTCAGCTAACCTCCCTCTAAGCAGACTACTCCCCTGACAGCGGACCTGCCTCTAACCAGACTGCTCCCCTGACAGCTAACCTCCCTCTAACCAGACTGCTTTCCTGACAGCGGACCTCCCTCTAACCAGACTGCTCCCCTGACAGCTAACCTCCTTCTAACGAGCAACTGCTCCCCTGACAGCGGACCTCCCTCTAACCAGACTGCTCCCCTGACAGCGGACCTCCCTCTAACCAGACTTCTCCCCTGACAGCTAACCTCCCTCTAACCAGACTACTCCCCTGACAGCGGACCTCCCTCTAACCAGACTGCTCCCCTGACAGCTAACCTCTCTCTAACCAGACTGCTCCCCTGACAGCGGACCTCCCTCTAACCAGACTACTCCCCTGACAGCGGACCTGCCTCTAACCAGACTGCTCCCCTGACAGCTAACCTCTCTCTAACCAGACTGCTTTCCTGACAGCGGACCTCCCTCTAACCAGACTGCTCCCCTGACAGCTAACCTCCTTCTAACGAGCAACTGCTCCCCTGACAGCGGACCTCCCTCAAACCAGACTGCTCCCCTGACAGCGGACCTCCCTGTAACCAGACTTCTTCCCTGACAGCTAACCTCCCTCTAACCAGACTACTCCCCTGACAGCGGACCTCCATCTAACCAGACTGCTCCCCTGACAGCTAACCTCTCTCTAACCAGACTGCTCCCCTGACAGCGGACCTCCCTCTAACCAGACTGCGCCCCTGACAGCTAACCTCCCTCTAACCAGCGGCTGCTCCCCTGACAACGGACCTCCTTCTAACGAGCGACTGCTCCCCTGACAGCGGACCTCCCTCTAACCATACTACTCCCCTGACAGCGGACCTCCCTCCAACCAGCGACTGCTCCCCTGGCAGCGGACCTCCCTCTAACCAGACTACTCCCCTGACAGCTAACCTCCCTCTTACCCGACTACTCCCCTGACAGCGGACCTCCCTCTAACGAGCAACTGCTCCCCTGACAGCAGACCTCCCTCTAACCAGACTGCTCCCCTGACAGCTAACCTCCCTCTTACCAGACTACTCCCCTGACAGCGGACTTCCCTCTAACGAGCAACTGCTCCCCTGACAGCGGACCTCCCTCTAACCAGACTGCTCCACTGACAGCTAACCTCCTCTAACCAGACTACTCCCCTGACAGCGGACCTCCCTCTAACCAGCGACTGTTCCCCTGACAGTTAACCTCCCTCTAAGCAGACTACTCCCCTGACAGCTGACCTCCCTCTAACCAGACTGTTCCCCTGACAGCTAACCTCCCTCTAACGAGCGACTGCTCCCCGACAGCGCACCTCCCTCTAACCAGACTGCTCCCCTGACAGCGGACCTCCCTCTAACCAGACTGCTCCCCTAACAGCTTACCTTCCTCTAACCAGCGACTGCTCCCCTGACAGCGGACCTCCCTCTAACCAGACTGCTCCCCTGACAGCGGACCTCCTTCTAACCAGCGACTGCTCCCCTGACAGTGGACCTCCCTCTAACCAGCGACTGCCCCCTGACAGCGGACCTCCCTCTAACCAGACTGCTCCCTTGACAGCTAACCTCCCTCTTACCCGACTACTCCCCTGACAGCGGACCTCCCTCTAACGAGCGACTGCTCCCCTGACAGCGGACCTCCCTCTAACCAGACTGCTCCACTGACAGCTAACCTCCCTCTAACCAGACTACTCCCCCGACAGCGGACCTCCCTCTAACCAGCGACTGTTCCCCTGACAGCGGACCTGCGTCCAACCAGACTGCTCCCCTGACAGCGGACCTCCCTCTAACCAGAATACTCCCCTGACAGCTAACCTCCCTCTAACCAGACTACTCCCCTGACAGCGGACCTCCCTCTAACCAGCGACTGCTCCCCTGACAGCGGACCTTCCTCTAACCAGCGACTGCTCCCCTGACAGCAGACCTTCCTCTAACCAGACTGCTCCCCTGACAGCTAACCTCCCTCTAACGAGCGACTGCTCCTCTAACAGCGGACCTCCCTTTAACCAGACTGCTCCCCTGACAGCGGACCTCCGTCTAACTAGACTGCTCCCCTGACAGCTAACCTCCCTCTAACCAGACTACTCCCCTGACAGTGGACCTCCCTCTAACCAGACTGCTCCCCTGACAGCTAACCTCCCTCTAACCAGACTGCTTTCCTGACAGCGGACCTCCCTCTAACCAGACTGCTCCCCTGACAGCTAACCTCCCTCTAACGAGCAACTGCTCCCCTGACAGCGGACCTCCCTCTAACTAGACTGCTCCCCTGACAGCGGACCTCCCTCTAACCAGACTTCTCCCCTGACAGCTAACCTCCCTCTAACCAGACTACTCCCCTGACAGCGGACCTCCCTCTAACCAGACTGCTTCTCTGACAGCTACCTCTCTCTAACCAGACTGCTCCCCTGACAGCGGACCTCCCTCTAACCAGACTGCGCCCCTGACAGCTAACCTCCCTCTAACCAGCGGCTGCTCCCCCGACAGCGGACCTCCTTCTAACCAGCGACTGCTCCCCTGACACCGGACCTCCCTCTAACCATACTACTCCCCTGACAGCGTACCTCCCTCCAACCAGCGACTGCTCCCCTGACAGCGGACCTCCCTCTAACCTGACTACTCCCCTGACAGATAACCTCCCTCTAACCAGACTGCTCCCCTGACAGCGGACCTCCCTCTAACCAGCGACTGCTCCCCTGACAGTGGACCTCCCTCTAACCAGCGACTGCCCCCTGACAGCGGACCTCCCTCTAACCAGACTGCTCCCTTGACAGCTAACCTCCCTCTTACCCGACTACTCCCTTGACAGCGGACCTCCCTCTAACGAGCAACTGCTCCCCTGACAGCGGACCTCCCTCTAACCAGACTGCTCCACTGACAGCTAACCTCCCTCTAACTAGACTACTCCCCTGACAGCGGACCTCCCTCTAACCAGCGACTGTTCCCCTGACAGCGAACCTGCGTCTAACCAGACTGCTCCCCTGACAGCGGACCTCCCTCTAACCAGAATACTCCCCTAACAGCTAATCTCCCTCTAACCAGACTACTCCCCTGACAGCGGACCTCCCTCTAACCAGCGACTGCTCCCCTGACAGCGGACCTTCCTCTAACCAGCGACTGCTCCCCTAACAGCGGACCTTCCTCTAACCAGACTGCTCCCCTGACAGCTAACCTCCCTCTAACGAGCGACTGCTCCTCTAACAGCGGACCTCCCTTTAACCAGACTGCTCCCCTGACAGCGGACCTCCGTCTAACTAGACTGCTCCCCTGACAGCTAACCTCCCTCTAACCAGACTACTCCCCTGACAGTGGACCTCCCTCTAACCAGACTGCTCCCCTGACAGCTAACCTCCCTCTAACCAGACTGCTTTCCTGACAGCGGACCTCCCTCTAACCAGACTGCTCCCCTGACAGCTAACCTAACTCTAACGAGCAACTGCTCCCCTGACAGCGGACCTCCCTCTAACTAGACTGCTCCCCTGACAGCGGACCTCCCTCTAACCAGACTTCTCCCCTGACAGCTAACCTCTCTCTAACCAGACTACTCCCCTGACAGCGGACCTCACCCTAACCAGACTGCTTCCCTGACAGCTACCTCTCTCTAACCAGACTGCTCCCCTGACAGCGGACCTCCCTCTAACCAGACTGCGCCCCTGACAGCTAACCTCCCTCTAACCAGCGGCTGCTCCCCTGACAGCGGACCTCCTTCTAACCAGCGACTGCTCCCCTGACAGCGGACCTCCCTCTAACCATACTACTCCCCTGACAGCGTACCTCCCTCCAACCAGCGACTGCTCCCCTGACAGCGGACCTCCCTCTAACCAGACTACTCCCCTGACAGCTAACCTCCCTCTAACCAGACTGCTCTTCTGACAGCGGACCTCCCTCTAACCAGACTGCTCCCCTGACAGCTTACCTCCCTCTAACCAGCGACTGCTCCCCTGACTGCGGACCTCCCTATAACCATTCTGCTCCCCTGACAGCGGACCTCCCTCTAACCAGCGACTGCTCCCCTGACAGCGGACCTCCCTCTAACCAGACTGCTCCCCTGACAGCTAGCCTCCATCTTACCAGACTACTCCCCTGACAGCGGACCTCCCTCTAACGAGCGACTGCTCCCCTGACAGCGGACCTCCCTCTAACCAGACTGCTCCACTGACAGCTAACCTCCCTCTAACCAGACTACTCCCCTGCCAGCGGACCTCCCTCTAACCAGCGACTGTTCCCCTGACAGCTAACCTCCCTCTAACCAGACTACTCCCCTGACAGCGGACCTCCCTCTAACCAGCGACTGCTCTCCTGACAGCGGACCGCCCTCTAACCAGCGACTGCTCCCCTGACAGCGGACCTTCCTCTAACCAGACTGCTCCCCTGACAGCGTACCTCCCTCTAACCAGACTGCTCCCCTGACAGCTAACCTCCCTCTACCGAGCGACTGCTCCTCTAACAGCGGACCTCCCTTTAACCAGACTGCTCCCCTGACAGCGGACCTCCGTCTAACCAGACTGCTCCCCTGACAGCTAACCTCCCTCTAACCAGACTACTCCCCTGACAGTGGACCTCCCTCTAACCAGACTGCTCCCCTGACAGCTAACTTCCCTCTAAACAGACTGCTTTCCTGACAGCGGACCTCCCTCTAACCAGACTGCTCCCCTGCCAGCTAACCTCCCTCTAACGAGCAACTGCTCCCCTGACAGCGGACCTCCCTCTAACCAGCGATTGCTCCCCTGACAGCGGACCTCCCTCTAACAAGACTGCTCCCCTGACAGCTAACCTCCCTCTTACCAAACTACTCCCCTGACAGCGGACCTCCCTCTAACGAGCGACTGCTCCCCTGACAGCGGACCTCCCTCTAACCAGACTGCTCCACTGACAGCTAACCTCCCTCTAACCAAACTACTCCCCTGACAGCGGACCTCCCTCTAACCATACTGCTCCCCTGACAGCTAACCTCCCTCTAACCAGACTGCTTTCCTGACAGCGGACCTCCCTCTAACCAGACTGCTCCCCTGACAGCGGACCTCCCTCTAACCAGACTGCTCCCTGACAGCGGACCTCCCTCTAACCAGTGACTGCTCCCCTGACAGCGGACCTCCCTCTAACCATACTACTCCCCTGACAGCGGACCTCCTTCTAACCAGCGACTGCTCCCCTGGCAGCGGACCTCCCTCTAACCAGACTACTCCCCTGACAGCTAACCTCCCTCTAACCAAACTGCTCCCCTGACAGCGGACCTCCCTATAAACAGACTGCTCCCCTGACAGCGGACCTCCCTCTAACCAGCGACTGCCCCCTGACAGCTAACCTCCCTCTAACCAGACTGCTCCCCTGACAGCGGACCTCCCTCTAACCAGACTGTTCCCCTGACAGCTAACCTCCCTCTAACGAGCGACTGCTCCCCTGACAGAGGACCTCCCTCTAACCAGACTGCTCCACTGACAGCTAACCTCCCTCTAACCAGACTACTCCCCTGACAGCGGACCTCCTTCTAACCAGCGACTGTTCCCCTGCCAGCGGACCTGCCTCTAACCAGACTTCTCCCCTGACAGCGGACCTCCCTCTAACCAGAATACTCCCCTGACAGCTAACCTCCCTCTAACCAGACTACTCCCCTGACAGCGGATCTCCCTCTAACCATACTGCTCCCCTGACAGCTAACCTCCCTCTAACCAGACTGCTTTCCTGACAGCGGACCTCCCTCTAACCAGACTGCTCCCCTGACACCGGACCTCCCTCTAACCAGACTGCTCTCCTGACAGCTAACCTCCCTCTAACGAGCGACTGCTCCCCTCACAGCTAACTTCCCTCTAACCAGACTACTCCCCGACAGCGGACCTCCCTCTAACCAGACTGCTCCCCTGACAGCTAACCTCCCTCCAACGAGCGACTGCTCCTCTAACAGCGGCCCTCCCATTAACCAGACTGCTCCCCTGACAACGGACCTCCCTTTAACCAGACTGCTCCCCTGACAGCTAACCTCCCTCTAACCAGACTACTCCCCTGACAGCGGACCTCCCTCTAACCAGAATGTTCCCCTGACAGCTAATCGTCCTCTAACCAGACTGCTTTCCTGACAGCGGACCTCCCTCTAACCAGACTGCTCCCCTGACAGCTAACCTCCCTCTAACGAGCGACTGCTCCCCTGACAGCGGACCTCCCTCTAACCAGACTGTTCCCCTGACAGCTAACCTCCCTCTAACGAGCGACTGCTCCCCGACAGCGGACCTCCCTCTAACCAGACTGCTCCCCTGACAGCGGACCTCCCTCTAACCTGACTGCTCCCCTAACAGCTTACCTCCCTCTAACCAGCGACTGCTCCCCTGACAGCGGACCTCCCTCTAACCAGACTGCTCCCCTGACAGCTTGACCTCCCTCTAACCAGCAACTGCTCCCCTGACAGCGGACCTCTCTCTAACCGGCGACTGCTCCCCTAACAGCGGACCTCTCTCTAACCAGACTTCTCCCCTGCCAGCTAATCTCCCTCTTACCAGACTATTCCCCTGACAGCGGACCTCCCTCTAACGAGCGACTGCTCCCCTGACAGCGGACCTCCCTCTAACCAGACTGCTCCACTGACAGCTAACCTCCATCTAACCAGACTACTCCCCTGACAGCGGACCTCCCTCTAACCAGCGACTGTTCTCCTGTCAGCTAACCTCCCTCTAAGCAGACTACTCCCCTGACAGCGGACCTCCCTCTAACGAGCGACTGCTCCGCTGACAGCGGACATCCCTCTAACCAGAATGCTCCCCTGACAGCTAACCTCCCTCTAACCAGCGACTGCTCCCCTGACAGCGGACCTTCCTCTAACAAGCGACTGCTCCCCTGACAGCGGACCTTCCTCTAACCAGACTGCTGACCTGACAGCCAACCTCCCTCTAACGAGCGACTGCTCCTCTAACAGCGGACCTCCCTTTAACCAGACTGCTCCCCTGACAGCGGACCTCCGTCTAACTAGACTGCTCCCCTGACAGCTAACCTCCCTCTAACCAGACTACTCCCCTGACAGCGGACCTCCCTCTAACCAGACTGCTCTCCTGACAGCTAACCTCCCTCTAACCAGACTGCTTTCCTGGCAGCGGACCTCCCTCTAACCAGACTGCTCCCCTGACAGCTAACCTCCCTCTAACGAGCAACTGCTCCCCTGACAGCGGACCTCCCTCTAACCAGACTGCTCCCCTGACAGCGGATCTCCCTCTAACCAGACTTATCCCCTGACAGCTAACCTCCCTCTAACAAGACTACTACCCTGACAGCGGACCTCCCTCTAACCAGACTGCTCCCCTGACAGCTACCTCTCTCTAACCAGACTGCTCCCCTGACAGCGGACCTCCCTCTAACCAGACTGCGCCCCTGACAGCTAACCTCCCTCTAACCAGCGGCTGCTCCCCTGACAGCGGACCTCCTTCTAACCAGCGACTGCTCCCCTGACAGCGGACCTCCCTCTAACCATACTACTCCCCTGACAGCGTACCTCCCTCCAACCAGCGACTGCTCCCCTGGCAGCGGACCTCCCTCTAACCAGACTACTCCCCTGACAGCGGACCTCCCTCTAACCAGCGACTGCTCCCCTGACAGCGGACCTCCCTCTAACCAGACTGCTCCCCTGACAGCTAACCTCCCTCTTACCAGACTACTCCCCTGACAGCGGACCTCCCTCTAACGAGCGACTGCTCCCCTGACAGCGGACCTCCCTCTAACCAGACTGCGCCCCTGACAGCTAACCTCCCTCTAACCAGCGGCTACTCCCCTTACAGCGGACCTCCTTCTAACCAGCGACTGCTCCCCTGACAGCGGACCTCCCTCTAACCATACTACTCCCCTGACAGCGGACCTCCCTCCAACCAGCGACTGCTCCCCTGGCAGCGGACCTCCTCTATCCAGACTACTCCCCTGACAGCTAATTTCCCTCTAACCAGACTGCTCCCCTGACAGCGGACCTCCCTCTAACCAGGCTGCTCCCCTGACAGTGGACCTCCCTCTAACCAGACTGTTCCCCTGACAGCTAACCTCCCTCTAACGAGCGACTGCTCCCCGACAGCGCACCTCCCTCTAACCAGACTGCTCCCCTAACAGCTTACCTCCCTCTAACCAGCGACTGCTCCCCTGACAGCGGACCTCCCTCTAACCAGACTGCTCCCCTGACAGCGGACCTCCCTCTAACCAGTGACTGCTCCCCTGACAGCGGACCTCCCTCTAACCAGCGACTGCTCCCCTGACAGCGGACCTCCCTCTAACCAGACTGCTCCCCTGACAGCTAACCTCCCTCTTACCAGACTACTACCCTGACAGCGAACCTCCCTCTAACGAGCGACTGCTCCCCTGACAGCGGACCTCCCTCTAACCAGACTGCTCCCCTGACAGCTAACCTCCCTCTAACGAGCGACTGCTCCCCTGCCGCTAACCTCCCTCTAACCAGACTACTCCCCTGATAGCAGACCTCCCTCTAACCAGACTGCTCCCCTGACAGTGGACCTCCCTCTAACCAGACTGCTCCCCTAACAGCGGACTTCCCTCTAACCAGACTGCTCCCCTGACAGCTAACCTCTCTCTAACCAGACTGCTCCCCTGACAGCAGACCTCCCTCTAACCAGACTGCTCCCCTGACAGCGGACCTGCTTCTAACCAGCGACTGCTCCCCTGACAGCTAACCTCTTTCTAACCAGACTACTCCCCGACAGTGGACCTCCCTCTAACCAGACTGCTCCCCTGACAGCTAACCTCTCTCTAACCAGACTGCTCCCCTGACAGCGGAACTCCCTCTAACCGGACTGCTCCCCTGACAGCGGACCTCCCTCTAACCAGATTGCTCCCCTGACAGCGGACCTCTCTCTAACCAGAATACTCCCCTGACAGCTAACCTCCCTCTAACAAGACTACTCCCCTGACAGCGGACCTCCCTCTAACCAGACCGCTCCCTTGACAGCTAACCTCCCTCTAACCAGTCTGCTTTCCTGACAGCAGACCTCCCTCTAACCAGCGACTGTTCCCCTGACACCGGACCTCCCTCTAACCAGACTGCTCCCCTGACAGCTAACCTCCCTCTAACGAGACTACTCCCCTGACAGCGGACCTCCCTCTAACCAGACTGCTCACCTGACAGCTAACCTCCCTCTAACCAGACTGTTTTCCTGACAGCGGACCTCCCGCTAACCAGACTGCTCCCCTGACAGCTAACCTCCCTTTAACGAGCGACTTCTCCCCTGACAGCGGACCTCCCTCTAACCAGACTGCTCCCCTGACAGCGGACCTCCCTCTAACCAGACTACTCCCCTGACAGCTAACCTTCCTCTAACCAGACTGCTCTTCTGACAGCGGACCTCCCTCTAACCAGACTGATCCCCTGACAGCTAACCTCCCTCTAACGAGCGACTGCTCCCCTGGCAGCGGACCTCCCTCTAACCAGACTGCTCCCCTGACAGCGGACCTCCCTCTAACCAGACTGCTCCCTGACAGCGGACCTCCCTCTAACCAGCGACTGCTCCCCTGACAGCGGACCTCCCTCTAACCATACTACTCCCCTGACAGCGGACCTCCTTCTAACCAGCGACTGCTCCCCTGGCAGCGGACCTCCCTCTAACCAGACTACTCCCCTGACAGCTAACCTCCCTCTAACCAAACTGCTCCCCTGACAGCGGACCTCCCTCTAACCAGACTGCTCCCCTGACAGCTAACCTCCCTCTAACCAGACTGTTCCCCTGACAGCGGACCTCCCTCTAACCAGACTGTTTTCCTGACAGCTAACTTCCCTCTAACGAGCGACTGCTCCCCTGACAGCGGACCTCCCTCTAACCAGACTGCTCCACTGACAGCTAACCTCCCTCTAACCAGACTACTCCCCTGAAAGCGGACCTCCCTCTAACCAGCGACTGTTCCCCTGCCAGCGGACCTGCCTCTAACCAGACTGCTCCCCTGACAGCGGACCTCCCTCTAACCAGAATACTCCCCTGACAGCTAACCTCCCTCTAACCAGACTACTCCCCTGACAGCGGATCTCCCTCTAACCAGACCGCTCCCTTGACAGCTAACCTCCCTCTAACCAGTCTGATTTCCTGACAGCGGACCTCCCTCTAACCAGCGACTGTTCCCCTGACACCGGACCTCCCTCTAACCAGACTGCTCTCCTGACAGCTAACCTCCCTCTAACGAGCGACTGCTCCCCTCACAGCTAACTTCCCTGTAACCAGACTACTCCCCGACAGCGGACCTCCCTCTAACCAGACTGCTCCCCTGACAGCTAAACTCCCTCCAACGAGCGACTGCTCCTCTAACAGCGGACCTCCCATTAACCAGACTGCTCCCCTGACAACGGACCTCCCTTTAACCAGACTGCTCCCCTGACAGCTAACCTCCCTCTAACCAGACTACTCCCCTGACAGCGGACCTCCCTCTAACCAGAATGTTCCCCTGACAGCTAATCTCCCTCTAACCAGACTGCTTTCCTGACAGCTAACCTCCCTCTAACGAGCAACTGCTCCCCTGACAGCGGACCTCCCTATAACCAAACTGCTCCCCTGACAGCGGACCTCCATCTAACCAGCGACTGCTCCCCTGACAGCAGACCTCCCTCTAACCAGCGACTGCTCCACTGGCAGCGGACCTCTCTCTAACCAGCGACTGTTCCCCTGACAGCTAACCTCCCTCTAAGCAGACTACTCCCCTGACAGCGGACCTCCCTCTAACGAGCGACTACTCCCCTGACAGCGGACCTCCCTCTAACCAGACTGCTCCACTGACAGCTAACCTCCATCTAACCAGACTACTCCCCTGACAGCGGACCTCCCTCTAACCAGCGACTGTTCTCCTGTCAGCTAACCTCCCTCTAAGCAGACTACTCCCCTGACAGCGGACCTCCCTCTAACGAGCGACTGCTCCCCTGACAGCGGACATCCCTCTAACCAGAATGCCTCCCTGACAGCTAACCTCCCTCTAACCAGCGACTGCTCCCCTGACAGCGGACCTCCCTCAAACCAGCGACTGCTCCCCTGACAGCGGACCTTCCTCTAACCAGACTGCTCCCCTGACAGCTAACCTCCCTCTAACGAGCGACTGCTCCTCTAACAGCGGACCTCCCTTTAACCAGACTGCTCCCCTGACAGCGGACCTCCGTCTAACTAGACTGCTCCCCTGACAGCTAACCTCCCTCTAACCAGACTACTCCCCTGACAGCGGACCTGCCTCTAACCAGACTTTTCCCCTGACAGCTAACCTCCCTCTAACCAGACTGATTTCCTGACAGCGGACCTCCCTCTAACCAGACTGCTCCCCTGACAGCTAACCTCTTTCTAACGAGCAACTGCTCCCCTGACAGCGGACCTCCCCCTAACCAGACTGCTCCCCTGACAGCGGACCTCCCTCTAACCAGACTTCTCCCCTGACAGCTAACCTCCCTCTTACCAGACTACTCCCCTGACAGCGGACCTCCCTCTAACCAGACTGCTCCACTGACAGCTAACCTCCATCTAACCAGACTACTCCCCTGACAGCGGACCTCCCTCTAACCAGCGACTGTTCTCCTGTCAGCTAACCTCCCTCTAAGCAGACTACTCCCCTGACAGCGGACCTCCCTCTAACGAGCGACTGCTCCCCTGACAGCGGACATCCCTCTAACCAGAATGCTCCCCTGACAGCTAACCTCCCTCTAACCAGCGACTGCTCCCCTGACAACGGACCTTCCTCTGACCAGCGACTGCTCCCCTGACAGCGGACCTTCCTCTAACCAGACTGCTGCCCTGACAGCTAACCTCCCTCTAACGAGCGACTGCTCCTCTAACAGCGGACCTCCCTTTAACCAGACTGCTCCCCTGACAGCGGACCTACGTCTAACTAGACTGCTCCCCTGACAGCTAACCTCCCTCTAACCAGACTACTCCCCTGACAGCGGACCTCCCTCTAACCAGACTGCTCCCCTGACAGCTAACCTCCCTCTAACCAGACTGCTTTCCTGACAGCGGACCTCCCTCTAACCAGACTGCTCCCCTGACAGCTAACCTCCCTCTAACGAGCAACTGCTCCCCTGACAGCGGACCTCCCTCTAACCAGACTGCTCCCCTGACAGCGGATCTCCCTCTAACCAGACTTCTCCCCTGACACCTAACCTCCCTCTAACAAGACTACTACCCTGACAGCGGACCTCCCTCTAACCAGACTGCTCCCCTGACAGCTACCTCTCTCTAACCAGACTGCTCCCCTGACAGCGGACCTCCCTCTAACCAGACTGCTCCCCTGACAGCGGACCTCCCTCTAACCAGCGACTGCTCCCCTGACAGCGGACCTCCTTCTAACCAGCGACTGCTCCCCTGACAGCGGACCTCCCTCTAACCATACTACTCCCCTGACAGCGTACCTCCCTCCAACCAGCGACTGCTCCCCTGGCAGCGGACTTCCCTCTAACCAGACTACTCCCCTGACAGCTAACCTCACTCTAACCAGACTGCTCCCCTGACAGCGGACCTGCCTCTAACCAGACTGCTCCCCTGACAGCTTACCTCCCTCTAACCAGCGACTGCTCCCCTGACAGCGGACCTCCCTATAACCAGACTGCTCCCCTGACAGCGGACCTCCCTCTAACCAGCGACTGCTCCCCTGACAGCGGACCTCCCTCTAACCAGACTGCTCCCCTGACAGCTAACCTCCCTCTTACCAGACTACTCCCCTGACAGCGGACCTCCCTCTAACGAGTGACTGCTCCCCTGACAGCGGACCTCCCTCTAACCAGACTGCGCCCCTGACAGCTAACCTCCCTCTAACCAGCGGCTACTCCCCTGACAGCGGACCTCCTTCTAACCAGCGACTGCTCCCCTGACAGCGGACCTCCCTCTAACCATACTACTCCCCTGACAGCGGACCTCCCTCCAACCAGCGACTGCTCCCCTGGCAGCGGACCTCCCTCTAACCAGACTACTCCCCTGACAGCTAATTTCCCTCTAACCAGACTGCTCCCCTGACAGCGGACCTCCCTCTAACCAGACTGCTCCCCTGACAGCGGACCTCCCTCTAACCAGCAACTGCTCCCCTGACAGCTAACCTCCCTCTAACCAGACTGCTCCCCTGACAGTGGACCTCCCTCTAACCAGACTGTTCCCCTGACAGCTAACCTCCCTCTAACGAGCGACTGCTCCCCGACAGCGCACCTCCCTTCAACCAGACTGCTCCCCTGACAGCGGACCTCCCTCTAACCAGACTGCTCCACTAACAGCTTACCTCCCTCTAACCAGCGACTGCTCCCCTGACAGCGGACCTCCCTCTAACCAGACTGCTCCCCTGACAGCGGACCTCCCTCTAACCAGCGACTGCTCCCCTGACAGCGGACCTCCCTCTAACCAGCGACTGCTCCCCTGACAGCGGACCTCCCTCTAACCAGACTGCTCCCCTGACAGCTAACCTCCCTCTTACCAGACTACTACCCTGACAGCGGACCTCCCTCTAACGAGCGACTGCTCCCCTGACAGCGGACCTCCCTCTAACCAGACTGCTCCCCTGACAGCTAACCTCCCTCTAACGAGCGACTGCTCCCCTGCCGCTAACCTCCCTCTAACTAGACTACTCCCCTGATAGCAGACCTCCCTCTAACCAGACTGCTCCCCTGACAGTGGACCTCCCTCTAACCAGACTGCTCCCCTAACAGCGGACTTCCCTCTAACCAGACTGCTCCCCTGACAGCTAACCTCTCTCTAACTAGACTGCTCCCCTGACAGCAGACCTCCCTCTAACCAGACTACTCCCCTGACAGCGGACCTGCTTCTAACCAGCGACTGCTCCCCTGACAGCTAACCTCTTTCTAACCAGACTACTCCCCGACAGCGGACCTCCCTCTAACCAGAATGCTCCCCTGACAGCTAACCTCTCTCTAACCAGACTGCTCCGCTGACAGCGGAACTCCCTCTAACCGGACTGCTCCCCTGACAGCGTACCTCCCTCTAACCAGATTGCTCCCCTGACAGCGGACCTCTCTCTAACCAGAATACTCCCCTGACAGCTAACCTCCCTCTAACCAGACTACTCCCCTGACAGCGGACCTCCCTCTAACCAGACCGCTCCCTTGACAGCTAACCTCCCTCTAACCAGTCTGGTTTCCTGACAGCGGACCTCCCTCTAACCAGATTGCTCCCCTGACAGCGGACCTCTCTCTAACCAGAATACTCCCCTGACAGCTAACCTCCCTCTAACCAGACTACTCCCCTGACAGCGGACCTCCCTCTAACCAGACCGCTCCCCTGACAGCTAACCTCTCTCTAACCAGACTGCTCCGCTGACAGCGGAACTCCCTCTAACCGGACTACTCCCCTGACAGCGGACCTCTCTCTAACCAGACTGCTCACCTGACAGCTAACCTCCCTCTAACCAGACTGTTTTCCTGACAGCGGACCTCCCGATAACCAGACTGCTCCCCTGACAGCTAACCTCCCTTTAACGAGCGACTTCTCCCCTGACAGCGGACCTCCCTCTAACCAGACTGCTCCCCTGACAGCGGACCTCCCTCTAACCAGACTGCTCCCCTGACAGCTAACCTCCCTCTAACCAGACTGCTCTTCTGACAGCGGACCTCCCTCTAACCAGACTGATCCCCTGACAGCTAACCTCCCTCTAACGAGCGACTGCTCCCCTGGCAGCGGACCTCCCTCTAACCAGACTGCTCCCCTGACAGCGGACCTCCCTCTAACCAGACTGCTCCCTGACAGCGGACCTCCCTCTAACCAGCGACTGCTCCCCTGACAGCGGACCTCCCTCTAACCATACTACTCCCCTGACAGTGGACCTCCTTCTAACCAGCGACTGCTCCCCTGGCAGCGGACCTCCCTCTAACCAGACTACTCCCCTGTTAGCTAACCTCCCTCTAACCAAACTGCTCCCCTGACAGCGGACCTCCCTCTAACCAGACTGCTCCCCTGACAGCGGACCTCCCTCTAACCAGCGACTGCCCCCTGACAGCTAACCTCCCTCTAACCAGACTGCTCCCCTGACAGCGGACCTCCCTCTAACCAGACTGTTCCCCTGACAGCTAACTTCCCTCTAACGAGCGACTGCTCCCCTGACAGCGGACCTCCCTCTAACCAGACTGCTCCACTGACAGCTAACCTCCCTCTAACCAGACTACTCCCCTGACAGCGGACCTCCCTCTAACCAGCGACTGTTCCCCTGCCAGCGGACCTGCCTCTAACCAGACTGCTCCCCTGACAGCGGACCTCCCTCTAACCAGAATACTCCCCTGACAGCTAACCTCCCTCTAACCAGACTACTCCCCTGACAGCGGACCTCCCTCTAACCAGACCGCTCCCTTGACAGCTAACCTCCCTCTAACCAGTCTGCTTTCCTGACAGCGGACCTCCCTCTAACCAGCGATTGTTCTTCTGACACCGGACCTCCCTCTAACCAGACTGCTCTCCTGACAGCTAACCTCCCTCTAACGAGCGACTGCTCCCCTCACAGCTAACCTCCCTCTAACCAGACTACTCCCCGACAGCGGACCTCCCTCTAACCAGACTGCTCCCCTGACAGCTAACCTCCCTCCAACGAGCGACTGCTCCTCTAACAGCGGACCTCCCTTTAACCAGACTGCTCCCCTGACAACGGACCTCCCTCTAACCAGACTGCTCCCCTGACAGCTAACCTCCCTCTAACCAGACTACTCCCCTGACAGCGGACCTCCCTCTAACCAGACTGCTCCACTGACAGCTAACCTCCCTCTAACGAGCGACTGCTCCCCGACAGCGGACCTCCCTCTAACCAGACTGCTCCCCTGACAGCGGACCTCCCTCTAACCAGACTGCTCCCCTAACAGCTTACCT
The DNA here is from genome assembly GCA_036785665.1 of Chirona hameri. Taxonomy (NCBI): domain Eukaryota; kingdom Metazoa; phylum Arthropoda; class Thecostraca; order Balanomorpha; family Balanidae; genus Chirona; species Chirona hameri. The sequence continues at coordinate 127,099 of JAXIVJ010000041.1, forward strand.
CCCTCTAACCAGCGACTGTTCCCTTGACAGCGGACCTCCCTCTAACCAGACTGCTCCCCTGACAGCGGACCTCCCTCTAACCAGCAACTGCTCCCCTGACAGCGGACCTCCCTCTAACCAGCGACTGCTCCCCTGACAGAGGACCTCCCTCTAACCAGACTGCTCCCCTGACAGCTAACCTCCCTTTTACCAGACTACTCCCCTCACAGCAGACCTCCCTCTAACGAGCGACTACTCCCCTGACAGCGGACCTCCCTCTAACCAGACTGCTCCACTGACAGCTAACCTCCATCTAACCAGACTACTCCCCTGACAGCGGACCTCCCTCTAACCAGCGACTGTTCTCCTGTCAGCTAACCTCCCTCTAAGCAGACTACTCCCCTGACAGCGGACCTGCCTCTAACCAGACTGCTCCCCTGACAGCTAACCTCCCTCTAACCAGACTGCTTTCCTGACAGCGGACCTCTCTCTAACCAGACTGCTCCCCTGACAGCTAACCTCCTTCTAACGAGCAACTGCTCCCCTGACAGCGGACCTCCCTCTAACCAGACTGCTCCCCTGACAGCGGACCTCCCTCTAACCAGACTTCTCCCCTGACAGCTAACCTCCCTCTAACCAGACTACTCCCCTGACAGCGGACCTCCCTCTAACCAGACTGCTCCCCTGACAGCTAACCTCTCTCTAACCAGACTGCTCCCCTGACAGCGGACCTCCCTCTAACCAGACTACTCCCCTGACAGCGGACCTGCCTCTAACCAGACTGCTCCCCTGACAGCTAACCTCCCTCTAACCAGACTGCTTTCCTGACAGCGGACCTCCCTCTAACCAGACTGCTCCCCTGACAGCTAACCTCCTTCTAACGAGCAACTGCTCCCCTGACAGCGGACCTCCCTCTAACCAGACTGCTCCCCTGACAGCGGACCTCCCTCTAACCAGACTTCTTCCCTGACAGCTAACCTCCCTCTAACCAGACTACTCCCCTGACAGCGGACCTTCCTCTAACCAGACTGCTCCCCTGACAGCTAACCTCTCTCTAACCAGACTGCTCCCCTGACAGCGGACCTCCCTCTAACCAGACTGCGCCCCTGACAGCTAACCTCCCTCTAACCAGCGGCTGCTCCCCTGACAACGGACCTCCTTCTAACGAGCGACTGCTCCCCTGAAAGCGGACCTCCCTCTAACCATACTACTCCCCTGACAGCGGACCTCCCTCCAACCAGCGACTGCTCCCCTGGCAGCGGACCTCCCTCTAACCAGACTACTCCCCTGACAGCTAACCTCCCTCTAACCAGACTGCTCCCCTGACAGCGGACCTGCCTCTAACCAGACTGCTCCCCTGACAGCTTACCTCCCTCTAACCAGCGACTGCTCCCCTGACAGCGGACCTCCCTATAACCAAACTGCTCCCCTGACAGCGGACCTCCCTCTAACCAGCGACTGCTCCCCTGACAGCGGACCTCCCTCTAACCAGCGACTGCTCCACTGGCAGCGGACCTCCCTCTAACCAGACTGCTCCCCTGACAGCTAACCTCCCTCTTACCAGACTACTCCCCTGACAGCGGACCTCCCTCTAACGAGCAACTGCTCCCCTGACAGCGGACCTCCCTCTAAGCAGACTGCTCCACTGACAGCTAACCTCCTCTAACCAGACTACTCCCCTGACAGCGGACCTCCCTCTAACCAGCGACTGTTCCCCTGACAGTTAACCTCCCTCTAAGCAGACTACTCCCCTGACAGCTGACCTCCCTCTAACCAGACTGTTCCCCTGACAGCTAACCTCCCTCTAACGAGCGACTGCTCCCCGACAGCGCACCTCCCTCTAACCAGACTGCTCCCCTGACAGCGGACCTCCCTCTAACCAGACTGCTCCCCTGACAGCGGACCTCCTTCTAACCAGCGACTGCTCCCCTGACAGTGGACCTCCCTCAAACCAGCGACTGCCCCCTGACAGCGGACCTCCCTCTAACCAGATTGCTCCCTTGACAGCTAACCTCCCTCTTACCCGACTACTCCCCTGACAGCAGACCTCCATCTAACGACCGACTGCTCCCCTGACAGCGGACCTCCCTCTAACCAGACTGCTCCACTGACAGCTAACCTCCCTCTAACCAGACTACTCCCCCGACAGCGGACCTCCCTCTAACCAGCGAATGTTCCTCTGACAGCGGACCTGCGTCTAACCAGACTGCTCCCCTGACAGCGGACCTCCCTCTAACCAGAATACTCCCCTGACAGCTAACCTCCCTCTAACCAGACTACTCCCCTGACAGCGGACCTCCCTCTAACCAGCGACTGCTCCCCTGACAGCGGACCTTCCTCTAACCAGCGACTGCTCCCCTGACAGCAGACCTTCCTCTAACCAGACTGCTCCCCTGACAGCTAACCTCCCTCTAACGAGCGACTGCTCCTCTAACAGCGGACCTCCCTTTAACCAGACTGCCCCCCTGACAGCGGACCTCCGTCTAACTAGACTGCTCCCCTGACAGCTAACCTCCCTCTAACCAGACTACTCCCCTGACAATGGACCTCCCTCTAACCAGACTGCTCCCCTGACAGCTAACCTCCCTCTAACCAGACTGCTTTCCTGACAGCGAACCTCCCTCTAACCAGACTGCTCCCCTGACAGCTAACCTCCCTCTAACGAGCAACTGCTCCCCTGACAGCGGACCTCCCTCTAACTAGACTGCTCCCCTGCCAGCGGACCTCCCTCTAACCAGACTTCTCCCCTGACAGCTAACCTCCCTCTAACCAGACTACTCCCCTGACAGCGGACCTCCCTCTAACCAGACGGCTTCCCTGACAGCTACCTCTCTCTAACCAGACTGCTCCCCTGACAGCGGACCTCCCTCTAACCAGACTGCGCCCCTGACAGCTAACCTCCCTCTAACCAGCGGCTGCTCCCCTGACAGCGGACCTCCTTCTAACCAGCGACTGCTCCCCTGACAGCGGACCTCCCTCTAACCATACTACTCCCCTGACAGCGTACCTCCCTCCAACCAGCGACTGCTCCCCTGACAGCGGACCTCCCCTGACTACTCCCCTGACAGCTAACCTCCCTTTAACCAGACTGCTCCCCTGACAGCGGACCTCCCTCTAACCAGCGACTGCTCCCCTGACAGTGGACCTCCCTCTAACCAGCGACTGCCCCCTGACAGCGGACCTCCCTCTAACCAGACTGCTCCCTTGACAGCTAACCTCCCTCTTACCCGACTACTCCCCTGACAGCGGACCTCCCTCTAACGAGCAACTGCTCCCCTGACAGCGGACCTCCCTCTAACCAGACTGCTCCACTGACAGCTAACCTCCCTCTAACTAGACTACTCCCCTGACAGCGGACCTCCCTCTAACCAGCGACTGTTCCCCTGACAGCGGACCTGCGTCTAACCAGACTGCTCCCCTGACAGCGGACCTCCCTCTAACCAGAATACTCCCCTGACAGCTAACCTCCCTCTAACCAGACTACTCCCCTGACAGCGGACCTCCCTCTAACCAGCGACTGCTCCCCTGACAGCGGACCTTCCTCTAACCAGCGACTGCTCCCCTAACAGCGGACCTTCCTCTAACCAGACTGCTCCCCTGACAGCTAACCTCCCTCTAACGAGCGACTGCTCCTCTAACAGCGGACCTCCCTTTAACCAGACTGCTCCCCTGACAGCGGACCTCCGTCTAACTAGACTGCTCCCCTGACAGCTAACCTCCCTCTAACCAGACTACTCCCCTGACAGTGGACCTCCCTCTAACCAGACTGCTCCCCTGACAGCTAACCTCCCTCTAACCAGACTGCTTTCCTGACAGCGGACCTACCTCTAACCAGACTGCTCCCCTGACAGCTAACCTAACTCTAACGAGCAACTGCTCCCCTGACAGCGGACCTCCCTCTAACTAGACTGCTCCCCTGACAGCGGACCTCCCTCTAACCAGACTTCTCCCCTGACAGCTAACCTCCCTCTAACCAGACTACTCCCCTGACAGCGGACCTCCCGCTAACCAGACTGCTTCCCTGACAGCTACCTCTCTCTAACCAGACTGCTCCCCTGACAGCGGACCTCCCTCTAACCAGACTGCGCCCCTGACAGCTAACCTCCCTCTAACCAGCGGCTGCTCCCCTGACAGCGGACCTCCTTCTAACCAGCGACTGCTCCCCTGACAGCGGACCTCCCTCTAACCATACTACTCCCCTGACAGCGTACCTCCCTCCAACCAGCGACTGCTCCCCTGACAGCGGACCTCCCTCTAACCAGACTACTCCCCTGACAGCTAACCTCCCTCTAACCAGACTGCTCCCCTGACAGCGGACCTCCCTCTAACCAGACTGCTCCCCTGACAGCTTACCTCCCTCTAACCAGCGACTGCTCCCCTGACTGCGGACCTCCCTATAACCATACTGCTCCCCTGACAGCGGACCTCCCTCTAACCAGCGACTGCTCCCCTGACAGTGGACCTCCCTCTAACCAGACTGCTCCCCTGACAGCTAACCTCCATCTTACCAGACTACTCCCCTGACAGCGGACCTCCCTCTAACGAGCGACTGCTCCCCTGACAGCGGACCTCCCTCTAACCAGACTGCTCCACTGACAGCTAACCTCCCTCTAACCAGACTACTCCCCTGACAGCGGACCTCCCTCTAACCAGCGACTGTTCCCCTGACAGCTAACCTCCCTCTAAGCTGACTACTCCCCTGACAGCGGACCTCCCTCTAACGAGCGACTGCTCCCCTGACAGCGGACATCCCTCTAACCAGACTACTCCCCTGACAGCGGACCTCCCTCTAACCAGCGACTGCTCTCCTGACAGCGGACCGCCCTCTAACCAGCGACTGCTCCCCTGACAGCGGACCTTCCTCTAACCAGACTGCTCCCCTGACAGCGTACCTCCCTCTAACCAGACTGCTCCCCTGACAGCTAACCTCCCTCTACCGAGCGACTGCTCCTCTAACAGCGGACCTCCCTTTAACCAGACTGCTCCCCTGACAGCGGACCTCCGTCTAACCAGACTGCTCCCCTGACAGCTAACCTCCCTCTAACCAGACTACTCCCCTGACAGTGGACCTCCCTCTAACCAGACTGCTCCCCTGACAGCTAACCTCCCTCTAAACAGACTGCTTTCCTGACAGCGGACCTCCCTCTAACCAGACTGCTCCCCTGCCAGCTAACCTCCCTCTAACAAGCAACTGCTCCCCTGACAGCGGACCTCCCTCTAACCAGACTGCGCCCCTGACAGCTAACCTCCCTCTAACCAGCGGCTACTCCCCTGACAGCGGACCTCCTTCTAACCAGCGACTGCTCCCCTGACAGCAGACCTCCCTCTAACCATACTACTCCCCTGACAGCGGACCTCCCTCCAACCAGCGACTGCTCCCCTGGAAGCGGACCTCCCTCTAACCAGACTACTCCCCTGACAGCTAACCTCCGTCTAACCAGACTGCTCCCCTGACAGCGGACCTCCCTTTAACCAGACTGCTCCCCTGACAGCGGACCTCCCTCTAACCAGCGACTGCTCCCCTGACAGCTAACCTCCCTCTAACCAGACTGCTCTTCTGACAGCGGACCTCCCTCTAACCAGACTTCTCCCCTGACAGCTAACCTCCCTCTAACGAGCGACTGCTCCCCTGACAGCGGAGCTCCCTCTAATTAGACTGCTCCCCTGACAGCGGACCTCCCTCTAACCAGACTGCTCCCTGACAGCGGACCTCCCTCTAACCAGTGACTGCTCCCCTGACAGCGGACCTCCCTCTAACCATACTACTCCCCTGACAGCGGACCTCCTTCTAACCAGCGACTGCTCCCCTGGCAGCGGACCTCCCTCTAACCAGACTACTCCCCTGACAGCTAACCTCCCTCTAACCAAACTGCTCCCCTGACAGCGGACCTCCCTATAAACAGACTGCTCCCCTGACAGCGGACCTCCCTCTAACCAGCGACTGCCCCCTGACAGCTAACCTCCCTCTAACCAGACTGCTCCCCTGACAGCGGACCTCCCTCTAACCAGACTGTTCCCCTGACAGCTAACCTCCCTCTAACGAGCGACTGCTCCCCTGACAGAGGACCTCCCTCTAACCAGACTGCTCCACTGACAGCTAACCTCCCTCTAACCAGACTACTCCCCTGACAGCGGACCTCCCTCTAACCAGCGACTGTTCCCCTGCCAGCGGACCTGCCTCTAACCAGAGTGCTCCCCTGACAGCGGACCTCCCTCTAACCAGAATACTCCCCTGACAGCTAACCTCCCTCTAACCAGACTACTCCCCTGACAGCGGATCTCCCTCTAACCAGACCGCTCCCTTGACAGCTAACCTCCCTCTAACCAGTCTGATTTCCTGACAGCGGACCTCCCTCTAACCAGCGACTGTTCCCCTGACACCGGACCTCCCTCTAACCAGACCGCTCCCCTGACAGCTAACCTCCCTCTAACGAGACTACTCCCCTGACAGCGGACCTCCCTCTAACCAGACTGCTCACCTGACAGCTAACCTCCCTCTAACCAGACTGTTTTCCTGACAGCGGACCTCCCGCTAACCAGACTGCTCCCCTGACAGCTAACCTCCCTTTAACGAGCGACTTCTCCCCTGACAGCGGACCTCCCTCTAACCAGACTGCTCCCCTGACAGCGGACCTCCCTCTAACCAGACTGCTCCCCTGACAGCTAACCTCCCTCTAACCAGACTGCTCTTCTGACAGCGGACCTCCCTTTAACCAGACTGATCCCCTGACGCTAACCTCCCTCTAACGAGCGACTGCTCCCCTGGCAGCGGACCTCCCTCTAACCAGACTGCTCCCCTGACAGCGGACCTCCCTCTAACCAGACTGCTCCCTGACAGCGGACCTCCCTCTAACCAGCGACTGCTCCCCTGACAGCGGACCTCCCTCTAACCATACTACTCCCCTGACAGCGGACCTCCTTCTAACCAGCGACTGCTCCCCTGGCAGCGGACCTCCCTCTAACCAGACTACTCCCCTGACAGCTAACCTCCCTCTAACCAAACTGCTCCCCTGACAGCGGACCTCCCTCTAACCAGACTGCTCCCCTGACAGCGGACCTCCCTCTAACCAGCGACTGCCCCGTGACAGCTAACCTCCCTCTAACCAGACTGCTCCCCTGACAGCGGACCTCCCTCTAACCAGACTGTTCCCCTGACAGCTAACTTCCCTCTAACGAGCGACTGCTCCCCTGACAGCGGACTTCCCTCTAACCAGACTGCTCCACTGACAGCTAACCTCCCTCTAACCAGACTACTCCCCTGACAGCGTACCTCCCTCTAACCAGCGACTGTTCTTCTGACACCGGACCTCCCTCTAACCAGACTGCTCTCCTGACAGCTAACCTCCCTCTAACGAGCGACTGCTCCCCTCACAGCTAACCTCCCTCTAACCAGACTACTCCCCGACAGCGGACCTCCCTCTAACCAGACTGCTCCCCTGACAGCTAACCTCCCTCCAACGAGCGACTGCTCCTCTAACAGCGGACCTCCCTTTAACCAGACTGCTCCCCTGACAACGGACCTCCCTCTAACCAGACTGCTCCCCTGACAGCTAACCTCCCTCTAACCAGACTACTCCCCTGACAGTGGACCTCCTTCTAACCAGACTGCTCCCCTGACAGCTAACTTCCCTCTAAACAGACTGCTTTCCTGACAGCGGACCTCCCTCTAACCAGACTGCTCCCCTGCCAGCTAACCTCCCTCTAACGAGCAACTGCTCCCCTGACAGCGGACCTCCCTCTAACCAGCGATTGCTCCCCTGACAGCGGACCTCCCTCTAACAAGACTGCTCCCCTGACAGCTAACCTCCCTCTTACCAAACTACTCCCCTGACAGCGGACCTCCCTCTAACGAGCGACTGCTCCCCTGACAGCGGACCTCCCTCTAACCAGACTGCTCCACTGACAGCTAACCTCCCTCTAACCAGACTACTCCCCTGACAGCGGACCTCCCTCTAACCATACTGCTCCCCTGACAGCTAACCTCCCTCTAACCAGACTGCTTTCCTGACAGCGGAACTCCCTCTAACCAGACTGCTCCCCTGACAGCTAACCTCCCTCTAACGAGCAACTGCTCCCCTGACAGCAGACCTCCCTCTAACCAGACTGCTCCCCTGACAGCGGACCTCCCTCTAACCAGACTTCTCCCCTGACAGCTAACCTCCCTCTAACCAGACTACTCCCCTGACAGCGGACCTCCCTCTAACCAGACTGCTCCCCTGACAGCTAACCTCCCTCTAACCAGACTGCTCCCCTAACAGCTTACCTCCCTCTAACCAGCGACTGCTCCCCTGACAGCGGACCTCTCTCTAACCAGACTGCTCCCCTGACAGCGGACCTCCCTCTAACCAGCGACTGCTCCCCTGACAGCGGACCTCCCTCTAACCAGACTACTCCCCTGACAGCTAACCTCCCTCTAACCAAACTGCTCCCCTGACAGCGGACCTCCCTATAAACAGACTGCTCCCCTGACAGCGGACCTCCCTCTAACCAGCGACTGCCCCCTGACAGCTAACCTCCCTCTAACCAGACTGCTCCCCTGACAGCGGACCTCCCTCTAACCAGACTGTTCCCCTGACAGCTAACCTCCCTCTAACGAGCGACTGCTCCCCTGACAGAGGACCTCCCTCTAACCAGACTGCTCCACTGACAGCTAACCTCCCTCTAACCAGACTACTCCCCTGACAGCGGACCTCCCTCTAACCAGCGACTGTTCCCCTGCCAGCGGACCTGCCTCTAACCAGAGTGCTCCCCTGACAGCGGACCTCCCTCTAACCAGAATACTCCCCTGACAGCTAACCTCCCTCTAACCAGACTACTCCCCTGACAGCGGATCTCCCTCTAACCAGACCGCTCCCTTGACAGCTAACCTCCCTCTAACCAGTCTGATTTCCTGACAGCGGACCTCCCTCTAACCAGCGACTGTTCCCCTGACACCGGACCTCCCTCTAACCAGACTGCTCTCCTGACAGCTAACCTCCCTCTAACGAGCGACTGCTCCCCTCACAGCTAACTTCCCTCTAACCAGACTACTCCCCGACAGCGGACCTCCCTCTAACCAGACTGCTCCCCTGACAGCTAACCTCCCTCCAACGAGCGACTGCTCCTCTAACAGCGGACCTCCCATTAACCAGACTGCTCCCCTGACAACGGACCTCCCTTTAACCAGACTGCTCCCCTGACAGCTAACCTCCCTCTAACCAGACTACTCCCCTGACAGCGGACCTCCCTCTAACCAGAATGTTCCCCTGACAGCTAATCTCCCTCTAACCAGACTGCTTTCCTGACAGCGGACCTCCCTCTAACCGGACTGCTCCCCTGACAGCTAACCTCCCTCCAACCAGCGACTGCTCCCCTGGCAGCGGACCTCCCTCTAACCAGACTACTCCCCTGACAGCTAATTTCCCTCTAACCAGACTGCTCCCCTGACAGCAGACCTCCCTCTAACCAGACTGCTCCCCTGACAGCGGACCTCCCTCTAACCAGCGACAGCTCCCCTGACAGCTAACCTCCCTCTAACCAGACTGCTCCCCTGACAGTGGACCTCCCTCTAACCAGACTGTTCCCCTGACAGCTAACCTCCCTCTAACGAGCGACTGCTCCCCGACAGCGCACCTCCCTCTAACCAGACTGCTCCCCTGACAGCGGACCTCCCTCTAACCAGACTGCTCCCCTAACAGCTTACCTCCCTCTAACCAGCGACTGCTCCCCTGACAGCGGACCTCCCTCTAACCACACTGCTCCCCTGACAGCGGACCTCCCTCTAACCAGCGACTGCTCCCCTGACAGCGGACCTCCCTCTAACCAGCGACTGCTCCCCTGACAGCGGACCTCCCTCTAACCAGACTGCTCCCCTGACAGCTAACCTCCCTCTTACCAGACTACTACCCTGACAGCGGACCTCCCTCTAACGAGCGACTGCTCCCCTGACAGTGGACCTCCCTCTAACCAGACTGCTCCCCTGACAGCTAACCTCCCTCTAACGAGCGACTGCTCCCCTGACAGCAGACCTCCTTCTAACCAGACTGCTCCCCTGACAGCGGACCTGCTTCTAACCAGCGACTGCTCCCCTGACAGCTAACCTCTTTCTAACCAGACTACTCCCCGACAGCGGACCTCCCTCTAACCAGACTGCTCCCCTGACAGCTAACCTCTCTCTAACCAGACTGCTCCCCTGACAGCGGAACTCCCTCTAACCGGACTGCTCCCCTGACAGCGGACCTCCCTCTAACCAGATTGCTCCCCTGACAGCGGACCTCTCTCTAACCAGAATACTCCCCTGACAGCTAACCTCCCTCTAACCAGACCGCTCCCTTGACAGCTAACCTCCCTCTAACCAGTCTGCTTTCCTGACAGCGGACCTCCCTCTAACCAGCGACTGCTCCCCTGACAGCTAATCTCCATCTGACCAGACTGCTCCCCTGACAGTGGACCTCCCTCTAACCAGACTGTTCCCCTGACAGCTAACCTCCCTCTAACGAGCGACTGCTCCCCGACAGCGCACCTCCCTCTAACCAGACTGCTCCCCTGACAGCGGACCTCCCTCTAACCAGACTGCTCCCCTAACAGCTTACCTCCCTCTAACCAGCGACTGCTCCCCTGACAGCGGACCTCCCTCTAACCAGACTGCTCCCCTGACAGCGGACCTCCCTCTAACCAGCGACTGCTCCCCTGACAGCGGACCTCCCTCTAACCAGCGACTGCTCCCCTGACAGCGGACCTCCCTCTAACCAGACTGCTCCCCTGACAGCTAACCTCCCTCTTACCAGACTACTACCCTGACAGCGGACCTCCCTCTAACGAGCGACTGCTCCCCTGACAGCGGACCTCCCTCTAACCAGACTGCTCCCCTGACAGCTAACCTCCCTCTAACGAGCGACTGCTCCCCTGCCACTAACCTCCCTCTAACCAGACTACTCCCCTGATAGCAGACCTCCCTCTAACCAGACTGCTCCCCTGACAGTGGACCTCCCTCTAACCAGACTGCTCCCCTAACAGCGGACTTCCCTCTAACCAGACTGCTCCCCTGACAGCTAACCTCTCTCTAACCAGACTGCTCCCCTGACAGCAGACCTCCCTCTAACCAGACTGCTCCCCTGACAGCGGACCTGCTTCTAACCAGCGACTGCTCCCCTGACAGCTAACCTCTTTCTAACCAGACTACTCCCCGACAGCGGACCTCCCTCTAACCAGACTGCTCCCCTGACAGCTAACCTCTCTCTAACCAGACTGCTCCCCTGACAGCGGAACTCCCTCTAACCGGACTGCTCCCCTGACAGCGGACCTCCCTCTAACCAGATTGCTCCCCTGACAGCGGACCTCTCTCTAACCAGAATACTCCCCTGACAGCTAACCTTCCTCTAACCAGACTACTCCCCTGACAGCGGACCTCCCTCTAACCAGACCGCTCCCTTGACAGCTAACCTCCCTCTAACCAGTCTGCTTTCCTGACAGCGGACCTCCCTCTAACCAGCGACTGTTCCCCTGACACCGGACCTCCCTCTAACCAGACCGCTCCCCTGACAGCTAACCTCCCTCTAGCGAGACTACTCCCATGACAGCGGACCTCCCTCTAACCAGACTGCTCACCTGACAGCTAACCTCCCTCTAACCAGACTGTTTTCCTGACAGCGGACCTCCCGCTAACCAGACTGCTCCCCTGACAGCTAACCTCCCTTTAACGAGCGACTTCTCCCCTGACAGCGGACCTCCCTCTAACCAGACTGCTCCCCTGACAGCGGACCTCCCTCTAACCAGACTGCTCCCCTGACAGCTAACCTCCCTCTAACCAGACTGCTCTTCTGACAGCGGACCTCCCTCTAACCAGACTGATCCCCTGACAGCTAACCTCCCTCTAACGAGCGACTGCTCCCCTGGCAGCGGACCTCCCTCTAACCAGACTGCTCCCCTGACAGCGGACCTCCCTCTAACCAGACTGCTCCCTGACAGCGGACCTCCCTCTAACCAGCGACTGCTCCCCTGACAGCGGACCTCCCTCTAACCATACTACTCCCCTGACAGCGGACCTCCTTCTAACCAGCGACTGCTCCCCTGGCAGCGGACCTCCCTCTAACCAGACTACTCCCCTGACAGCTAACCTCCCTCTAACCAAACTGCTCCCCTGACAGCGGACCTCCCTCTAACCAGACTGCTCCCCTGACAGCGGACCTCCCTCTAACCAGCGACTGCCCCGTGACAGCTAACCTCCCTCTAACCAGACTGCTCCCCTGACAGCGGACCTCCCTCTAACCAGACTGTTCCCCTGACAGCTAACTTCCCTCTAACGAGCGACTGCTCCCCTGACAGCGGACCTCCCTCTAACCAGACTGCTCCACTGACAGCTAACCTCCCTCTAACCAGACTACTCCCCTGACAGCGGACCTCCCTCTAACCAGCGACTGTTCTTCTGACACCGGACCTCCCTCTAACCAGACTGCTCTCCTGACAGCTAACCTCCCTCTAACGAGCGACTGCTCCCCTCACAGCTAACCTCCCTCTAACCAGACTACTCCCCGACAGCGGACTTCCCTCTAACCAGACTGCTCCCCTGACAGCTAACCTCCCTCCAACGAGCGACTGCTCCTCTAACAGCGGACCTCCCTTTAACCAGACTGCTCCCCTGACAACGGACCTCCCTCTAACCAGACTGCTCCCCTGACAGCTAACCTCCCTCTAACCAGACTACTCCCCTGACAGCGGACCTCCCTCCAACCAGACTGCTCTCCTGACAGCTAACCTCCCTCTAACCAGACTGCTTTCCTGACAGCGGACCTCCCTCTAACCAGACTGCTCCCCTGACAGCTAACCTCCCTCTAACGAGCGACTGCTCCCCTGACAGCGGACCTCCCTCTAACCAGACTGTTCCCCTGACAGCTAACCTCCCTCTAACGAGCGACTGCTCCCCGACAGCGGACCTCCCTCTAACCAGACTGCTCCCCTGACAGCGGACCTCCCTCTAACCAGACTGCTCCCCTAACAGCTTACCTCCCTCTAACCAGCGACTGTTCCCCTGACAGCGGACCTCCCTCTAACCAGACTGCTCCCCTGACAGCGGACCTCCCTCTAACCAGCAACTGCTCCCCTGACAGCGGACCTCCCTCTAACCAGCGACTGCTCCCCTGACAGAGGACCTCCCTCTAACCAGACTGCTCCCCTGACAGCTAACCTCCCCTTTACCAGACTACTCCCCTGACAGCAGACCTCCCTCTAACGAGCGACTACTCCCCTGACAGCGGACTTCCCTCTAACCAGACTGCTCCACTGACAGCTAACCTCCATCTAACCAGACTACTCCCCTGACAGCGGACCTCCCTCTAACCAGCGACTGTTCTCCTGTCAGCTAACCTCCCTCTAAGCAGACTACTCCCCTGACAGCGGACCTGCCTCTAACCAGACTGCTCCCCTGACAGCTAACCTCCCTCTAACCAGACTGCTTTCCTGACAGCGGACCTCCCTCTAACCAGACTGCTCCCCTGACAGCTAACCTCCTTCTAACGAGCAACTGCTCCCCTGACAGCGGACCTCCCTCTAACCAGACTGCTCCCCTGACAGCGGACCTCCCTCTAACCAGACTTCTCCCCTGACAGCTAACCTCCCTCTAACCAGACTGCTCCCCTGACAGCGGACCTCCCTCTAACCAGACTTCTCCCCTGACAGCTAACCTCCCTCTAACCAGACTACTCCCCTGACAGCGGACCTCCCTCTAACCAGACTGCTCCCCTGACAGCCAACCTCCCTCTAACCAGACTGCTCCCCTAACAGCTTACCTCCCTCTAACCAGCGACTGCTCCCCTGACAGCGGACCTCCCTCTAACCAGACTGCTCCCCTGACAGCGGACCTCCCTCTAACCAGCGACTGCTCCCCTGACAGTGGACCTCCCTCTAACCAGACTGCTCCCCTGACAGCGGACCTCCCTCTAACCAGACTGCTCCCCTGACAGCTAACCTCTCTCTAACCAGACTGCTCCCCTGACAGCAGACCTCCCTCTAACCAGACTGCTCCCCTGACAGCGGACCTCCCTCTAACCAGCGACTGTTCTCCTGTCAGCTAACCTCCCTCTAACCAGACTACTCCCCTGACAGCGGATCTCCCTCTAACCAGCGACTGCTCCCCTGACAGCTAACATCCCTCTAACCAGCGACTGTTCCCCTGACAGCGGACCTCCCTCTAACCAGACTGCTCCCCTAACAGCGGACCTCCCTCTAACCAGCGACTGCTCCCCTGACAGCTAACCTCCCTCTAACCAGCGGCTGTTCCCCTGACAGCGGACCTCCCTCTAACGAGAGACTGTTCCCCTGACAGCTTACCTCCCTCTAACTAGACTGCTCCCCTGACAGCTAACCTCCGTCTAACGAGCGACTGCTCCCCTGCCGCTAACCTCCCTCTAACCAGACTACTCTACTGATAACAGACCTCCCTCTAACCAGAATGCTCCCCTGACAGCTAACCTCCCTCTAACCAGACTGCTTTCCTGACAGCGGACCTTCCTCTAACCAGACTGCTCCCCTGACAGCTAACCTCCCTCTAACGAGCAACTGCTCCCCTGACAGCGGACCTCCCTCTAACCAGACTGCTCCCCTGACAGCGGACCTCCCTCTAACCAGACTTCTCCCCTGACAGCTAACCTCCCTCTAACCAGATTACTCCCCTGACAGCGGAACTCCCTCTAACCAGACTGCTCCCCTGACAGCGGACCTCCCTCTAACCAGAAAGCGCCCCTGACAGCTAACCTCCCTCTAACCAGCGGCTGCTCCCCTGACAGCGGACCTCCTTCTAACCAGCGACTGCTCCCCTGACAGCGGACCTCCCTCTAACCATACTACTCCCCTGACAGCTAACTTCCCTCTAACCAGACTGCTCCCCTGACAGCGGACCTCCCTCTAACCAGCGACTGCTCCCCTGACAGCTAACCTCCCTCTAACCAGATTGTTCCCCTGACAGCTAACCTCCCTCTAACGAGCGACTGCTCCCCGACAGCGGACCTCCCTTTAACCAGACTGCTCCCCTGACAGCGGACCTCCCTCTAACCAGCGACTGCTCCCTTGACAGCTAACCTCCCTCTAACCAGACTGCTCCCCTGACAGCGGACCTCCCTCTAACCAGGCTGTTGCTCTGACAGCTAACCTCCCTCTAACGAGCGACTGCTCCCCGACAGCGGACCTCCCTTTAACCAGACTGCTCCCCTGACAGCGGACCTCCCTCTAACCAGAGACTGCTTCCCTGACAGCTAACCTCCCTCTAACCAGACTGCTCCCCTTACAGCGGACCTCCCTCTAAACAGACTGTTCCCCTGACAGCTAAACTCCCTCTAACGAGCGACTGCTCCCCGACAGCGGACCTCCCTCTAACCAGACAGCTCCCCTGACAGCGGACCTTCCTCTAACCAGACTGCTCCCCTAACAGCTTACCTCCCTCTAACCAGCGACTACTCCCCTGACAGCGGACCTCCCTCTAACCAGACTGCTCCCCTGACAGCGGACCTCCCTCTAACCAGCGACTGCTCCCCTGACAGCGGACCTCCCTCTAACCAGCGACTGCTCCCCTGACAGCGGACCTCCCTCTAACCAGACTGCTCCCCTGACAGCTAACCTCCCTCTTACCAGACTACTCCCCTGACAGCGGACCTCCCTCTAACGAGCGACTGCTCCCCTGACAGCGGACCTCCCTGTAACCAGACTGCTCCACTGACAGCTAACCTCCCTCTAACCAGACTACTCCCCTGACAGCGGACCTCCCTCTAACCAGCGACTGTTCCCCTGACAGCGGACCTGCCTCTAACCAGACTGCTCCCCTGACAGCGGACCTTTCTCTAACCAGAATACTCCCCTGACAGCTAACCTCCCTCTAACCAGACTGCTCCCCTGACAGCGGACCTCCCTTTAACCAGACTGCTCCCCTGACAGCGGACCTCCCTCTAACCAGCGACTGCTCCCCTGACAGCTAACCTCCCTCTAACGAGCGACTGCTCCCCTGATAGCTTACCTCCCTCTAACCAGACTACTCCCCTGACAGCGGACCTCCCTCTAACCAGACCGCTCCCTTGACAGCTAACCTCCCTCTAACCAGTCTGCTTTCCTGACACCGGACCTCCCTCTAACCAGCGACTGTTCCCCTGACACCGGACCTCCCTCTAACCAGACTGCTCCCCTGACAACTAACCTCCCTCTAACGAGCGACTGCTCCCCTGACAGCTAACCTCCCTCTAACCAGACTACTCCCCGACAGCGGACTTCCCTCTAACCAGACTGCTCCCCTGACAGCTAACCTCCCTCTAACGAGACTACTCCCCTGACAGCGGACCTCCCTCTAACCAGACTGCTCCCCTGACAGCTAACCTCCCTCTAACCAGACTGCTCTTCTGACAGCGGACCTCCATCTAACCATACTTCTCCCCTGACAGCTAACCTCCCTCTAACGAGTGACTGCTCCCCTGACAGCGGAGCTCCCTCTAATTAGACTGCTCCCCTGACAGAGGACCTCCCTCTAACCAGACTGCTCCCTGACAGCGGACCTCCCTCTAACCAGTGACTGCTCCCCTGACAGCGGACCTCCCTCTAACGAGCGACTGCTCCCCTGACAGCGGACCTCCCTCTAACCAGACTGCTCCCTGACAGCGGACCTCCCTCTAACCAGGGACTGCTCCCCTGACAGCGGACCTCCCTCTAACCATACTACTCCCCTGACAGCGGACCTCCCTCTAACCAGCGACTGCTCACCTGGCAGCGGACCTCCCTCTAACCAGACTACTCCCCTGACAGCTAACCTCCCTCTAACCAGACTGCTCCCCTGACAGCGGACCTCCCTTTAACCAGACTGCTCCCCTGACAGCGGACCTCCCTCTAACCAGCGACTGCTCCCCTGACAGCTAACCTCCCTCTAACCAGACTGCTCTTCTGACAGCGGACCTCCCTCTAACCAGACTTCTCCCCTGACAGCTAACCTCCCTCTAACGAGCGACTGCTCCCCTGACAGCGGAGCTCCCTCTAATTAGACTGCTCCCCTGACAGCGGACCTCCCTCTAACCAGACTGCTCCCTGACAGCGGACCTCCCTCTAACCAGTGACTGCTCCCCTGACAGCGGACCTCCCTCTAACCATACTACTCCCCTGACAGCGGACCTCCTTCTAACCAGCGACTGCTCCCCTGGCAGCGGACCTCCCCCTAACCAGACTACTCCCCTGACAGCTAACCTCCCTCTAACCAAACTGCTCCCCTGACAGCGGACCTCCCTATAAACAGACTGCTCCCCTGACAGCGGACCTCCCTCTAACCAGCGACTGCCCCCTGACAGCTAACCTCCCTCTAACCAGACTGCTCCCCTGACAGCGGACCTCCCTCTAACCAGACTGTTCCCCTGACAGCTAACCTCCCTCTAACGAGCGACTGCTCCCCTGACAGAGGACCTCCCTCTAACCAGACTGCTCCACTGACAGCTAACCTCCCTCTAACCAGACTACTCCCCTGACAGCGGACCTCCCTCTAACCAGCGACTGTTCCCCTGCCAGCGGACCTGCCTCTAACCAGAGTGCTCCCCTGACAGCGGACCTCCCTCTAACCAGAATACTCCCCTGACAGCTAACCTCCCTCTAACCAGACTACTCCCCTGACAGCGGATCTCCCTCTAACCAGACCGCTCCCTTGACAGCTAACCTCCCTCTAACCAGTCTGATTTCCTGACAGCGGACCTCCCTCTAACCAGCGACTGTTCCCCTGACACCGGACCTCCCTCTAACCAGACTGCTCTCCTGACAGCTAACCTCCCTCTAACGAGCGACTGCTCCCCTCACAGCTAACTTCCCTCTAACCAGACTACTCCCCGACAGCGGACCTCCCTCTAACCAGACTGCTCCCCTGACAGCTAACCTCCCTCCAACGAGCGACTGCTCCTCTAACAGCGGACCTCCCATTAACCAGACTGCTCCCCTGACAACGGACCTCCCTTTAACCAGACTGCTCCCCTGACAGCTAACCTCCCTCTAACCAGACTACTCCCCTGACAGCGGACCTCCCTCTAACCAGAATGTTCCCCTGACAGCTAATCTCCCTCTAACCAGACTGCTTTCCTGACAGCGGACCTCCCTCTAACCGGACTGCTCCCCTGACAGCTAACCTCCCTCCAACCAGCGACTGCTCCCCTGGCAGTGGACCTCCCTCTAACCAGACTACTCCCCTGACAGCTAATTTCCCTCTAACCAGACTGCTCCCCTGACAGCGGACCTCCCTCTAACCAGACTGCTCCCCTGACAGCGGACCTCCCTCTAACCAGCGACAGCTCCCCTGACAGCTAACCTCCCTCTAACCAGACTGCTCCCCTGACAGTGGACCTCCCTCTAACCAGACTGTTCCCCTGACAGCTAACCTCCCTCTAACGAGCGACTGCTCCCCGACAGCGCACCTCCCTCTAACCAGACTGCTCCCCTGACAGCGGACCTCCCTCTAACCAGACTGCTCCCCTAACAGCTTACCTCCCTCTAACCAGCGACTGCTCCCCTGACAGCGGACCTCCCTCTAACCAGACTGCTCCCCTGACAGCTAACCTCCCTCTTACCAGACTACTACCCTGACAGCGGACCTCCCTCTAACGAGCGACTGCTCCCCTGACAGTGGACCTCCCTCTAACCAGACTGCTCCCCTGACAGCTAACCTCCCTCTAACGAGCGACTGCTCCCCTGACAGCAGACCTCCTTCTAACCAGACTGCTCCCCTGACAGCGGACCTGCTTCTAACCAGCGACTGCTCCCCTGACAGCTAACCTCTTTCTAACCAGACTACTCCCCGACAGCGGACCTCCCTCTAACCAGACTGCTCCCCTGACAGCTAACCTCTCTCTAACCAGACTGCTCCCCTGACAGCGGAACTCCCTCTAACCGGACTGCTCCCCTGACAGCGGACCTCCCTCTAACCAGATTGCTCCCCTGACAGCGGACCTCTCTCTAACCAGAATACTCCCCTGACAGCTAACCTCCCTCTAACCAGACTACTCCCCTGACAGCGGACCTCCCTCTAACCAGACCGCTCCCTTGACAGCTAACCTCCCTCTAACCAGTCTGCTTTCCTGACAGCGGACCTCCCTCTAACCAGCGACTGCTCCCCTGACAGCTAATCTCCATCTGACCAGACTGCTCCCCTGACAGTGGACCTCCCTCTAACCAGACTGTTCCTCTGACAGCTAACCTCCCTCTAACGAGCGACTGCTCCCCAACAGCGCACCTCCCTCTAACCAGACTGCTCCCCTGACAGCGGACCTCCCTCTAACCAGACTGCTCCCCTAACAGCTTACCTCCCTCTAACCAGCGACTGCTCCCCTGACAGCGGACCTCCCTCTAACCAGACTGCTCCCCTGACAGCGGACCTCCCTCTAACCAGCGACTGCTCCCCTGACAGCGGACCTCCCTCTAACCAGCGACTGCTCCCCTGACAGCGGACCTCCCTCTAACCAGACTGCTCCCCTGACAGCTAACCTCCCTCTTACCAGACTACTACCCTGACAGCGGACCTCCCTCTAACGAGCGACTGCTCCCCTGACAGCGGACCTCCCTCTAACCAGACTGCTCCCCTGACAGCTAACCTCCCTCTAACGAGCGACTGCTCCCCTGCCGCTAACCTCCCTCTAACCAGACTACTCCCCTGATAGCAGACCTCCCTCTAACCAGACTGCTCCCCTGACAGTGGACCTCCCTCTAACCAGACTGCTCCCCTAACAGCGGACTTCCCTCTAACCAGACTGCTCCCCTGACAGCTAACCTCTCTCTAACCAGACTGCTCCCCTGACAGCAGACCTCCCTCTAACCAGACTGCTCCCCTGACAGCGGACCTGCTTCTAACCAGCGACTGCTCCCCTGACAGCTAACCTCTTTCTAACCAGACTACTCCCCGACAGCGGACCTCCCTCTAACCAGACTGCTCCCCTGACAGCTAACCTCTCTCTAACCAGACTGCTCCCCTGACAGCGGAACTCCCTCTAACCGGACTGCTCCCCTGACAGCGGACCTCCCTCTAACCAGATTGCTCCCCTGACAGCGGACCTCTCTCTAACCAGAATACTCCCCTGACAGCTAACCTTCCTCTAACCAGACTACTCCCCTGACAGCGGACCTCCCTCTAACCAGACCGCTCCCTTGACAGCTAACCTCCCTCTAACCAGTCTGCTTTCCTGACAGCGGACCTCCCTCTAACCAGCGACTGTTCCCCTGACACCGGACCTCCCTCTAACCAGACCGCTCCCCTGACAGCTAACCTCCCTCTAACGAGACTACTCCCCTGACAGCGGACCTCCCTCTAACCAGACTGCTCACCTGACAGCTAACCTCCCTCTAACCAGACTGTTTTCCTGACAGCGGACCTCCCGCTAACCAGACTGCTCCCCTGACAGCTAACCTCCCTTTAACGAGCGACTTCTCCCCTGACAGCGGACCTCCCTCTAACCAGACTGCTCCGATGACAGCGGACCTCCCTCTAACCAGACTGCTCCCCTGACAGCTAACCTCCCTCTAACCAGACTGCTCTTCTGACAGCGGACCTCCCTCTAACCAGACTGATCCCCTGACGCTAACCTCCCTCTAACGAGCGACTGCTCCCCTGGCAGCGGACCTCCCTCTAACCAGACTGCTCCCCTGACAGCGGACCTCCCTCTAACCAGACTGCTCCCTGACAGCGGACCTCCCTCTAACCAGCGACTGCTCCCCTGACAGCGGACCTCCCTCTAACCATACTACTCCCCTGACAGCGGACCTCCTTCTAACCAGCGACTGCTCCCCTGGCAGCGGACCTCCCTCTAACCAGACTACTCCCCTGACAGCTAACCTCCCTCTAACCAAACTGCTCCCCTGACAGCGGACCTCCCTCTAACCAGACTGCTCCCCTGACAGCGGACCTCCCTCTAACCAGCGACTGCCCCGTGACAGCTAACCTCCCTCTAACCAGACTGCTCCCCTGACAGCGGACCTCCCTCTAACCAGACTGTTCCCCTGACAGCTAACTTCCCTCTAACGAGCGACTGCTCCCCTGACAGCGGACTTCCCTCTAACCAGACTGCTCCACTGACAGCTAACCTCCCTCTAACCAGACTACTCCCCTGACAGCGGACCTCCCTCTAACCAGCGACTGTTCTTCTGACACCGGACCTCCCTCTAACCAGACTGCTCTCCTGACAGCTAACCTCCCTCTAACGAGCGACTGCTCCCCTCACAGCTAACCTCCCTCTAACCAGACTACTCCCCGACAGCGGACCTCCCTCTAACCAGACTGCTCCCCTGACAGCTAACCTCCCTCCAACGAGCGACTGCTCCTCTAACAGCGGACCTCCCTTTAACCAGACTGCTCCCCTGACAACGGACCTCCCTCTAACCAGACTGCTCCCCTGACAGCTAACCTCCCTCTAACCAGACTACTCCCCTGACAGCGGACCTCCCTCTAACCAGACTGCTCTCCTGACAGCTAACCTCCCTCTAACCAGACTGCTTTCCTGACAGCGGACCTCCCTCTAACCAGACTGCTCCCCTGACAGCTAACCTCCCTCTAACGAGCGACTGCTCCCCTGACAGCGGACCTCCCTCTAACCAGACTGTTCCCCTGACAGCTAACCTCCCTCTAACGAGCGACTGCTCCCCGACAGCGGACCTCCCTCTAACCAGACTGCTCCCCTGACAGCGGACCTCCCTCTAACCAGACTGCTCCCCTAACAGCTTACCTCCCTCTAACCAGCGACTGTTCCCCTGACACCGGACCTCCCTCTAACCAGACTGCTCCCCTGACAGCGGACCTCCCTCTAACCAGCAACTGCTCCCCTGACAGCGGACCTCCCTCTAACCAGCGACTGCTCCCCTGACAGAGGACCTCCCTCTAACCAGACTGCTCCCCTGACAGCTAACCTCCCCTTTACCAGACTACTCCCCTGACAGCAGACCTCCCTCTAACGAGCGACTACTCCCCTGACAGCGGACTTCCCTCTAACCAGACTGCTCCACTGACAGCTAACCTCCATCTAACCAGACTACTCCCCTGACAGCGGACCTCCCTCTAACCAGCGACTGTTCTCCTGTCAGCTAACCTCCCTCTAAGCAGACTACTCCCCTGACAGCGGACCTGCCTCTAACCAGACTGCTCCCCTGACAGCTAACCTCCCTCTAACCAGACTGCTTTCCTGACAGCGGACCTCCCTCTAACCAGACTGCTCCCCTGACAGCTAACCTCCTTCTAACGAGCAACTGCTCCCCTGACAGCGGACCTCCCTCTAACCAGACTGCTCCCCTGACAGCGGACCTCCCTCTAACCAGACTTCTCCCCTGACAGCTAACCTCCCTCTAACCAGACTACTCCCCTGACAGCGGACCTCCCTCTAACCAGACTGCTCCCCTGACAGCTAACCTCTCTCTAACCAGACTGCTCCCCTGACAGCGGACCTCCCTCTAACCAGACTACTCCCCTGACAGCGGACCTGCCTCTAACCAGACTGCTCCCCTGACAGCTAACCTCTCTCTAACCAGACTGCTTTCCTGACAGCGGACCTCCCTCTAACCAGACTGCTCCCCTGACAGCTAACCTCCTTCTAACGAGCAACTGCTCCCCTGACAGCGGACCTCCCTCAAACCAGACTGCTCCCCTGACAGCGGACCTCCCTGTAACCAGACTTCTTCCCTGACAGCTAACCTCCCTCTAACCAGACTACTCCCCTGACAGCGGACATCCATCTAACCAGACTGCTCCCCTGACAGCTAACCTCTCTCTAACCAGACTGCTCCCCTGACAGCGGACCTCCCTCTAACCAGACTGCGCCCCTGACAGCTAACCTCCCTCTAACCAGCGGCTGCTCCCCTGACAACGGACCTCCTTCTAACGAGCGACTGCTCCCCTGACAGCGGACCTCCCTCTAACCATACTACTCCCCTGACAGCGGACCTCCCTCCAACCAGCGACTGCTCCCCTGGCAGCGGACCTCCCTCTAACCAGACTACTCCCCTGACAGCTAACCTCCCTCTTACCCGACTACTCCCCTGACAGCGGACCTCCCTCTAACGAGCAACTGCTCCCCTGACAGCAGACCTCCCTCTAACCAGACTGCTCCCCTGACAGCTAACCTCCCTCTTACCAGACTACTCCCCTGACAGCGGACTTCCCTCTAACGAGCAACTGCTCCCCTGACAGCGGACCTCCCTCTAACCAGACTGCTCCACTGACAGCTAACCTCCTCTAACCAGACTACTCCCCTGACAGCGGACCTCCCTCTAACCAGCGACTGTTCCCCTGACAGTTAACCTCCCTCTAAGCAGACTACTCCCCTGACAGCTGACCTCCCTCTAACCAGACTGTTCCCCTGACAGCTAACCTCCCTCTAACGAGCGACTGCTCCCCGAAAGCGCACCTCCCTCTAACCAGACTGCTCCCCTGACAGCGGACCTCCCTCTAACCAGACTGCTCCCCTAACAGCTTACCTTCCTCTAACCAGCGACTGCTCCCCTGACAGCGGACCTCCCTCTAACCAGACTGCTCCCCTGACAGCGGACCTCCTTCTAACCAGCGACTGCTCCCCTGACAGTGGACCTCCCTCTAACCAGCGACTGCCCCCTGACAGCGGACCTCCCTCTAACCAGACTGCTCCCTTGACAGCTAACCTCCCTCTTACCCGACTACTCCCCTGACAGCGGACCTCCCTCTAACGAGCGACTGCTCCCCTGACAGCGGACCTCCCTCTAACCAGACTGCTCCACTGACAGCTAACCTCCCTCTAACCAGACTACTCCCCCGACAGCGGACCTCCCTCTAACCAGCGACTGTTCCCCTGACAGCGGACCTGCGTCCAACCAGACTGCTCCCCTGACAGCGGACCTCCCTCTAACCAGAATACTCCCCTGACAGCTAACCTCCCTCTAACCAGACTACTCCCCTGACAGCGGACCTCCCTCTAACCAGCGACTGCTCCCCTGACAGCGGACCTTCCTCTAACCAGCGACTGCTCCCCTGACAGCAGACCTTCCTCTAACCAGACTGCTCCCCTGACAGCTAACCTCCCTCTAACGAGCGACTGCTCCTCTAACAGCGGACCTCCCTTTAACCAGACTGCTCCCCTGACAGCGGACCTCCGTCTAACTAGACTGCTCCCCTGACAGCTAACCTCCCTCTAACCAGACTACTCCCCTGACAGTGGACCTCCCTCTAACCAGACTGCTCCCCTGACAGCTAACCTCCCTCTAACCAGACTGCTTTCCTGACAGCGGACCTCCCTCTAACCAGACTGCTCCCCTGACAGCTAACCTCCCTCTAACGAGCAACTGCTCCCCTGACAGCGGACCTCCCTCTAACTAGACTGCTCCCCTGACAGCGGACCTCCCTCTAACCAGACTTCTCCCCTGACAGCTAACCTCCCTCTAACCAGACTACTCCCCTGACAGCGGACCTCCCTCTAACCAGACTGCTTCTCTGACAGCTACCTCTCTCTAACCAGACTGCTCCCCTGACAGCGGACCTCCCTCTAACCAGACTGCGCCCCTGACAGCTAACCTCCCTCTAACCAGCGGCTGCTCCCCCGACAGCGGACCTCCTTCTAACCAGCGACTGCTCCCCTGACACCGGACCTCCCTCTAACCATACTACTCCCCTGACAGCGTACCTCCCTCCAACCAGCGACTGCTCCCCTGACAGCGGACCTCCCTCTAACCTGACTACTCCCCTGACAGATAACCTCCCTCTAACCAGACTGCTCCCCTGACAGCGGACCTCCCTCTAACCAGCGACTGCTCCCCTGACAGTGGACCTCCCTCTAACCAGCGACTGCCCCCTGACAGCGGACCTCCCTCTAACCAGACTGCTCCCTTGACAGCTAACCTCCCTCTTACCCGACTACTCCCTTGACAGCGGACCTCCCTCTAACGAGCAACTGCTCCCCTGACAGCGGACCTCCCTCTAACCAGACTGCTCCACTGACAGCTAACCTCCCTCTAACTAGACTACTCCCCTGACAGCGGACCTCCCTCTAACCAGCGACTGTTCCCCTGACAGCGAACCTGCGTCTAACCAGACTGCTCCCCTGACAGCGGACCTCCCTCTAACCAGAATACTCCCCTAACAGCTAATCTCCCTCTAACCAGACTACTCCCCTGACAGCGGACCTCCCTCTAACCAGCGACTGCTCCCCTGACAGCGGACCTTCCTCTAACCAGCGACTGCTCCCCTAACAGCGGACCTTCCTCTAACCAGACTGCTC
Source organism: Chirona hameri (assembly GCA_036785665.1). Classification (NCBI taxonomy): domain Eukaryota; kingdom Metazoa; phylum Arthropoda; class Thecostraca; order Balanomorpha; family Balanidae; genus Chirona; species Chirona hameri. The sequence goes on from JAXIVJ010000041.1 coordinate 152,274, forward strand.
CCCTGACAGCTAACCTCCCTCTAACGAGCGACTGCTCCTCTAACAGCGGACCTCCCTTTAACCAGACTGCTCCCCTGACAGCGGACCTCCGTCTAACTAGACTGCTCCCCTGACAGCTAACCTCCCTCTAACCAGACTACTCCCCTGACAGTGGACCTCCCTCTAACCAGACTGCTCCCCTGACAGCTAACCTCCCTCTAACCAGACTGCTTTCCTGACAGCGGACCTCCCTCTAACCAGACTGCTCCCCTGACAGCTAACCTAACTCTAACGAGCAACTGCTCCCCTGACAGCGGACCTCCCTCTAACTAGACTGCTCCCCTGACAGCGGACCTCCCTCTAACCAGACTTCTCCCCTGACAGCTAACCTCTCTCTAACCAGACTACTCCCCTGACAGCGGACCTCCCGCTAACCAGACTGCTTCCCTGACAGCTACCTCTCTCTAACCAGACTGCTCCCCTGACAGCGGACCTCCCTCTAACCAGACTGCGCCCCTGACAGCTAACCTCCCTCTAACCAGCGGCTGCTCCCCTGACAGCGGACCTCCTTCTAACCAGCGACTGCTCCCCTGACAGCGGACCTCCCTCTAACCATACTACTCCCCTGACAGCGTACCTCCCTCCAACCAGCGACTGCTCCCCTGACAGCGGACCTCCCTCTAACCAGACTACTCCCCTGACAGCTAACCTCCCTCTAACCAGACTGCTCTTCTGACAGCGGACCTCCCTCTAACCAGACTGCTCCCCTGACAGCTTACCTCCCTCTAACCAGCGACTGCTCCCCTGACTGCGGACCTCCCTATAACCATTCTGCTCCCCTGACAGCGGACCTCCCTCTAACCAGCGACTGCTCCCCTGACAGCGGACCTCCCTCTAACCAGACTGCTCCCCTGACAGCTAGCCTCCATCTTACCAGACTACTCCCCTGACAGCGGACCTCCCTCTAACGAGCGACTGCTCCCCTGACAGCGGACCTCCCTCTAACCAGACTGCTCCACTGACAGCTAACCTCCCTCTAACCAGACTACTCCCCTGCCAGCGGACCTCCCTCTAACCAGCGACTGTTCCCCTGACAGCTAACCTCCCTCTAACCAGACTACTCCCCTGACAGCGGACCTCCCTCTAACCAGCGACTGCTCTCCTGACAGCGGACCGCCCTCTAACCAGCGACTGCTCCCCTGACAGCGGACCTTCCTCTAACCAGACTGCTCCCCTGACAGCGTACCTCCCTCTAACCAGACTGCTCCCCTGACAGCTAACCTCCCTCTACCGAGCGACTGCTCCTCTAACAGCGGACCTCCCTTTAACCAGACTGCTCCCCTGACAGCGGACCTCCGTCTAACCAGACTGCTCCCCTGACAGCTAACCTCCCTCTAACCAGACTACTCCCCTGACAGTGGACCTCCCTCTAACCAGACTGCTCCCCTGACAGCTAACTTCCCTCTAAACAGACTGCTTTCCTGACAGCGGACCTCCCTCTAACCAGACTGCTCCCCTGCCAGCTAACCTCCCTCTAACGAGCAACTGCTCCCCTGACAGCGGACCTCCCTCTAACCAGCGATTGCTCCCCTGACAGCGGACCTCCCTCTAACAAGACTGCTCCCCTGACAGCTAACCTCCCTCTTACCAAACTACTCCCCTGACAGCGGACCTCCCTCTAACGAGCGACTGCTCCCCTGACAGCGGACCTCCCTCTAACCAGACTGCTCCACTGACAGCTAACCTCCCTCTAACCAAACTACTCCCCTGACAGCGGACCTCCCTCTAACCATACTGCTCCCCTGACAGCTAACCTCCCTCTAACCAGACTGCTTTCCTGACAGCGGACCTCCCTCTAACCAGACTGCTCCCCTGACAGCGGACCTCCCTCTAACCAGACTGCTCCCTGACAGCGGACCTCCCTCTAACCAGTGACTGCTCCCCTGACAGCGGACCTCCCTCTAACCATACTACTCCCCTGACAGCGGACCTCCTTCTAACCAGCGACTGCTCCCCTGGCAGCGGACCTCCCTCTAACCAGACTACTCCCCTGACAGCTAACCTCCCTCTAACCAAACTGCTCCCCTGACAGCGGACCTCCCTATAAACAGACTGCTCCCCTGACAGCGGACCTCCCTCTAACCAGCGACTGCCCCCTGACAGCTAACCTCCCTCTAACCAGACTGCTCCCCTGACAGCGGACCTCCCTCTAACCAGACTGTTCCCCTGACAGCTAACCTCCCTCTAACGAGCGACTGCTCCCCTGACAGAGGACCTCCCTCTAACCAGACTGCTCCACTGACAGCTAACCTCCCTCTAACCAGACTACTCCCCTGACAGCGGACCTCCTTCTAACCAGCGACTGTTCCCCTGCCAGCGGACCTGCCTCTAACCAGACTTCTCCCCTGACAGCGGACCTCCCTCTAACCAGAATACTCCCCTGACAGCTAACCTCCCTCTAACCAGACTACTCCCCTGACAGCGGATCTCCCTCTAACCATACTGCTCCCCTGACAGCTAACCTCCCTCTAACCAGACTGCTTTCCTGACAGCGGACCTCCCTCTAACCAGACTGCTCCCCTGACACCGGACCTCCCTCTAACCAGACTGCTCTCCTGACAGCTAACCTCCCTCTAACGAGCGACTGCTCCCCTCACAGCTAACTTCCCTCTAACCAGACTACTCCCCGACAGCGGACCTCCCTCTAACCAGACTGCTCCCCTGACAGCTAACCTCCCTCCAACGAGCGACTGCTCCTCTAACAGCGGACCTCCCATTAACCAGACTGCTCCCCTGACAACGGACCTCCCTTTAACCAGACTGCTCCCCTGACAGCTAACCTCCCTCTAACCAGACTACTCCCCTGACAGCGGACCTCCCTCTAACCAGAATGTTCCCCTGACAGCTAATCGTCCTCTAACCAGACTGCTTTCCTGACAGCGGACCTCCCTCTAACCAGACTGCTCCCCTGACAGCTAACCTCCCTCTAACGAGCGACTGCTCCCCTGACAGCGGACCTCCCTCTAACCAGACTGTTCCCCTGACAGCTAACCTCCCTCTAACGAGCGACTGCTCCCCGACAGCGGACCTCCCTCTAACCAGACTGCTCCCCTGACAGCGGACCTCCCTCTAACCTGACTGCTCCCCTAACAGCTTACCTCCCTCTAACCAGCGACTGCTCCCCTGACAGCGGACCTCCCTCTAACCAGACTGCTCCCCTGACAGCTTGACCTCCCTCTAACCAGCAACTGCTCCCCTGACAGCGGACCTCTCTCTAACCGGCGACTGCTCCCCTAACAGCGGACCTCTCTCTAACCAGACTTCTCCCCTGCCAGCTAACCTCCCTCTTACCAGACTATTCCCCTGACAGCGGACCTCCCTCTAACGAGCGACTGCTCCCCTGACAGCGGACCTCCCTCTAACCAGACTGCTCCACTGACAGCTAACCTCCATCTAACCAGACTACTCCCCTGACAGCGGACCTCCCTCTAACCAGCGACTGTTCTCCTGTCAGCTAACCTCCCTCTAAGCAGACTTCTCCCCTGACAGCGGACCTCCCTCTAACGAGCGACTGCTCCGCTGACAGCGGACATCCCTCTAACCAGAATGCTCCCCTGACAGCTAACCTCCCTCTAACCAGCGACTGCTCCCCTGACAGCGGACCTTCCTCTAACAAGCGACTGCTCCCCTGACAGCGGACCTTCCTCTAACCAGACTGCTGACCTGACAGCTAACCTCCCTCTAACGAGCGACTGCTCCTCTAACAGCGGACCTCCCTTTAACCAGACTGCTCCCCTGACAGCGGACCTCCGTCTAACTAGACTGCTCCCCTGACAGCTAACCTCCCTCTAACCAGACTACTCCCCTGACAGCGGACCTCCCTCTAACCAGACTGCTCTCCTGACAGCTAACCTCCCTCTAACCAGACTGCTTTCCTGGCAGCGGACCTCCCTCTAACCAGACTGCTCCCCTGACAGCTAACCTCCCTCTAACGAGCAACTGCTCCCCTGACAGCGGACCTCCCTCTAACCAGACTGCTCCCCTGACAGCGGATCTCCCTCTAACCAGACTTATCCCCTGACAGCTAACCTCCCTCTAACAAGACTACTACCCTGACAGCGGACCTCCCTCTAACCAGACTGCTCCCCTGACAGCTACCTCTCTCTAACCAGACTGCTCCCCTGACAGCGGACCTCCCTCTAACCAGACTGCGCCCCTGACAGCTAACCTCCCTCTAACCAGCGGCTGCTCCCCTGACAGCGGACCTCCTTCTAACCAGCGACTGCTCCCCTGACAGCGGACCTCCCTCTAACCATACTACTCCCCTGACAGCGTACCTCCCTCCAACCAGCGACTGCTCCCCTGGCAGCGGACCTCCCTCTAACCAGACTACTCCCCTGACAGCGGACCTCCCTCTAACCAGACTGCTCCCCTGACAGCTAACCTCCCTCTTACCAGACTACTCCCCTGACAGCGGACCTCCCTCTAACGAGCGACTGCTCCCCTGACAGCGGACCTCCCTCTAACCAGACTGCGCCCCTGACAGCTAACCTCCCTCTAACCAGCGGCTACTCCCCTTACAGCGGACCTCCTTCTAACCAGCGACTGCTCCCCTGACAGCGGACCTCCCTCTAACCATACTACTCCCCTGACAGCGGACCTCCCTCCAACCAGCGACTGCTCCCCTGGCAGCGGACCTCCTCTAACCAGACTACTCCCCTGACAGCTAATTTCCCTCTAACCAGACTGCTCCCCTGACAGCGGACCTCCCTCTAACCAGGCTGCTCCCCTGACAGTGGACCTCCCTCTAACCAGACTGTTCCCCTGACAGCTAACCTCCCTCTAACGAGCGACTGCTCCCCGACAGCGCACCTCCCTCTAACCAGACTGCTCCCCTGACAGCGGACCTCCCTCTAACCAGACTGCTCCCCTAACAGCTTACCTCCCTCTAACCAGCGACTGCTCCCCTGACAGCGGACCTCCCTCTAACCAGACTGCTCCCCTGACAGCGGACCTCCCTCTAACCAGTGACTGCTCCCCTGACAGCGGACCTCCCTCTAACCAGCGACTGCTCCCCTGACAGCGGACCTCCCTCTAACCAGACTGCTCCCCTGACAGCTAACCTCCCTCTTACCAGACTACTACCCTGACAGCGAACCTCCCTCTAACGAGCGACTGCTCCCCTGACAGCGGACCTCCCTCTAACCAGACTGCTCCCCTGACAGCTAACCTCCCTCTAACGAGCGACTGCTCCCCTGCCGCTAACCTCCCTCTAACCAGACTACTCCCCTGATAGCAGACCTCCCTCTAACCAGACTGCTCCCCTGACAGTGGACCTCCCTCTAACCAGACTGCTCCCCTAACAGCGGACTTCCCTCTAACCAGACTGCTCCCCTGACAGCTAACCTCTCTCTAACCAGACTGCTCCCCTGACAGCAGACCTCCCTCTAACCAGACTGCTCCCCTGACAGCGGACCTGCTTCTAACCAGCGACTGCTCCCCTGACAGCTAACCTCTTTCTAACCAGACTACTCCCCGACAGTGGACCTCCCTCTAACCAGACTGCTCCCCTGACAGCTAACCTCTCTCTAACCAGACTGCTCCCCTGACAGCGGAACTCCCTCTAACCGGACTGCTCCCCTGACAGCGGACCTCCCTCTAACCAGATTGCTCCCCTGACAGCGGACCTCTCTCTAACCAGAATACTCCCCTGACAGCTAACCTCCCTCTAACAAGACTACTCCCCTGACAGCGGACCTCCCTCTAACCAGACCGCTCCCTTGACAGCTAACCTCCCTCTAACCAGTCTGCTTTCCTGACAGCAGACCTCCCTCTAACCAGCGACTGTTCCCCTGACACCGGACCTCCCTCTAACCAGACTGCTCCCCTGACAGCTAACCTCCCTCTAACGAGACTACTCCCCTGACAGCGGACCTCCCTCTAACCAGACTGCTCACCTGACAGCTAACCTCCCTCTAACCAGACTGTTTTCCTGACAGCGGACCTCCCGCTAACCAGACTGCTCCCCTGACAGCTAACCTCCCTTTAACGAGCGACTTCTCCCCTGACAGCGGACCTCCCTCTAACCAGACTGCTCCCCTGACAGCGGACCTCCCTCTAACCAGACTACTCCCCTGACAGCTAACCTTCCTCTAACCAGACTGCTCTTCTGACAGCGGACCTCCCTCTAACCAGACTGATCCCCTGACAGCTAACCTCCCTCTAACGAGCGACTGCTCCCCTGGCAGCGGACCTCCCTCTAACCAGACTGCTCCCCTGACAGCGGACCTCCCTCTAACCAGACTGCTCCCTGACAGCGGACCTCCCTCTAACCAGCGACTGCTCCCCTGACAGCGGACCTCCCTCTAACCATACTACTCCCCTGACAGCGGACCTCCTTCTAACCAGCGACTGCTCCCCTGGCAGCGGACCTCCCTCTAACCAGACTACTCCCCTGACAGCTAACCTCCCTCTAACCAAACTGCTCCCCTGACAGCGGACCTCCCTCTAACCAGACTGCTCCCCTGACAGCTAACCTCCCTCTAACCAGACTGTTCCCCTGACAGCGGACCTCCCTCTAACCAGACTGTTTTCCTGACAGCTAACTTCCCTCTAACGAGCGACTGCTCCCCTGACAGCGGACCTCCCTCTAACCAGACTGCTCCACTGACAGCTAACCTCCCTCTAACCAGACTACTCCCCTGAAAGCGGACCTCCCTCTAACCAGCGACTGTTCCCCTGCCAGCGGACCTGCCTCTAACCAGACTGCTCCCCTGACAGCGGACCTCCCTCTAACCAGAATACTCCCCTGACAGCTAACCTCCCTCTAACCAGACTACTCCCCTGACAGCGGATCTCCCTCTAACCAGACCGCTCCCTTGACAGCTAACCTCCCTCTAACCAGTCTGATTTCCTGACAGCGGACCTCCCTCTAACCAGCGACTGTTCCCCTGACACCGGACCTCCCTCTAACCAGACTGCTCTCCTGACAGCTAACCTCCCTCTAACGAGCGACTGCTCCCCTCACAGCTAACTTCCCTGTAACCAGACTACTCCCCGACAGCGGACCTCCCTCTAACCAGACTGCTCCCCTGACAGCTAAACTCCCTCCAACGAGCGACTGCTCCTCTAACAGCGGACCTCCCATTAACCAGACTGCTCCCCTGACAACGGACCTCCCTTTAACCAGACTGCTCCCCTGACAGCTAACCTCCCTCTAACCAGACTACTCCCCTGACAGCGGACCTCCCTCTAACCAGAATGTTCCCCTGACAGCTAATCTCCCTCTAACCAGACTGCTTTCCTGACAGCTAACCTCCCTCTAACGAGCAACTGCTCCCCTGACAGCGGACCTCCCTATAACCAAACTGCTCCCCTGACAGCGGACCTCCATCTAACCAGCGACTGCTCCCCTGACAGCAGACCTCCCTCTAACCAGCGACTGCTCCACTGGCAGCGGACCTCTCTCTAACCAGCGACTGTTCCCCTGACAGCTAACCTCCCTCTAAGCAGACTACTCCCCTGACAGCGGACCTCCCTCTAACGAGCGACTACTCCCCTGACAGCGGACCTCCCTCTAACCAGACTGCTCCACTGACAGCTAACCTCCATCTAACCAGACTACTCCCCTGACAGCGGACCTCCCTCTAACCAGCGACTGTTCTCCTGTCAGCTAACCTCCCTCTAAGCAGACTACTCCCCTGACAGCGGACCTCCCTCTAACGAGCGACTGCTCCCCTGACAGCGGACATCCCTCTAACCAGAATGCTCCCCTGACAGCTAACCTCCCTCTAACCAGCGACTGCTCCCCTGACAGCGGACCTCCCTCAAACCAGCGACTGCTCCCCTGACAGCGGACCTTCCTCTAACCAGACTGCTCCCCTGACAGCTAACCTCCCTCTAACGAGCGACTGCTCCTCTAACAGCGGACCTCCCTTTAACCAGACTGCTCCCCTGACAGCGGACCTCCGTCTAACTAGACTGCTCCCCTGACAGCTAACCTCCCTCTAACCAGACTACTCCCCTGACAGCGGACCTGCCTCTAACCAGACTTTTCCCCTGACAGCTAACCTCCCTCTAACCAGACTGATTTCCTGACAGCGGACCTCCCTCTAACCAGACTGCTCCCCTGACAGCTAACCTCTTTCTAACGAGCAACTGCTCCCCTGACAGCGGACCTCCCCCTAACCAGACTGCTCCCCTGACAGCGGACCTCCCTCTAACCAGACTTCTCCCCTGACAGCTAACCTCCCTCTTACCAGACTACTCCCCTGACAGCGGACCTCCCTCTAACCAGACTGCTCCACTGACAGCTAACCTCCATCTAACCAGACTACTCCCCTGACAGCGGACCTCCCTCTAACCAGCGACTGTTCTCCTGTCAGCTAACCTCCCTCTAAGCAGACTACTCCCCTGACAGCGGACCTCCCTCTAACGAGCGACTGCTCCCCTGACAGCGGACATCCCTCTAACCAGAATGCTCCCCTGACAGCTAACCTCCCTCTAACCAGCGACTGCTCCCCTGACAACGGACCTTCCTCTGACCAGCGACTGCTCCCCTGACAGCGGACCTTCCTCTAACCAGACTGCTGCCCTGACAGCTAACCTCCCTCTAACGAGCGACTGCTCCTCTAACAGCGGACCTCCCTTTAACCAGACTGCTCCCCTGACAGCGGACCTACGTCTAACTAGACTGCTCCCCTGACAGCTAACCTCCCTCTAACCAGACTACTCCCCTGACAGCGGACCTCCCTCTAACCAGACTGCTCCCCTGACAGCTAACCTCCCTCTAACCAGACTGCTTTCCTGACAGCGGACCTCCCTCTAACCAGACTGCTCCCCTGACAGCTAACCTCCCTCTAACGAGCAACTGCTCCCCTGACAGCGGACCTCCCTCTAACCAGACTGCTCCCCTGACAGCGGATCTCCCTCTAACCAGACTTCTCCCCTGACACCTAACCTCCCTCTAACAAGACTACTACCCTGACAGCGGACCTCCCTCTAACCAGACTGCTCCCCTGACAGCTACCTCTCTCTAACCAGACTGCTCCCCTGACAGCGGACCTCCCTCTAACCAGACTGCTCCCCTGACAGCGGACCTCCCTCTAACCAGCGACTGCTCCCCTGACAGCGGACCTCCTTCTAACCAGCGACTGCTCCCCTGACAGCGGACCTCCCTCTAACCATACTACTCCCCTGACAGCGTACCTCCCTCCAACCAGCGACTGCTCCCCTGGCAGCGGACTTCCCTCTAACCAGACTACTCCCCTGACAGCTAACCTCACTCTAACCAGACTGCTCCCCTGACAGCGGACCTGCCTCTAACCAGACTGCTCCCCTGACAGCTTACCTCCCTCTAACCAGCGACTGCTCCCCTGACAGCGGACCTCCCTATAACCAGACTGCTCCCCTGACAGCGGACCTCCCTCTAACCAGCGACTGCTCCCCTGACAGCGGACCTCCCTCTAACCAGACTGCTCCCCTGACAGCTAACCTCCCTCTTACCAGACTACTCCCCTGACAGCGGACCTCCCTCTAACGAGTGACTGCTCCCCTGACAGCGGACCTCCCTCTAACCAGACTGCGCCCCTGACAGCTAACCTCCCTCTAACCAGCGGCTACTCCCCTGACAGCGGACCTCCTTCTAACCAGCGACTGCTCCCCTGACAGCGGACCTCCCTCTAACCATACTACTCCCCTGACAGCGGACCTCCCTCCAACCAGCGACTGCTCCCCTGGCAGCGGACCTCCCTCTAACCAGACTACTCCCCTGACAGCTAATTTCCCTCTAACCAGACTGCTCCCCTGACAGCGGACCTCCCTCTAACCAGACTGCTCCCCTGACAGCGGACCTCCCTCTAACCAGCAACTGCTCCCCTGACAGCTAACCTCCCTCTAACCAGACTGCTCCCCTGACAGTGGACCTCCCTCTAACCAGACTGTTCCCCTGACAGCTAACCTCCCTCTAACGAGCGACTGCTCCCCGACAGCGCACCTCCCTTTAACCAGACTGCTCCCCTGACAGCGGACCTCCCTCTAACCAGACTGCTCCACTAACAGCTTACCTCCCTCTAACCAGCGACTGCTCCCCTGACAGCGGACCTCCCTCTAACCAGACTGCTCCCCTGACAGCGGACCTCCCTCTAACCAGCGACTGCTCCCCTGACAGCGGACCTCCCTCTAACCAGCGACTGCTCCCCTGACAGCGGACCTCCCTCTAACCAGACTGCTCCCCTGACAGCTAACCTCCCTCTTACCAGACTACTACCCTGACAGCGGACCTCCCTCTAACGAGCGACTGCTCCCCTGACAGCGGACCTCCCTCTAACCAGACTGCTCCCCTGACAGCTAACCTCCCTCTAACGAGCGACTGCTCCCCTGCCGCTAACCTCCCTCTAACTAGACTACTCCCCTGATAGCAGACCTCCCTCTAACCAGACTGCTCCCCTGACAGTGGACCTCCCTCTAACCAGACTGCTCCCCTAACAGCGGACTTCCCTCTAACCAGACTGCTCCCCTGACAGCTAACCTCTCTCTAACTAGACTGCTCCCCTGACAGCAGACCTCCCTCTAACCAGACTGCTCCCCTGACAGCGGACCTGCTTCTAACCAGCGACTGCTCCCCTGACAGCTAACCTCTTTCTAACCAGACTACTCCCCGACAGCGGACCTCCCTCTAACCAGAATGCTCCCCTGACAGCTAACCTCTCTCTAACCAGACTGCTCCGCTGACAGCGGAACTCCCTCTAACCGGACTGCTCCCCTGACAGCGTACCTCCCTCTAACCAGATTGCTCCCCTGACAGCGGACCTCTCTCTAACCAGAATACTCCCCTGACAGCTAACCTCCCTCTAACCAGACTACTCCCCTGACAGCGGACCTCCCTCTAACCAGACCGCTCCCTTGACAGCTAACCTCCCTCTAACCAGTCTGGTTTCCTGACAGCGGACCTCCCTCTAACCAGATTGCTCCCCTGACAGCGGACCTCTCTCTAACCAGAATACTCCCCTGACAGCTAACCTCCCTCTAACCAGACTACTCCCCTGACAGCGGACCTCCCTCTAACCAGACCGCTCCCCTGACAGCTAACCTCTCTCTAACCAGACTGCTCCGCTGACAGCGGAACTCCCTCTAACCGGACTACTCCCCTGACAGCGGACCTCTCTCTAACCAGACTGCTCACCTGACAGCTAACCTCCCTCTAACCAGACTGTTTTCCTGACAGCGGACCTCCCGATAACCAGACTGCTCCCCTGACAGCTAACCTCCCTTTAACGAGCGACTTCTCCCCTGACAGCGGACCTCCCTCTAACCAGACTGCTCCCCTGACAGCGGACCTCCCTCTAACCAGACTGCTCCCCTGACAGCTAACCTCCCTCTAACTAGACTGCTCTTCTGACAGCGGACCTCCCTCTAACCAGACTGATCCCCTGACAGCTAACCTCCCTCTAACGAGCGACTGCTCCCCTGGCAGCGGACCTCCCTCTAACCAGACTGCTCCCCTGACAGCGGACCTCCCTCTAACCAGACTGCTCCCTGACAGCGGACCTCCCTCTAACCAGCGACTGCTCCCCTGACAGCGGACCTCCCTCTAACCATACTACTCCCCTGACAGTGGACCTCCTTCTAACCAGCGACTGCTCCCCTGGCAGCGGACCTCCCTCTAACCAGACTACTCCCCTGACAGCTAACCTCCCTCTAACCAAACTGCTCCCCTGACAGCGGACCTCCCTCTAACCAGACTGCTCCCCTGACAGCGGACCTCCCTCTAACCAGCGACTGCCCCCTGACAGCTAACCTCCCTCTAACCAGACTGCTCCCCTGACAGCGGACCTCCCTCTAACCAGACTGTTCCCCTGACAGCTAACTTCCCTCTAACGAGCGACTGCTCCCCTGACAGCGGACCTCCCTCTAACCAGACTGCTCCACTGACAGCTAACCTCCCTCTAACCAGACTACTCCCCTGACAGCGGACCTCCCTCTAACCAGCGACTGTTCCCCTGCCAGCGGACCTGCCTCTAACCAGACTGCTCCCCTGACAGCGGACCTCCCTCTAACCAGAATACTCCCCTGACAGCTAACCTCCCTCTAACCAGACTACTCCCCTGACAGCGGACCTCCCTCTAACCAGACCGCTCCCTTGACAGCTAACCTCCCTCTAACCAGTCTGCTTTCCTGACAGCGGACCTCCCTCTAACCAGCGATTGTTCTTCTGACACCGGACCTCCCTCTAACCAGACTGCTCTCCTGACAGCTAACCTCCCTCTAACGAGCGACTGCTCCCCTCACAGCTAACCTCCCTCTAACCAGACTACTCCCCGACAGCGGACCTCCCTCTAACCAGACTGCTCCCCTGACAGCTAACCTCCCTCCAACGAGCGACTGCTCCTCTAACAGCGGACCTCCCTTTAACCAGACTGCTCCCCTGACAACGGACCTCCCTCTAACCAGACTGCTCCCCTGACAGCTAACCTCCCTCTAACCAGACTACTCCCCTGACAGCGGACCTCCCTCTAACCAGACTGCTCCACTGACAGCTAACCTCCCTCTAACGAGCGACTGCTCCCCGACAGCGGACCTCCCTCTAACCAGACTGCTCCCCTGACAGCGGACCTCCCTCTAACCAGACTGCTCCCCTAACAGCTTACCTCCCTCTAACCAGCGACTGTTCCCTTGACAGCGGACCTCCCTCTAACCAGACTGCTCCCCTGACAGCGGACCTCCCTCTAACCAGCAACTGCTCCCCTGACAGCGGACCTCCCTCTAACCAGCGACTGCTCCCCTGACAGAGGACCTCCCTCTAACCGGACTGCTCCCCTGACAGCTAACCTCCCTTTTACCAGACTACTCCCCTCACAGCAGACCTCCCTCTAACGAGCGACTACTCCCCTGACAGCGGACCTCCCTCTAACCAGACTGCTCCACTGACAGCTAACCTCCATCTAACCAGACTACTCCCCTGACAGCGGACCTCCCTCTAACCAGCGACTGTTCTCCTGTCAGCTAACCTCCCTCTAAGCAGACTACTCCCCTGACAGCGGACCTGCCTCTAACCAGACTGCTCCCCTGACAGCTAACCTCCCTCTAACCAGACTGCTTTCCTGACAGCGGACCTCTCTCTAACCAGACTGCTCCCCTGACAGCTAACCTCCTTCTAACGAGCAACTGCTCCCCTGACAGCGGACCTCCCTCTAACCAGACTGCTCCCCTGACAGCGGACCTCCCTCTAACCAGACTTCTCCCCTGACAGCTAACCTCCCTCTAACCAGACTACTCCCCTGACAGCGGACCTCCCTCTAACCAGACTGCTCCCCTGACAGCTAACCTCTCTCTAACCAGACTGCTCCCCTGACAGCGGACCTCCCTCTAACCAGACTACTCCCCTGACAGCGGACCTGCCTCTAACCAGACTGCTCCCCTGACAGCTAACCTCCCTCTAACCAGACTGCTTTCCTGACAGCGGACCTCCCTCTAACCAGACTGCTCCCCTGACAGCTAACCTCCTTCTAACGAGCAACTGCTCCCCTGACAGCGGACCTCCCTCTAACCAGACTGCTCCCCTGACAGCGGACCTCCCTCTAACCAGACTTCTTCCCTGACAGCTAACCTCCCTCTAACCAGACTACTCCCCTGACAGCGGACCTCCCTCTAACCAGACTGCTCCCCTGACAGCTAACCTCTCTCTAACCAGACTGCTCCCCTGACAGCGGACCTCCCTCTAACCAGACTGCGCCCCTGACAGCTAACCTCCCTCTAACCAGCGGCTGCTCCCCTGACAACGGACCTCCTTCTAACGAGCGACTGCTCCCCTGAAAGCGGACCTCCCTCTAACCATACTACTCCCCTGACAGCGGACCTCCCTCCAACCAGCGACTGCTCCCCTGGCAGCGGACCTCCCTCTAACCAGACTACTCCCCTGACAGCTAACCTCCCTCTAACCAGACTGCTCCCCTGACAGCGGACCTGCCTCTAACCAGACTGCTCCCCTGACAGCTTACCTCCCTCTAACCAGCGACTGCTCCCCTGACAGCGGACCTCCCTATAACCAAACTGCTCCCCTGACAGCGGACCTCCCTCTAACCAGCGACTGCTCCCCTGACAGCGGACCTCCCTCTAACGAGCGACTGCTCCACTGGCAGCGGACCTCCCTCTAACCAGACTGCTCCCCTGACAGCTAACCTCCCTCTTACCAGACTACTCCCCTGACAGCGGACCTCCCTCTAACGAGCAACTGCTCCCCTGACAGCGGACCTCCCTCTAAGCAGACTGCTCCACTGACAGCTAACCTCCTCTAACCAGACTACTCCCCTGACAGCGGACCTCCCTCTAACCAGCGACTGTTCCCCTGACAGTTAACCTCCCTCTAAGCAGACTACTCCCCTGACAGCTGACCTCCCTCTAACCAGACTGTTCCCCTGACAGCTAACCTCCCTCTAACGAGCGACTGCTCCCCGACAGCGCACCTCCCTCTAACCAGACTGCTCCCCTGACAGCGGACCTCCCTCTAACCAGACTGCTCCCCTGACAGCGGACCTCCTTCTAACCAGCGACTGCTCCCCTGACAGTGGACCTCCCTCAAACCAGCGACTGCCCCCTGACAGCGGACCTCCCTCTAACCAGATTGCTCCCTTGACAGCTAACCTCCCTCTTACCCGACTACTCCCCTGACAGCAGACCTCCATCTAACGACCGACTGCTCCCCTGACAGCGGACCTCCCTCTAACCAGACTGCTCCACTGACAGCTAACCTCCCTCTAACCAGACTACTCCCCCGACAGCGGACCTCCCTCTAACCAGCGAATGTTCCTCTGACAGCGGACCTGCGTCTAACCAGACTGCTCCCCTGACAGCGGACCTCCCTCTAACCAGAATACTCCCCTGACAGCTAACCTCCCTCTAACCAGACTACTCCCCTGACAGCGGACCTCCCTCTAACCAGCGACTGCTCCCCTGACAGCGGACCTTCCTCTAACCAGCGACTGCTCCCCTGACAGCAGACCTTCCTCTAACCAGACTGCTCCCCTGACAGCTAACCTCCCTCTAACGAGCGACTGCTCCTCTAACAGCGGACCTCCCTTTAACCAGACTGCCCCCCTGACAGCGGACCTCCGTCTAACTAGACTGCTCCCCTGACAGCTAACCTCCCTCTAACCAGACTACTCCCCTGACAATGGACCTCCCTCTAACCAGACTGCTCCCCTGACAGCTAACCTCCCTCTAACCAGACTGCTTTCCTGACAGCGAACCTCCCTCTAACCAGACTGCTCCCCTGACAGCTAACCTCCCTCTAACGAGCAACTGCTCCCCTGACAGCGGACCTCCCTCTAACTAGACTGCTCCCCTGCCAGCGGACCTCCCTCTAACCAGACTTCTCCCCTGACAGCTAACCTCCCTCTAACCAGACTACTCCCCTGACAGCGGACCTCCCTCTAACCAGACGGCTTCCCTGACAGCTACCTCTCTCTAACCAGACTGCTCCCCTGACAGCGGACCTCCCTCTAACCAGACTGCGCCCCTGACAGCTAACCTCCCTCTAACCAGCGGCTGCTCCCCTGACAGCGGACCTCCTTCTAACCAGCGACTGCTCCCCTGACAGCGGACCTCCCTCTAACCATACTACTCCCCTGACAGCGTACCTCCCTCCAACCAGCGACTGCTCCCCTGACAGCGGACCTCCCCTGACTACTCCCCTGACAGCTAACCTCCCTTTAACCAGACTGCTCCCCTGACAGCGGACCTCCCTCTAACCAGCGACTGCTCCCCTGACAGTGGACCTCCCTCTAACCAGCGACTGCCCCCTGACAGCGGACCTCCCTCTAACCAGACTGCTCCCTTGACAGCTAACCTCCCTCTTACCCGACTACTCCCCTGACAGCGGACCTCCCTCTAACGAGCAACTGCTCCCCTGACAGCGGACCTCCCTCTAACCAGACTGCTCCACTGACAGCTAACCTCCCTCTAACTAGACTACTCCCCTGACAGCGGACCTCCCTCTAACCAGCGACTGTTCCCCTGACAGCGGACCTGCGTCTAACCAGACTGCTCCCCTGACAGCGGACCTCCCTCTAACCAGAATACTCCCCTGACAGCTAACCTCCCTCTAACCAGACTACTCCCCTGACAGCGGACCTCCCTCTAACCAGCGACTGCTCCCCTGACAGCGGACCTTCCTCTAACCAGCGACTGCTCCCCTAACAGCGGACCTTCCTCTAACCAGACTGCTCCCCTGACAGCTAACCTCCCTCTAACGAGCGACTGCTCCTCTAACAGCGGACCTCCCTTTAACCAGACTGCTCCCCTGACAGCGGACCTCCGTCTAACTAGACTGCTCCCCTGACAGCCAACCTCCCTCTAACCAGACTACTCCCCTGACAGTGGACCTCCCTCTAACCAGACTGCTCCCCTGACAGCTAACCTCCCTCTAACCAGACTGCTTTCCTGACAGCGGACCTACCTCTAACCAGACTGCTCCCCTGACAGCTAACCTAACTCTAACGACCAACTGCTCCCCTGACAGCGGACCTCCCTCTAACTAGACTGCTCCCCTGACAGCGGACCTCCCTCTAACCAGACTTCTCCCCTGACAGCTAACCTCCCTCTAACCAGACTACTCCCCTGACAGCGGACCTCCCGCTAACCAGACTGCTTCCCTGACAGCTACCTCTCTCTAACCAGACTGCTCCCCTGACAGCGGACCTCCCTCTAACCAGACTGCGCCCCTGACAGCTAACCTCCCTCTAACCAGCGGCTGCTCCCCTGACAGCGGACCTCCTTCTAACCAGCGACTGCTCCCCTGACAGCGGACCTCCCTCTAACCATACTACTCCCCTGACAGCGTACCTCCCTCCAACCAGCGACTGCTCCCCTGACAGCGGACCTCCCTCTAACCAGACTACTCCCCTGACAGCTAACCTCCCTCTAACCAGACTGCTCCCCTGACAGCGGACCTCCCTCTAACCAGACTGCTCCCCTGACAGCTTACCTCCCTCTAACCAACGACTGCTCCCCTGACTGCGGACCTCCCTATAACCATACTGCTCCCCTGACAGCGGACCTCCCTCTAACCAGCGACTGCTCCCCTGACAGTGGACCTCCCTCTAACCAGACTGCTCCCCTGACAGCTAACCTCCATCTTACCAGACTACTCCCCTGACAGCGGACCTCCCTCTAACGAGCGACTGCTCCCCTGACAGCGGACCTCCCTCTAACCAGACTGCTCCACTGACAGCTAACCTCCCTCTAACCAGACTACTCCCCTGACAGCGGACCTCCCTCTAACCAGCGACTGTTCCCCTGACAGCTAACCTCCCTCTAAGCTGACTACTCCCCTGACAGCGGACCTCCCTCTAACGAGCGACTGCTCCCCTGACAGCGGACATCCCTCTAACCAGACTACTCCCCTGACAGCGGACCTCCCTCTAACCAGCGACTGCTCTCCTGACAGCGGACCGCCCTCTAACCAGCGACTGCTCCCCTGACAGCGGACCTTCCTCTAACCAGACTGCTCCCCTGACAGCGTACCTCCCTCTAACCAGACTGCTCCCCTGACAGCTAACCTCCCTCTACCGAGCGACTGCTCCTCTAACAGCGGACCTCCCTTTAACCAGACTGCTCCCCTGACAGCGGACCTCCGTCTAACCAGACTGCTCCCCTGACAGCTAACCTCCCTCTAACCAGACTACTCCCCTGACAGTGGACCTCCCTCTAACCAGACTGCTCCCCTGACAGCTAACCTCCCTCTAAACAGACTGCTTTCCTGACAGCGGACCTCCCTCTAACCAGACTGCTCCCCTGCCAGCTAACCTCCCTCTAACAAGCAACTGCTCCCCTGACAGCGGACCTCCCTCTAACCAGACTGCGCCCCTGACAGCTAACCTCCCTCTAACCAGCGGCTACTCCCCTGACAGCGGACCTCCTTCTAACCAGCGACTGCTCCCCTGACAGCAGACCTCCCTCTAACCATACTACTCCCCTGACAGCGGACCTCCCTCCAACCAGCGACTGCTCCCCTGGAAGCGGACCTCCCTCTAACCAGACTACTCCCCTGACAGCTAACCTCCCTCTAACCAGACTGCTCCCCTGACAGCGGACCTCCCTCTAACCAGACTGCTCCCCTGACAGCGGACCTCCCTCTAACCAGCGACTGCTCCCCTGACAGCTAACCTCCCTCTAACCAGACTGCTCCCCTGACAGCGGACCTCCCTCTAACCAGACTGTTCCTTTGACAGCTAACCTCCCTCTAACGAGCGACTGCTCCCCGACAGCGCCCCTCCCTCTAACCAGACTGCTCCCCTGACAGCGGACCTCCCTCTAACCAGACTGCTCCCCTAACAGCTTACCTCCCTCTAACCAGCGACTGCTCCCCTGACAGCGGACCTCCCTCTAACCAGCGACTGCTCCCCTGACAGCGGACCTTCCTCTAACCAGCGACTGCTCCCCTGACAGCGGACCTCCCTCTAACCAGACTGCTGCCCTGACAGCTAACCTCCCTCTTACCAGACTACTACCCGGATAGCGGACCGCCCTCTAACGAGCGACTGCTCCCCTGCCGCTAACCTCCCTCTAACCAGACTACTCCCCTGATAGCAGACCTCCCTCTAACCAGACTGCTCCCCTGACAGCGGACCTCCCTCTAACCAGACTGCTCCCCTAACAGCGGACCTCCCTCTAACCAGACTGCTCCCCTGACAGCGGACCTGCTTCTAACCAGCGACTGCTCCCCTGACAGCTAACCTCTCTCTAACCAGACTACTCCCCGACAACGGACCTCCCTCTAACCAGACTGCTCCCCTGACAGCTAACCTCTCTCTAACCAGACTGCTCCCCTGACAGCGGACCTCCCTCTAACCAGACTGCGCCCCTGGCAACTAACCTCCCTCTAACCAGCGGCTGCTCCCCTGACAGCGGACTTCCTTCTAACCAGCGACTGCTCCTCTGACAGCGGACCTCCCTCTAACCATACTACTCCCCTGACAGCGGACCTCCCTCCAACCAGCGACTGCTCCACTGGCAGCGGACCTCCCTCTAACAAGACTACTCCCCTGACAGCTAACCTCCCTCTACCCAGACTGATCCCCTGACAGCGGACCTCCCTCTAACCAGACTGCTCCCCTGACAGCTTACCTCCCTCTAACCAGCGACTGCTACCCTGACAGCGGACCTCCCTATAACCAGACTGCTCCCCTGACAGCGGACCTCCCTCTAACCAGCGACTGCTCCCCTGACAGCGGACCTCCCTCTAACCAGCGATTGCTCCCCTGACAGCGGACCTCCCTCTAACAAGACTGCTCCCCTGACAGCTAACCTCCTTCTTACCAGACTACTCCCCTGACAGCGGACCTCCCTCTAACGAGCGACTGCTCCCCTGACAGCGGACCTCCCTCTAACCAGACTGCTCCACTGACAGCTAACCTCCCTCTAACCAGACTACTCCCCTGACAGCGGACCTCCCTCTAACCATACTGCTCCCCTGACAGCTAACCTCCCTCTAACCAGACTGCTTTCCTGACAGCGGAACTCCCTCTAACCAGACTGCTCCCCTGACAGCTAACCTCCCTCTTACCAAACTACTCCCCTGACAGCGGACCTCCCTCTAACGAGCGACTGCTCCCCTGACAGCGGACCTCCCTCTAACCAGACTGCTCCACTGACAGCAAACCTCCCTCTAACCAGACTACTCCCCTGACAGCGGACCTCCCTCTAACCATACTGCTCCCCTGACAGCTAACCTCCCTCTAACCAGACTGCTTTCCTGACAGCGGAACTCCCTCTAACCAGACTGCTCCCCTGACAGCTAACCTCCCTCTAACGAGCAACTGCTCCCCTGACAGCAGACCTCCCTCTAACCAGACTGCTCCCCTGACAGCGGACCTCCCTCTAACCAGACTTCTCCCCTGACAGCTAACCTCCCTCTAACCAGACAACTCCCCTGACAGCGGACCTCCCTCTAACCAGACTGCTCCCCTGACAGCTAACCTCCCTCTAACTCTGACAGCTAACCTCCCCTGACAGCTAACCTCTCTCTAACCAGACTGCTCCCCTGACAGCGGAACTCCCTCTAACCAGACTGCTCCCCTGACAGCGGACCTCCCTCTAACCAGACTGCTCCCCTGACAGCTAACCTCCCTCTAACCAGCGGCTGTTCCCCTGACAGCGGACCTCCCTCTAACCAGCGACTGTGTCCTTGACAGCTAACGTCCCTCTAACCAGCGACTGCTCCCCTGACAGCGGACCTCCCTCTAACCAGACTGCTCCCCTGACAGAGGACGTCCCTCTAACCAGACTACTCCCCTGACAGCGGATCTCCCTCTAACCAGCGACTGCTCCCCTGACAGCTAACATCCCTCTAACCAGCGACTGTTCCCCTGACAGCGGTCCTCCCTCTAACCAGACTGCTCCCCTAACAGCGGACCTCCCTCTAACCAGCGACTGCTCCCCTGACAGCTAACCTCCCTCTAACCAGCGGCTGTTCCCCTGACAGCGGACCTCCCTCTAACGAGAGACTGTTCCCCTGACAGCTTACCTCCCTCTAACTAGACTGCTCCCCTGACAGCTAACCTCCCTCTAACGAGCGACTGCTCCCCTGCCGCTAACCTCCCTCTAACCAGACTACTCTACTGATAACAGACCTCCCTCTAACCAGAATGCTCCCCTGACAGCTAACCTCCCTCTAACGAGCAACTGCTCCCCTGACAGCGGACCTCCCTCTAACCAGACTGCTCCCCTGACAGCGGACCTCCCTCTAACCAGACTTCTCCCCTGACAGCTAACCTCCCTCTAACCAGATTACTCCCCTGACAGCGGAACTCCCTCTAACCAGACTGCTCCCCTGACAGCGGACCTCCCTCTAACCAGAAAGCGCCCCTGACAGCTAACCTCCCTCTAACCAGCGGCTGCTCCCCTGACAGCGGACCTCCTTCTAACCAGCGACTGCTCCCCTGACAGCGGACCTCCCTCTAACCATACTACTCCCCTGACAGCGGACCTCCCTCTAACCAGCGACTGCTCCCCTGGCAGCGGACCTCCCTCTAACCAGACTACTCCCCTGACAGCTAACTTCCCTCTAACCAGACTGCTCCCCTGACAGCGGACCTCCCTCTAACCAGCGACTGCTCCCCTGACAGCTAACCTCCCTCTAACCAGATTGTTCCCCTGACAGCTAACCTAACAGCTTAGGTTAACGAGCTCTAACGAGCGACTGCTCCCCGACAGCGGACCTCCCTTTAACCAGACTGCTCCCCTGACAGCGGACCTCCCTCTAACCAGCGACTGCTCCCCTGACAGCTAACCTCCCTCTAACCAGACTGCTCCCCTGACAGCGGACCTCCCTCTAACCAGGCTGTTCCCCTGACAGCTAACCCCCCTCTAACGAGCGACTGCTCCCCGACAGCGGACCTCCCTTTAACCAGACTGCTCCCCTGACAGCGGACCTCCCTCTAACCAGAGACAGCTTCCCCGACAGCTAACCTCCCTCTAACCAGACTGCTCCCCTGACAGCGGACCTTCCTCTAACCAGACTGTTCCCCTGACAGCTAAACTCCCTCTAACGAGCGACTGCTCCCCGACAGCGGACCTCCCTCTAACCAGACTGTTCCCCTGACAGCGAACCTGCGTCTAACCAGACTGCTCCCCTGACAGCGGACCTCCCTCTAACCAGAATACTCCCCTGACAGCTAACCTCCCTCTAACCAGACTACTCCCCTGACAGCGGACCTCCCTCTAACCAGCGACTGCTCCCCTGACAGCGGACCTTCCTCTAACCAGCGACTGCTCCCCTAACAGCGGACCTTCCTCTAACCAGATTGTTCCCCTGACAGCTAACCTCCCTCTAACCAGCGACTACTCCCCTGACAGCGGACCTCCCTCTAACCAGACTGCTCCCCTGACAGCGGACCTCCCTCTAACCAGCGACTGCTCCCCTGACAGCGGACCTCCCTCTAACCAGCGACTGCTCCCCTGACAGCGGACCTCCCTCTAACCAGACTGCTCCCCTGACAGCTAACCTCCCTCTTACCAGACTACTCCCCTGACAGCGGACCTCCCTCTAACGAGCGACTGCTCCCCTGACAGCGGACCTCCCTGTAACCAGACTGCTCCACTGACAGCTAACCTCCCTCTAACCAGACTACTCCCCTGACAGCGGACCTCCCTCTAACCAGCGACTGTTCCCCTGACAGCGGACCTGCCTCTAACCAGACTGCTCCCCTGACAGCGAACCTCCCTCTAACCAGAATACTCCCCTGACAGCTAACCTCCCTCTAACCAGACTGCTCCCCTGACAGCGGACCTCCCTTTAACCAGACTGCTCCCCTGACAGCGGACCTCCCTCTAACCAGCGACTGCTCCCCTGACAGCTAACCTCCCTCTAACGAGCGACTGCTCCCCTGACAGCTAACCTCCCTCTAACCAGACTACTCCCCTGACAGCGGACCTCCCTCTAACCAGACCGCTCCCTTGACAGCTAACCTCCCTCTAACCAGTCTGCTTTCCTGACAGCGGACCTCCCTCTAACCAGCGACTGTTCCCCTGACACCGGACCTCCCTCTAACCAGACTGCTCCCCTGACAGCTAACCTCCCTCTAACGAGCGACTGCTCCCCTGACAGCTAACCTCCCTCTAACCAGACTACTCCCCGACAGCGGACTTCCCTCTAACCAGACTGCTCCCCTGACAGCTAACCTCCCTCTAACGAGACTACTCTCCTGACAGCGGACCTCCCTCTAACCAGACTGCTCCCCTGACAGCTAACCTCCCTCTAACCAGACTGTTTTCCTGAGAGCGGACCTCCCTCTAACCAGACTGCTGCCCTGACAGCTAACCTCCCTTTAACGAGCGACTTCTCCCCTGACAGCGGACCTCCCTCTAACCAGACTGCTCCCCTGACAGCGGACCTCCCTCTAACCAGACTGCTCTCCTGACAGCTAACCTCCCTCTAACGAGTGACTGCTCCCCTGACAGCGGACCTCCCTCTAACCAGACTGCTCCCTGACAGCGGACCTCCCTCTAAACAGGGACTGCTCCCCTGACAGCGGACCTCCCTCTAACCATACTACTCCCCTGACAGCGGACCTCCCTCTAACCAGCGACTGCTCACCTGTCAGCGGACCTCCCTCTTATCAGACTACTCCCCTGACAGCTAACCTCCCTCTAACCAGACTGCTCCCCTGACAGCGGACCTCCCTTTAACCAGACTGCTCCCCTGACAGCGGACCTCCCTCTAACCAGCGACTGCTCCCCTGACAGCTAACCTCCCTCTAACCAGACTGCTCTTCTGACAGCGGACCTCCCTCTAACCAGACTTCTCCCCTGACAGCTAACCTCCCTCTAACGAGCGACTGCTCCCCTGACAGCGGAGCTCCCTCTAATTAGACTGCTCCCCTGACAGCGGACCTTCCTCTAACCAGACTGCTCCCTGACAGCGGACCTCCCTCTAACCAGTGACTGCTTCCCTGACAGCAGACCTCCCTCTAACCATACTACTCCCCAGACAGCGGACCTCCTTCTAACCAGCGACTGCTCCCCTGGCAGCGGACCTCCCTCTAACCAGACTACTCCCCTGACAGCTAACCTCCCTCTAACCAAACTGATCCCCTGACAGCGGACCTCCCTATAAACAGACTGCTCCCCTGACAGCGGACCTCCCTCTAACCAGCGACTGCCCCCTGACAGCTAACCTCCCTCTAACCAGACTGCTCCCCTGACAGCGGACCTCCCTCTAACCAGACTACTCCCCTGACAGCGGACCTCCCTCTGACCAGACTGCTTCCCTGACAGCTACCTCTCTCTAACCAGACTGCTCCCCTGACAGCGGACCTCCCTCTAACCAGACTGCGCCCCTGACAGCTAACCTCCCTCTAACCAGCGGCTGCTCCCCTGACAGCGGACCTCCTTCTAACCAGCGACTGCTCCCCTGACAGCGGACCTCCCTCTAACCATACTACTCCCCTGACAGCGTACCTCCCTCCAACCAGCGACTGCTCCCCTGACAGCGGACCTCCCTCTAACCTGACTACTCCCCTGACAGCTAACCTCCCTTTAACCAGACTGCTCCCCTGACAGCGGACCTCCCTCTAACCAGCGACTGCTCCCCTGACAGTGGACCTCCCTCTAACCAGCGACTGCCCCCTGACAGCGGACCTCCCTCTAACCAGACTGCTCCCTTGACAGCTAACCTCCCTCTTACCCGACTACTCCCCTGACAGCGGACCTCCCTCTAACGAGCAACTGCTCCCCTGACAGCGGACCTCCCTCTAACCAGACTGCTCCACTGACAGCTAACCTCCCTCTAACTAGACTACTCCCCTGACAGCGGACCTCCCTCTAACCAGCGACTGTTCCCCTGACAGCGGACCTGCGTCTAACCAGACTGCTCCCCTGACAGCGGACCTCCCTCTAACCAGAATACTCCCCTGACAGCTAACCTCCCTCTAACCAGACTACTCCCCTGACAGCGGACCTCCCTCTAACCAGCGACTGCTCCCCTGACAGCGGACCTTCCTCTAACCAGCGACTGCTCCCCTAACAGCGGACCTTCCTCTAACCAGACTGCTCCCCTGACAGCTAACCTCCCTCTAACGAGCGACTGCTCCTCTAACAGCGGACCTCCCTTTAACCAGACTGCTCCCCTGACAGCGGACCTCCGTCTAACTAGACTGCTCCCCTGACAGCTAACCTCCCTCTAACCAGACTACTCCCCTGACAGTGGACCTCCCTCTAACCAGACTGCTCCCCTGACAGCTAACCTCCCTCTAACCAGACTGCTTTCCTGACAGCGGACCTACCTCTAACCAGACTGCTCCCATGACAGCTAACCTAACTCTAACGAGCAACTGCTCCCCTGACAGCGGACCTCCCTCTAACTAGACTGCTCCCCTGACAGCGGACCTCCCTCTAACCAGACTTCTCCCCTGACAGCTAACCTCCCTCTAACCAGACTACTCCCCTGACAGCGGACCTCCCGCTAACCAGACTGCTTCCCTGACAGCTACCTCTCTCTAACCAGACTGCTCCCCTGACAGCGGACCTCCCTCTAACCAGACTGCGCCCCTGACAGCTAACCTCCCTCTAACCAGCGGCTGCTCCCCTGACAGCGGACCTCCTTCTAACCAGCGACTGCTCCCCTGACAGCGGACCTCCCTCTAACCATACTACTCCCCTGACAGCGTACCTCCCTCCAACCAGCGACTGCTCCCCTGACAGCGGACCTCCCTCTAACCAGACTACTCCCCTGACAGCTAACCTCCCTCTAACCAGACTGCTCCCCTGACAGCGGACCTCCCTCTAACCAGACTGCTCCCCTGACAGCTTACCTCCCTCTAACCAGCGACTGCTCCCCTGACTGCGGACCTCCCTATAACCATACTGCTCCCCTGACAGCGGACCTCCCTTTAACCAGCGACTGCTCCCCTGACAGTGGACCTCCCTCTAACCAGACTGCTCCCCTGACAGCTAACATCCATCTTACCAGACTACTCCCCTGACAGCGGACCTCCCTCTAACGAGCGAATGCTCCCCTGACAGCGGACCTCCCTCTAACCAGACTGCTCCACTGACAGCTAACCTCCCTCTAACCAGACTACTCCCCTGACAGCGGACCTCCCTCTAACCAGCGACTGTTCCCCTGACAGCTAACCTCCCTCTAAGCTGACTACTCCCCTGACAGCGGACCTCCCTCTAACGAGCGACTGCTCTCCTGACAGCGGACATCCCTCTAACCAGACTACTCCCCTGACAGCGGACCTCCCTCTAACCAGCGACTGCTCTCCTGACAGCGGACCGCCCTCTAACCAGCGACTGCTCCCCTGACAGCGGACCTTCCTCTAACCAGACTGCTCCCCTGACAGCGTACCTCCCTCTAACCAGACTGCTCCCCTGACAGCTAACCTCCCTCTACCGAGCGACTGCTCCTCTAACAGCGGACCTCCCTTTAACCAGACTGCTCCCCTGACAGCGGACCTCCGTCTAACCAGACTGCTCCCCTGACAGCTAACCTCCCTCTAACCAGACTACTCCCCTGACAGTGGACCTCCCTCTAACCAGACTGCTCCCCTGACAGCTAACCTCCCTCTAAACAGACTGCTTTCCTGACAGCGGACCTCCCTCTAACCAGACTGCTCCCCTGCCAGCTAACCTCCCTCTAACGAGCAACTGCTCCCCTGACAGCGGACCTCCCTCTAACCAGACTGCGCCCCTGACAGCTAACCTCCCTCTAACCAGCGGCTACTCCCCTGACAGCGGACCTCCTTCTAACCAGCGACTGCTCCCCTGACAGCGGACCTCCCTCTAACCATACTACTCCCCTGACAGCGGACCTCCCTCCAACCAGCGACTGCTCCCCTGGTAGCGGACCTCCCTCTAACCAGACTACTCCCCTGACAGCTAACCTCCCTCTAACCAGACTGCTCCCCTGACAGCGGACCTCCCTCTAACCAGACTGCTCCCCTGACAGCGGACCTCCCTCTAACCAGCGACTGCTCCCCTGACAGCTAACCTCCCTCTAACCAGACTGCTCCCCTGACAGCGGACCTCCCTCTAACCAGACTGTTCCCCTGACAGCTAACCTCCCTCTAACGAGCGACTGCTCCCCGACAGCGCCCCTCCCTCTAACCAGACTGCTCCCCTGACAGCGGACCTCCCTCTAACCAGACTGCTCCCCTAACAGCTTACCTCCCTCTAACCAGCGACTGCTCCCCTGACAGCGGACCTCCCTCTAACCAGACTGCTCCCCTGACAGCGGACCTCCCTCTAACCAGCGACTGCTCCCCTGACAGCGGACCTCTCTCTAACCAGCGACTGCTCCCCTGACAGCGGACCTCCCTCTAACCAGACTGCTGCCCTGACAGCTAACCTCCCTCTTACCAGACTACTACCCGGATAGCGGACCTCCCTCTAACGAGCGACTGCTCCCCTGCCGCTGACCTCCCTCTAACCAGACTACTCCCCTGATAGCAGACCTCCCTCTAACCAGACTGCTCCCCTGACAGCGGACCTCCCTCTAACCAGACTGCTCCCCTAACAGCGGACCTCCCTCTAACCAGACTGCTCCCCTGACAGCGGACCTGCTTCTAACCAGCGACTGCTCCCCTGACAGCTAACCTCTCTCTAACCAGACTACTCCCCGACAACGGACCTCCCTCTAACCAGACTGCTCCCCTGACAGCTAACCTCTCTCTAACCAGACTGCTCCCCTGACAGCGGACCTCCCTCTAACCAGACTGCGCCCCTGGCAACTAACCTCCCTCTAACCAGCGGCTGCTCCCCTGACAGCGGACTTCCTTCTAACCAGCGACTGCTCCTCTGACAGCGGACCTCCCTCTAACCATACTACTCCCCTGACAGCGGACCTCTCTCCAACCAGCGACTGCTCCACTGGCAGCGGACCTCCCTCTAACAAGACTACTCCCCTGACAGCTAACCTCCCTCTACCCAGACTGATCCCCTGACAGCGGACCTCCCTCTAACCAGACTGCTCCCCTGACAGCTTACCTCCCTCTAACCAGCGACTGCTCCCCTGACAGCGGACCTCCCTATAACCAGACTGCTCCCCTGACAGCGGACCTCCCTCTAACCAGCGACTGCTCCCCTGACAGCGGACCTCCCTCTAACCAGCGATTGCTCCCCTGACAGCGGACCTCCCTCTAACAAGACTGCTCCCCTGACAGCTAACCTCCTTCTTACCAGACTACTCCCCTGACAGCGGACCTCCCTCTAACGAGCGACTGCTCCCCTGGCAGCGGACCTCCCTCTAACCAGACTGCTCCACTGACAGCTAACCTCCCTCTAACCAGACTACTCCCCTGACAGCGGACCTCCCTCTAACCATACTGCTCCCCTGACAGCTAACCTCCCTCTAACCAGACTGCTTTCCTGACAGCGTAACTCCCTCTAACCAGACTGCTCCCCTGACAGCTAACCTCCCTCTTACCAAACTACTCCCCTGACAGCGGACCTCCCTCTAACGAGCGACTGCTCCCCTGACAGCGGACCTCCCTCTAACCAGACTGCTCCACTGACAGCTAACCTCCCTCTAACCAGACTACTCCCCTGACAGCGGACCTCCCTCTAACCATACTGCTCCCCTGACAGCTAACCTCCCTCTAACCAGACTGCTTTCCTGACAGCGGAACTCCCTCTAACCAGACTGCTCCCCTGACAGCTAACCTCCCTCTAACGAGCAACTGCTCCCCTGACAGCAGACCTCCCTCTAACCAGACTGCTCCCCTGACAGCGGACCTCCCTCTAACCAGACTTCTCCCCTGACAGCTAACCTCCCTCTAACCAGACTACTCCCCTGACAGCGGACCTCCCTCTAACCAGACTGCTCCCCTGACAGCTAACCTCCCTCTAACTCTGACAGCTAACCTCCCCTGACAGCTAACCTCTCTCTAACCAGACTGCTCCCCTGACAGCGGAACTCCCTCTAACCAGACTGCTCCCCTGACAGCGGACCTCCGTCTAACCAGACTGCTCCCCTGACAGCTAATCTCCCTCTAACCAGCGGCTGTTCCCCTGACAGCGGACCTCCCTCTAACCAGCGACTGTGTCCTTGACAGCTAACCTCCCTCTAACCAGCGACTGCTCCCCTGACAGCGGACCTCCCTCTAACCAGACTGCTCCCCTGACAGAGGACGTCCCTCTAACCAGACTACTCCCCTGACAGCGGATCTCCCTCTAACCAGCGACTGCTCCCCTGACAGCTAACATCCCTCTAACCAGCGACTGTTCCCCTGACAGCTAACCTCTCTCTAACCAGACTGCTCCCCTGACAGCGGAACTCCCTCTAACCAGACTGCTCCCCTGACAGCGGACCTCCCTCTAACCAGAATGCTCCCCTGACAGCTAACCTCCCTCTAACGAGCAACTGCTCCCCTGACAGCGGACCTCCCTCTAACCAGACTGCTCCCCTGACAGCGGACCTCCCTCTAACCAGACTTCTCCCCTGACAGCTTACCTCCCTCTAACCAGATTACTCCCCTGACAGCGGAACTCCCTCTAACCAGACTGCTCCCCTGACAGCGGACCTCCCTCTAACCAGAAAGCGCCCCTGACAGCTAACCTCCCTCTAACCAGCGGCTGCTCCCCTGACAGCGGACCTCCTTCTAACCAGCGACTGCTCCCCTGACAGCGGACCTCCCTCTAACCATACTACTCCCCTGACAGCGGACCTCCCTCTAACCAGCGACTGCTCCCCTGGCAGCGGACCTCCCTCTAACCAGACTACTCCCCTGACAGCTAACTTCCCTCTAACCAGACTGCTCCCCTGACAGCGGACCTCCCTCTAACCAGCGACTGCTCCCCTGACAGCTAACCTCCCTCTAACCAGATTGTTCCCCTGACAGCTAACCTAACAGCTTAGGTTAACGAGCTCTAACGAGCGACTGCTCCCCGACAGCGGACCTCCCTTTAACCAGACTGCTCCCCTGACAGCGGACCTCCCTCTAACCAGCGACTGCTCCCCTGACAGCTAACCTCCCTCTAACCAGACTGCTCCCCTGACAGCGGACCTCCCTCTAACCAGGCTGTTCCCCTGACAGCTAACCCCCCTCTAACGAGCGACTGCTCCCCGACAGCGGACCTCCCTTTAACCAGACTGCTCCCCTGACAGCGGACCTCCCTCTAACCAGAGACAGCTTCCCCGACAGCTAACCTCCCTCTAACCAGACTGCTCCCCTGACAGCGGACCTTCCTCTAACCAGACTGTTCCCCTGACAGCTAAACTCCCTCTAACGAGCGACTGCTCCCCGACAGCGGACCTCCCTCTAACCAGACTGTTCCCCTGACAGCGAACCTGCGTCTAACCAGACTGCTCCCCTGACAGCGGACCTCCCTCTAACCAGAATACTCCCCTGACAGCTAACCTCCCTCTAACCAGACTACTCCCCTGACAGCGGACCTCCCTCTAACCAGCGACTGCTCCCCTGACAGCGGACCTTCCTCTAACCAGCGACTGCTCCCCTAACAGCGGACCTTCCTCTAACCAGATTGTTCCCCTGACAGCTAACCTCCCTCTAACCAGCGACTACTCCCCTGACAGCGGACCTCCCTCTAACCAGACTGCTCCCCTGACAGCGGACCTCCCTCTAACCAGCGACTGCTCCCCTGACAGCGGACCTCCCTCTAACCAGCGACTGCTCCCCTGACAGCGGACCTCCCTCTAACCAGACTGCTCCCCTGACAGCTAACCTCCCTCTTACCAGACTACTCCCCTGACAGCGGACCTCCCTCTAACGAGCGACTGCTCCCCTGACAGCGGACCTCCCTGTAACCAGACTGCTCCACTGACAGCTAACCTCCCTCTAACCAGACTACTCCCCTGACAGCGGACCTCCCTCTAACCAGCGACTGTTCCCCTGACAGCGGACCTGCCTCTAACCAGACTGCTCCCCTGACAGCGAACCTCCCTCTAACCAGAATACTCCCCTGACAGCTAACCTCCCTCTAACCAGACTGCTCCCCTGACAGCGGACCTCCCTTTAACCAGACTGCTCCCCTGACAGCGGACCTCCCTCTAACCAGCGACTGCTCCCCTGACAGCTAACCTCCCTCTAACGAGCGACTGCTCCCCTGACAGCTAACCTCCCTCTAACCAGACTACTCCCCTGACAGCGGACCTCCCTCTAACCAGACCGCTCCCTTGACAGCTAACCTCCCTCTAACCAGTCTGCTTTCCTGACAGCGGACCTCCCTCTAACCAGCGACTGTTCCCCTGACACCGGACCTCCCTCTAACCAGACTGCTCCCCTGACAGCTAACCTCCCTCTAACGAGCGACTGCTCCCCTGACAGCTAACCTCCCTCTAACCAGACTACTCCCCGACAGCGGACTTCCCTCTAACCAGACTGCTCCCCTGACAGCTAACCTCCCTCTAACGAGACTACTCTCCTGACAGCGGACCTCCCTCTAACCAGACTGCTCCCCTGACAGCTAACCTCCCTCTAACCAGACTGTTTTCCTGAGAGCGGACCTCCCTCTAACCAGACTGCTGCCCTGACAGCTAACCTCCCTTTAACGAGCGACTTCTCCCCTGACAGCGGACCTCCCTCTAACCAGACTGCTCCCCTGACAGCGGACCTCCCTCTAACCAGACTGCTCTCCTGACAGCTAACCTCCCTCTAACGAGTGACTGCTCCCCTGACAGCGGACCTCCCTCTAACCAGACTGCTCCCTGACAGCGGACCTCCCTCTAAACAGGGACTGCTCCCCTGACAGCGGACCTCCCTCTAACCATACTACTCCCCTGACAGCGGACCTCCCTCTAACCAGCGACTGCTCACCTGTCAGCGGACCTCCCTCTTATCAGACTACTCCCCTGACAGCTAACCTCCCTCTAACCAGACTGCTCCCCTGACAGCGGACCTCCCTTTAACCAGACTGCTCCCCTGACAGCGGACCTCCCTCTAACCAGCGACTGCTCCCCTGACAGCTAACCTCCCTCTAACCAGACTGCTCTTCTGACAGCGGACCTCCCTCTAACCAGACTTCTCCCCTGACAGCTAACCTCCCTCTAACGAGCGACTGCTCCCCTGACAGCGGAGCTCCCTCTAATTAGACTGCTCCCCTGACAGCGGACCTTCCTCTAACCAGACTGCTCCCTGACAGCGGACCTCCCTCTAACCAGTGACTGCTTCCCTGACAGCAGACCTCCCTCTAACCATACTACTCCCCAGACAGCGGACCTCCTTCTAACCAGCGACTGCTCCCCTGGCAGCGGACCTCCCTCTAACCAGACTACTCCCCTGACAGCTAACCTCCCTCTAACCAAACTGATCCCCTGACAGCGGACCTCCCTATAAACAGACTGCTCCCCTGACAGCGGACCTCCCTCTAACCAGCGACTGCCCCCTGACAGCTAACCTCCCTCTAACCAGACTGCTCCCCTGACAGCGGACCTCCCTCTAACCAGACTACTCCCCTGACAGCGGACCTCCCTCTGACCAGACTGCTTCCCTGACAGCTACCTCTCTCTAACCAGACTGCTCCCCTGACAGCGGACCTCCCTCTAACCAGACTGCGCCCCTGACAGCTAACCTCCCTCTAACCAGCGGCTGCTCCCCTGACAGCGGACCTCCTTCTAACCAGCGACTGCTCCCCTGACAGCGGACCTCCCTCTAACCATACTACTCCCCTGACAGCGTACCTCCCTCCAACCAGCGACTGCTCCCCTGACAGCGGACCTCCCTCTAACCTGACTACTCCCCTGACAGCTAACCTCCCTTTAACCAGACTGCTCCCCTGACAGCGGACCTCCCTCTAACCAGCGACTGCTCCCCTGACAGTGGACCTCCCTCTAACCAGCGACTGCCCCCTGACAGCGGACCTCCCTCTAACCAGACTGCTCCCTTGACAGCTAACCTCCCTCTTACCCGACTACTCCCCTGACAGCGGACCTCCCTCTAACGAGCAACTGCTCCCCTGACAGCGGACCTCCCTCTAACCAGACTGCTCCACTGACAGCTAACCTCCCTCTAACTAGACTACTCCCCTGACAGCGGACCTCCCTCTAACCAGCGACTGTTCCCCTGACAGCGGACCTGCGTCTAACCAGACTGCTCCCCTGACAGCGGACCTCCCTCTAACCAGAATACTCCCCTGACAGCTAACCTCCCTCTAACCAGACTACTCCCCTGACAGCGGACCTCCCTCTAACCAGCGACTGCTCCCCTGACAGCGGACCTTCCTCTAACCAGCGACTGCTCCCCTAACAGCGGACCTTCCTCTAACCAGACTGCTCCCCTGACAGCTAACCTCCCTCTAACGAGCGACTGCTCCTCTAACAGCGGACCTCCCTTTAACCAGACTGCTCCCCTGACAGCGGACCTCCGTCTAACTAGACTGCTCCCCTGACAGCTAACCTCCCTCTAACCAGACTACTCCCCTGACAGTGGACCTCCCTCTAACCAGACTGCTCCCCTGACAGCTAACCTCCCTCTAACCAGACTGCTTTCCTGACAGCGGACCTACCTCTAACCAGACTGCTCCCATGACAGCTAACCTAACTCTAACGAGCAACTGCTCCCCTGACAGCGGACCTCCCTCTAACTAGACTGCTCCCCTGACAGCGGACCTCCCTCTAACCAGACTTCTCCCCTGACAGCTAACCTCCCTCTAACCAGACTACTCCCCTGACAGCGGACCTCCCGCTAACCAGACTGCTTCCCTGACAGCTACCTCTCTCTAACCAGACTGCTCCCCTGACAGCGGACCTCCCTCTAACCAGACTGCGCCCCTGACAGCTAACCTCCCTCTAACCAGCGGCTGCTCCCCTGACAGCGGACCTCCTTCTAACCAGCGACTGCTCCCCTGACAGCGGACCTCCCTCTAACCATACTACTCCCCTGACAGCGTACCTCCCTCCAACCAGCGACTGCTCCCCTGACAGCGGACCTCCCTCTAACCAGACTACTCCCCTGACAGCTAACCTCCCTCTAACCAGACTGCTCCCCTGACAGCGGACCTCCCTCTAACCAGACTGCTCCCCTGACAGCTTACCTCCCTCTAACCAGCGACTGCTCCCCTGACTGCGGACCTCCCTATAACCATACTGCTCCCCTGACAGCGGACCTCCCTTTAACCAGCGACTGCTCCCCTGACAGTGGACCTCCCTCTAACCAGACTGCTCCCCTGACAGCTAACATCCATCTTACCAGACTACTCCCCTGACAGCGGACCTCCCTCTAACGAGCGAATGCTCCCCTGACAGCGGACCTCCCTCTAACCAGACTGCTCCACTGACAGCTAACCTCCCTCTAACCAGACTACTCCCCTGACAGCGGACCTCCCTCTAACCAGCGACTGTTCCCCTGACAGCTAACCTCCCTCTAAGCTGACTACTCCCCTGACAGCGGACCTCCCTCTAACGAGCGACTGCTCTCCTGACAGCGGACATCCCTCTAACCAGACTACTCCCCTGACAGCGGACCTCCCTCTAACCAGCGACTGCTCTCCTGACAGCGGACCGCCCTCTAACCAGCGACTGCTCCCCTGACAGCGGACCTTCCTCTAACCAGACTGCTCCCCTGACAGCGTACCTCCCTCTAACCAGACTGCTCCCCTGACAGCTAACCTCCCTCTACCGAGCGACTGCTCCTCTAACAGCGGACCTCCCTTTAACCAGACTGCTCCCCTGACAGCGGACCTCCGTCTAACCAGACTGCTCCCCTGACAGCTAACCTCCCTCTAACCAGACTACTCCCCTGACAGTGGACCTCCCTCTAACCAGACTGCTCCCCTGACAGCTAACCTCCCTCTAAACAGACTGCTTTCCTGACAGCGGACCTCCCTCTAACCAGACTGCTCCCCTGCCAGCTAACCTCCCTCTAACGAGCAACTGCTCCCCTGACAGCGGACCTCCCTCTAACCAGACTGCGCCCCTGACAGCTAACCTCCCTCTAACCAGCGGCTACTCCCCTGACAGCGGACCTCCTTCTAACCAGCGACTGCTCCCCTGACAGCGGACCTCCCTCTAACCATACTACTCCCCTGACAGCGGACCTCCCTCCAACCAGCGACTGCTCCCCTGGTAGCGGACCTCCCTCTAACCAGACTACTCCCCTGACAGCTAACCTCCCTCTAACCAGACTGCTCCCCTGACAGCGGACCTCCCTCTAACCAGACTGCTCCCCTGACAGCGGACCTCCCTCTAACCAGCGACTGCTCCCCTGACAGCTAACCTCCCTCTAACCAGACTGCTCCCCTGACAGCGGACCTCCCTCTAACCAGACTGTTCCCCTGACAGCTAACCTCCCTCTAACGAGCGACTGCTCCCCGACAGCGCCCCTCCCTCTAACCAGACTGCTCCCCTGACAGCGGACCTCCCTCTAACCAGACTGCTCCCCTAACAGCTTACCTCCCTCTAACCAGCGACTGCTCCCCTGACAGCGGACCTCCCTCTAACCAGACTGCTCCCCTGACAGCGGACCTCCCTCTAACCAGCGACTGCTCCCCTGACAGCGGACCTCTCTCTAACCAGCGACTGCTCCCCTGACAGCGGACCTCCCTCTAACCAGACTGCTGCCCTGACAGCTAACCTCCCTCTTACCAGACTACTACCCGGATAGCGGACCTCCCTCTAACGAGCGACTGCTCCCCTGCCGCTGACCTCCCTCTAACCAGACTACTCCCCTGATAGCAGACCTCCCTCTAACCAGACTGCTCCCCTGACAGCGGACCTCCCTCTAACCAGACTGCTCCCCTAACAGCGGACCTCCCTCTAACCAGACTGCTCCCCTGACAGCGGACCTGCTTCTAACCAGCGACTGCTCCCCTGACAGCTAACCTCTCTCTAACCAGACTACTCCCCGACAACGGACCTCCCTCTAACCAGACTGCTCCCCTGACAGCTAACCTCTCTCTAACCAGACTGCTCCCCTGACAGCGGACCTCCCTCTAACCAGACTGCGCCCCTGGCAACTAACCTCCCTCTAACCAGCGGCTGCTCCCCTGACAGCGGACTTCCTTCTAACCAGCGACTGCTCCTCTGACAGCGGACCTCCCTCTAACCATACTACTCCCCTGACAGCGGACCTCTCTCCAACCAGCGACTGCTCCACTGGCAGCGGACCTCCCTCTAACAAGACTACTCCCCTGACAGCTAACCTCCCTCTACCCAGACTGATCCCCTGACAGCGGACCTCCCTCTAACCAGACTGCTCCCCTGACAGCTTACCTCCCTCTAACCAGCGACTGCTCCCCTGACAGCGGACCTCCCTATAACCAGACTGCTCCCCTGACAGCGGACCTCCCTCTAACCAGCGACTGCTCCCCTGACAGCGGACCTCCCTCTAACCAGCGATTGCTCCCCTGACAGCGGACCTCCCTCTAACAAGACTGCTCCCCTGACAGCTAACCTCCTTCTTACCAGACTACTCCCCTGACAGCGGACCTCCCTCTAACGAGCGACTGCTCCCCTGGCAGCGGACCTCCCTCTAACCAGACTGCTCCACTGACAGCTAACCTCCCTCTAACCAGACTACTCCCCTGACAGCGGACCTCCCTCTAACCATACTGCTCCCCTGACAGCTAACCTCCCTCTAACCAGACTGCTTTCCTGACAGCGTAACTCCCTCTAACCAGACTGCTCCCCTGACAGCTAACCTCCCTCTTACCAAACTACTCCCCTGACAGCGGACCTCCCTCTAACGAGCGACTGCTCCCCTGACAGCGGACCTCCCTCTAACCAGACTGCTCCACTGACAGCTAACCTCCCTCTAACCAGACTACTCCCCTGACAGCGGACCTCCCTCTAACCATACTGCTCCCCTGACAGCTAACCTCCCTCTAACCAGACTGCTTTCCTGACAGCGGAACTCCCTCTAACCAGACTGCTCCCCTGACAGCTAACCTCCCTCTAACGAGCAACTGCTCCCCTGACAGCAGACCTCCCTCTAACCAGACTGCTCCCCTGACAGCGGACCTCCCTCTAACCAGACTTCTCCCCTGACAGCTAACCTCCCTCTAACCAGACTACTCCCCTGACAGCGGACCTCCCTCTAACCAGACTGCTCCCCTGACAGCTAACCTCCCTCTAACTCTGACAGCTAACCTCCCCTGACAGCTAACCTCTCTCTAACCAGACTGCTCCCCTGACAGCGGAACTCCCTCTAACCAGACTGCTCCCCTGACAGCGGACCTCCGTCTAACCAGACTGCTCCCCTGACAGCTAATCTCCCTCTAACCAGCGGCTGTTCCCCTGACAGCGGACCTCCCTCTAACCAGCGACTGTGTCCTTGACAGCTAACCTCCCTCTAACCAGCGACTGCTCCCCTGACAGCGGACCTCCCTCTAACCAGACTGCTCCCCTGACAGAGGACGTCCCTCTAACCAGACTACTCCCCTGACAGCGGATCTCCCTCTAACCAGCGACTGCTCCCCTGACAGCTAACATCCCTCTAACCAGCGACTGTTCCCCTGACAGCTAACCTCTCTCTAACCAGACTGCTCCCCTGACAGCGGAACTCCCTCTAACCAGACTGCTCCCCTGACAGCGGACCTCCCTCTAACCAGAATGCTCCCCTGACAGCTAACCTCCCTCTAACGAGCAACTGCTCCCCTGACAGCGGACCTCCCTCTAACCAGACTGCTCCCCTGACAGCGGACCTCCCTCTAACCAGACTTCTCCCCTGACAGCTTACCTCCCTCTAACCAGATTACTCCCCTGACAGCGGAACTCCCTCTAACCAGACTGCTCCCCTGACAGCGGACCTCCCTCTAACCAGAAAGCGCCCCTGACAGCTAACCTCCCTCTAACCAGCGGCTGCTCCCCTGACAGCGGACCTCCTTCTAACCAGCGACTGCTCCCCTGACAGCGGACCTCCCTCTAACCATACTACTCCCCTGACAGCGGACCTCCCTCTAACCAGCGACTGCTCCCCTGGCAGCGGACCTCCCTCTAACCAGACTACTCCCCTGACAGCTAACTTCCCTCTAACCAGACTGCTCCCCTGACAGCGGACCTCCCTCTAACCAGCGACTGCTCCCCTGACAGCTAACCTCCCTCTAACCAGATTGTTCCCCTGACAGCTAACCTAACAGCTTAGGTTAACGAGCTCTAACGAGCGACTGCTCCCCGACAGCGGACCTCCCTTTTACCAGACTGCTCCCCTGACAGCGGACCTCCCTCTAACCAGCGACTGCTCCCCTGACAGCTAACCTCCCTCTAACCAGACTGCTCCCCTGACAGCGGACCTCCCTCTAACCAGGCTGTTCCCCTGACAGCTAACCCCCCTCTAACGAGCGACTGCTCCCCGACAGCGGACCTCCCTTTAACCAGACTGCTCCCCTGACAGCGGACTTCCCTCTAACCAGAGACAGCTTCCCCGACAGCTAACCTCCCTCTAACCAGACTGCTCCCCTGACAGCGGACCTCCCTCTAACCAGACTGTTCCCCTGACAGCTAAACTCCCTCTAACGAGCGACTGCTCCCCGACAGCGGACCTCCCTCTAACCAGACTGTTCCCCTGACAGCGAACCTGCGTCTAACCAGACTGCTCCACTGACAGCGGACCTCCCTCTAACCAGAATACTCCCCTGACAGCTAACCTCCCTCTAACCAGACTACTCCCCTGACAGCGGACCTCCCTCTAACCAGCGACTGCTCCCCTGACAGCGGACCTTCCTCTAACCAGCGACTGCTCCCCTAACAGCGGACCTTCCTCTAACCAGATTGTTCCCCTGACAGCTAACCTCCCTCTAACCAGCGACTACTCCCCTGACAGCGGACCTCCCTCTAACCAGACTGCTCCCCTGACAGCGGACCTCCCTCTAACCAGCGACTGCTCCCCTGACAGCGGACCTCCCTCTAACCAGAGACTGCTCCCCTGACAGCGGACCTCCCTCTAACCAGACTGCTCCCCTGACAGCTAACCTCCCTCTTACCAGACTACTCCCCTGACAGCGGACCTCCCTCTAACGAGCGACTGCTCCCCTGACAGCGGACCTCCCTGTAACCAGACTGCTCCACTGACAGCTAACCTCCCTCTAACCAGACTACTCCCCTGACAGCGGACCTCCCTCTAACCAGCGACTGTTCCCGTGACAGCGGACCTGCCTCTAACCAGACTGCTCCCCTGACAGCGGACCTCCCTCTAACCAGAATACTCCCCTGACAGCTAACCTCCCTCTAACCAGACTGCTCCCCTGACAGCGGACCTCCCTTTAACCAGACTGCTCCCCTGACAGCGGACCTCCCTCTAACCAGCGACTGCTCCCCTGACAGCTAACCTCCCTCTAACGAGCGACTGCTCCCCTGACAGCTAACCTCCCTCTAACCAGACTACTCCCCTGACAGCGGACCTCCCTCAAACCAGACCGCTCCCTTGACAGCTAACCTCCCTCTAACCAGTCTGCTTTCCTGACAGCGGACCTCCCTCTAACCAGCGACTGTTCCCCTGACACCTGACCTCCCTCTAACCAGACTGCTCCCCTGACAGCTAACCTCCCTCTAACGAGCGACTGCTCCCCTGACAGCTAACCTCCCTCTAACCAGACTACTCCCCGACCACACCATCTCTGGTTCACACACAGACAGAATCATCGAACACGCGTTCACGCACTTTCGCCGATTCTTGGTACGGTTTCCACATTTTCGCTCGTTTCCATCGTCGTTGTCGTTGCTTAGTTTTCTTTGCGTTAGGTTTCGTTCTCACTCGGTTGATTGTTCTCCGGCTCCGTTGCTTGCTTTTTCCCCATGGTGGGGAAAAAGCGCCGGAAACAAGATGCCTCGGACTCTGACTCTGACCCGAACCTGACCTCTCCTGATCTCCCTATGGACTCTGACTCCACGGCCATTGATCCTCGCTCGTCCCAGACCTCTGCCCCCGGCACCCACCCTCGCTCGTCCGTGACCTCTGCCCCCGGCTCTGACCCTCGCTCGTCCCAGGCCTCCGCCCCCGGCAATGACCCTCGCTCGACCCAAGCCTCCGCTCCCGGTACCGACCTTCGCTCGTCTTCGACCACCGCTGGCCCCTCTGATGAATGTCCTGAACCGTACCTCGACTCGTCCGGATCGTTTCTAGTGCTAAATCCCAAGGATGAAGGTGTATCTTTTCGAAAAGTTAACGTTTTCTGGCCGACAAAATATCTCCAGAAGATCTGCGGCACTGGGCTTCTGGACATCGAAACACCGGCAAATGGCTCGCTCATCGTGAAAACGAAGACCCGTGCCCAGACAAAAGCGCTGCTGAAATGCACAAGCTTCTGCGAGAAAGCCGTCACTGTCTCCCTCCACCACGCCCGAAACACCTCCAAGGGAACGATTTTCGCCCCGGAGATGCGTTTCATGTCCGAGGCAGAAATCTTTGACGGTCTCCGACCTGAAGGAGTGTCGCACGTGCGCCGCCTGACGACCTTCCGTGATGGGCAGAGAAAAGATACCAGCCTTCTCGTGCTCACTTTCGAAACCACAACTCTGCCCGAAACCCTCCTCGCTGGCCACATCCGCTACTCAGTACGCGTGTTTCTTCCCAATCCCCTTCGCTGCTTCAACTGCCAACGGTTCGGACATTCTAGCCGATTTTGCAAACAAGGCCCACG
This sequence comes from Chirona hameri, assembly GCA_036785665.1. NCBI lineage: Eukaryota > Metazoa > Arthropoda > Thecostraca > Balanomorpha > Balanidae > Chirona > Chirona hameri. The sequence continues at coordinate 192,279 of JAXIVJ010000041.1, forward strand.
GTGCCAGAAGTGTGGTGCAGCTCCTCATGACGGTACCGCCTGCACAGATCCCATCAAATGCCTCAGTTGTGACGCAACAGATCACAGCACCAGCTCGACACAGTGTCCGGTTTGGAAAACCGAAAAAGAGATATGCGCGGTGAAGGCCACCACTGGGGTGTCGTATCCTCAGGCGCGGCGCACTGTTGAGGAGAGGAAACCAGCTCAATCGTCCAAAACTTACGCACAGGCTGCCAAACCCCAAACCACAACGATTCAGACCCAGACCGACCCCATCGCTCAGCTGCCGCCGCTCAAACTTCTGAAACCCGTCCCTGCTAAGTCTGTTACGTGCGCGCAGACGGCTACTGAGCCAACCGCACCAGCTGACGCCCCACCACGCACCAGTCCTCGTCTGCACGACCAGCCTAGCCCCCGGGCTACGGCTCGTCCAGGCGCATGGCAGACCAACCGTGGTCACAACAACGTAGCCCGGCCGGCTCGCGCCGACCGACCAGTGACAGCTCAACCCCCTCCCCACTTTCTACCACCGCACGGCCGCACAGGCGTTTGTCAAGAGCGGCAATCGCGCCCAGCAATCCGTGTGGCAATGGGGAAAACTCGCTCTCTCTCTGTCGGAAAAATCCCATCTCTTGGTGGGACCTCCTTAAACACTTAAATGTCGATGCTCTTACAGTGGAATTGTCGTGGTCTAGTCTCAAACTGGGCTGAAAGCAAAATGTTTTTCGTACTACTAGCTCCAATAGTTATTGCTTTACAAGAGACATGGCTACTGCCTACAGACCCTTACAACTTCTCTCTCTTTAATTATTCGCTATACCGTTATGATGAGACCGACGGTGAACGTCGTCATGGCGGTGCAGCCTTGTACATGAATAATGATTTCGTTCACGATGAGATTATTTTAAATACCCCACTACAGGCTGTAGCATGTACCATTAGGTTGAATAGAAGGAAAATAGACATATGTTCGATTTATATACCACCCAATGCTGACAACAGTGATCTCGCAAGAAACTTAAATCACCTTATATCACAATTTAAAAACCCTTTCCTCTTACTCGGGGACTTCAATGCCCACAATCCTATGTGGGCACGCAACACCCGAGTTTCAGACGAGCGTGGCGACATTATCGAAAGCTTTCTTGACGTCCACGATCTCGTTCTCCTCAACAAAGGCGACAATACCTACTTTTCATTATCTCACCACAGTGAATCAGCAATTGACCTGTCAATTTGCTCATCGCCAATATGTAGCCTCTTTGAATGGTTTGTTGACTGTGATATCCATCACAGCGACCACTATCCTATTAAAATTAAAACAACGTTTACTTCTGGTAACGATGCTGTTACCAGTTTTATTCCTCGATGGAATTTGAAGAAGGCAGATTGGACGCAATTTCAAGAATTGTGCAACATCGATCAAGAACAATTTCATTCTCCGGAGCAAGGCATCACGTTTCTTACAAATACTATATTATCAGCTGCGAATGTATCGATTCCATCCACATCACCGTCAACGAGACACAAAGCGGTTCCATGGTGGTCTCCAGAAGTGGCTCAGGCCATAGCAAGAAGGAAAAGAGCTTTTCGTAGCTACTCACGGCACACAGATGACGCACATTTAATCATACGCAATCAAGAAAGAGCCCGTTGTAAACGGATCATACGAGAAGCAAAGCGCTCCTCATGGCGATCCTTTCTTGCACAGTTCAACCATCGCACACCTTTAAGTAAAATATGGTCACTTGTTCGCTCATTATCTGGTAAAAGAAGTTTTACCAGCCTTCCAGTCCTCCGTGTAAATGCTACGAACATAACAGAACCGCAAGAAATTGTTAACACAATAGCTAGAAGCTTTGCTCACTGCAGTTCAACAGAAAACTACAAACCTGGATTTATTGAGTTTGCCCGAAGAGAGTTTCGTTTGACTCCAAATGCATTTTTCTCAGATAACACTGAAGTGTACAATGATGCTTTCTCTTTATCTGAGTTACGCGATGCCATTTCATCTATAGGAAACACGTCCACTGGTCCCGATAAGTTACATTATGCTTTTCTTCGGCAGTTGCCAGATAACACTTTACAATTTATGTTACTTACACTCAATGACTTATGGACCAAACACATTTTTCCAGCAGCATGGCGAGAGGCAATCACAATTCCATTGCCGAAACCGGGAAAAGATCGCAATAACCCTTTCAACTATCGTCCCATATCCCTGACCAGTTGTTTAGGTAAAGTGTTTGAGCGAATGGTAGGTAAACGTTTAGCTTGGTTCTTAGAAGAAAATAATTTACTTTCAAAATACCAGAGTGGTTTTCGCAAAAATCATACCACTTATGACCATATCGTACGACTTGAAACTGATATAAGAAAAGGATTTAAATATAAGAAACATACAACAGCAGTTTTCTTGGACATAAGTCGTGCCTATGACATGGTATACAGGCCGATTCTGATACTTAAGTTGCATAAGCTAGGCATTCGAGGACATCTCGCACAATATTTGTTAGGCTTTCTTACAGGTGAACGTAATTTTCAGGTACGATGTCGCTCAGTATATTCCAACACATACTCGTTTCAAAATGGTTTACCGCAAGGTAGCTGCTTATCTCCAATGCTCTTCAACGTCATGATCAATGATCTATTCGACGCAGTTCTTTCAAGTATAAACTACTCTTTGTTCGCTGATGACAGTTCCATATGGTGCACCGACAGCGACTCGCAACACTCCATTTTTCGTTTACAACAGGCACTAGACTTAATTGAAGATTGGTCAAGAAAGAACGGTAGTATATTTTCACCAACCAAATCTGCAGTGATGACTTTCACCAAAAACAACAGAATGCGTCAGGCTTCTGACCTACGCCTTTCAGGTCACGTTATTCCTCGCTTACAGTCATTCAAATTCCTTGGCATAGTTTTGGACTCAAAACTCAGTATGGTGAAGCATATGGAGTATGTAAAATCAAAATGTAGCAAGCGTCTGAACTTATTTCGATGTATTGCCGGCACAGAGTATGGGGCAGACCGGAAAACACTTCTTCATTTGTACAAGGCTTTGGTGTTGCCAATCATAGAATACGGAGCTGTAATTTACGCCGGTGCCAGTGATAACACACTTAAAAAATTAGACACAATTCAAAACTCATCCATCCGAATAGCCCTTGGGGCCATGAAAACCTCACCAATCTCGTCCTTACAAACAGAAGCTGTTATACCGCCCTTACATTTGAGACGACAGGAGCAATCTTTACGTTATGTTAGCAAAATTTTGTTTCATCCAAACCATAATACTTATAAATCTATACACATCTTACCTTCAATTCACCATAACTACATTGGTCCGGCTGAAAAACGATCTGGATTAACAATAGCTTCTAGAGTTAAGAAATTCTCCGCAGATTTGGAGTACATTCAACCAGAAATCCTTCCCTTACCTAAACTCAATGTTCCTCCATGGCTGAAGATTGACAGGGAGTTTCTATTTCTTTTTGATTGTTCAAAAGCACTCATTACTCCACAAGAAGTGCAACACAAGTTTGGTGAATTACGCAACCAGTTTTCCAGTTTTCATTTCATTTTCACAGATGGCTCGAAAGACGGTGATCGCACTTCAAACGCAGTTTTCTGTAACTGTAATGAACACATAATTAAAACTCGTCTTAAGAATAGCACAAGTATATATATCGCCGAACTACATGCGGTGTTAGAAGCCCTTCAGTTTATTCAAGAAAAATGTTTACAAAGAGCGGTGATTTGCACAGACTCGCGTTCGGTCGTTCAGTCATTGCTTATGAAATCTCCATCGTCACCCTTGCTGATACATATATACAATCTACACCAGGAATTATCCAACAATGGTACACAAATACGGTTCACCTGGATACCGGGTCACAGCGGTATCCATGGAAACTCGCAAGCGGACAAGTTTGCAAAAGAGGCACTTTCTTTAAATAGCATAACAAACATTCCAACTGACTATACATCCATTAAAGCTTGCTTACGACAAGCAATGATAAAAAACTGGCAAATGCAATGGACCAATACTACTCGAGCAACACAGCTTCGACGCATCAAACCTCTCATTGAAGTGTGGACGTCTGCAAACAGAGATAATAGACGGGAAGAGAAAGTTTTGGCTAGATTACGTTTAGGACATACTTTATACACACATTGTTATATATATTCCAAAGACGCTCGGCCGATATGCTCGCTTTGTCAATGTCCACAGACAGTAGAACATGTTATCATACAGTGTCCAAATTACCGTAGACAAAGGGGTAAGCTGCTCTCTTTTTGCAACAAAGAAAAATTGCCATTCAGTTTGACATCTGTACTCGGAGACACACAACCAGACTTGCTCAATTTACTGTTTTCATTTCTCCAAGAATCAAAACTATTCGAAAAGATGTAAATCACAGACAAACATAAAATAATACCTGTGTAACGCATCAATTGTTCGTTCCTGAACATATAAATTGAAAAGGCATGCAATGGTCATAATTGACCGAAATGCCTAAAATTTAACAAAACAAAAAAACTCCCCGACAGCGGACTTCCCTCTAACCAGACTGCTCCCCTGACAGCTAACCTCCCTCTAACGAGACTACTCCCCTGACAGCGGACCTCCCTCTAACCAGACTGCTCCCCTGACAGCTAACCTCCCTCTAACCAGACTGTTTTCCTGAGAGCGGACCTCCCTCTAACCAGACTGCTGCCCTGACAGCTAACCTCCCTTTAACGAGCGACTTCTCCCCTGACAGCGGACCTCCCTCTAACCAGACTGCTCCCCTGACAGCGGACCTCCCTCTAACCAGACTGCTCCCCTGACAGCTAACCTCCCTCTAACGAGCGACTGCTCCCCTGACAGTGGACCTCCCTCTAACCAGACTGCTCCCTGACAGCGGACCTCCCTCTAACCAGGGACTGCTCCCCTGACAGCGGACCTCCCTCTAACCATACTACTCCCCTGACAGCGGACCTCCCTCTAACCAGCGACTGCTCACCTGTCAGCGGACCTCCCTCTTACCAGACTACTCCCCTGACAGCTAACCTCCCTCTAACCAGACTGCTCCCCTGACAGCGGACCTCCCTTTAACCAGACTGCTCCCCTGACAGCGGACCTCCCTCTAACCAGCGACTGCTCCCCTGACAGCTAACCTCCCTCTAACCAGACTGCTCTTCTGACAGCGGACCTCCCTCTAACCAGACTGCTCCCCTGACAGCTAACCTAACTCTAACGAGCAACTGCTCCCCTGACAGCGGACCTCCCTCTAACTAGACTGCTCCCATGACAGCGGACCTCCCTCTAACCAGACTTCTCCCCTGACAGCTAACCTGCCTCTAACCAGACTACTCCCCTGACAGCGGACCTCCCGCTAACCAGACTGCTTCCCTGACAGCTACCTCTCTCTAACCAGACTGCTCCCCTGACAGCGGACCTCCCTCTAACCAGACTGCGCCCCTGACAGCTAACCTCCCTCTAACCAGCGGCTGCTCCCCTGACAGCGGACCTCCTTCTAACCAGCGACTGCTCCCCTGACAGCGGACCTCCCTCTAACCATACTACTCCCCTGACAGCGTACCTCCCTCCAACCAGCGACTGCTCCCCTGACAGCGGACCTCCCTCTAACCAGACTACTCCCCTGACAGCTAACCTCCCTCTAACCAGACTGCTCCCCTGACAGCGGACCTCCCTCTAACCAGACTGCTCCCCTGACAGCTTACCTCCCTCTAACCAGCGACTGCTCCCCTGACTGCGGACCTCCCTATAACCATACTGCTCCCCTGACAGCGGACCTCCCTCTAACCAGCGACTGCTCCCCTGACAGTGGACCTCCCTCTAACCAGACTGCTCCCCTGACAGCTAACCTCCATCTTACCAGACTACTCCCCTGACAGCGGACCTCCCTCTAACGAGCGACTGCTCCCCTGACAGCGGACCTCCCTCTAACCAGACTGCTCCACTGACAGCTAACCTCCCTCTAACCAGACTGCTCCCCTGACAGCTAACCTCCCTCCAACGAGCGACTGCTCCTCTAACAGCGGACCTCACTTTAACCAGACTGCTTCCCTGACAACGGACCTCCCTCTAACCAGACTGCTCCCCTGACAGCTAACCTCCCTCTAACCAGACTACTCCCCTGACAGCGGACCTCCCTCTAACCAGACTGCTCTCCTGACAGCTAACCTCCCTCTAACCAGATTGCTTTCCTGACAGCGGACCTCCCTCTAACCAGACTGCTCCCCTGACAGCTAACCTCCCTCTAACGAGCGACTGCTCCCCTGACCGCGGACCTCCCTCTAACCAGACTGTTCCCCTGACAGCTAACCTCCCTCTAACGAGCGACTGCTCCCCGACAGCGGACCTCCCTCTAACCAGACTGCTCCCCTGACAGCGGACCTCCCTCTAACCAGACTGCTCCCCTAACAGCTTACCTCCCTCTAACCAGCGACTGTTCCCCTGACAGCGGACCTCCCTCTAACCAGACTGCTCCCCTGACAGCGGACCTCCCTCTAACCAGCAACTGCTCCCCTGGCAGCGGACCTCCCTCTAACCAGCGACTGCTCCCCTGACAGAGGACCTCCCTCTAACCAGACTGCTCCCCTGACAGCTAACCTCCCTTTTACCAGACTACTCCCCTGACAGCAGACCTCCCTCTAACGAGCGACTACTCTCCTGACAGCGGACCTGCCTCTAACCAGACTGCTCCACTGACAGCTAACCTCCATCTAACCAGACTACTCCCCTGACAGCGGACCTCCCTCTAACCAGCGACTGTTCTCCTGTCAGCTAACCTCCCTCTAAGCAGACTACTCCCCTGACAGCGGACCTGCCTCTAACCAGACTGCTCCCCTGACAGCTAACCTCCCTCTAACCAGACTGCTTTCCTGACAGCGGACCTCCCTCTAACCAGACTGCTCCCCTGACAGCTAACCTCCTTCTAACGAGCAACTGCTCCCCTGAGACAGCGGACCTCCCTCTAACCAGACTGCTCCCCTGACAGCGGACCTCCCTCTAACCAGACTTCTCCCCTGACAGCTAACCTCCCTCTAACCAGACTACTCCCCTGAAAGCGGACCTCCCTCTAACCAGACTGCTCCCCTGACAGCTAACCTCTCTCTAACCAGACTGCTCCCCTGACAGCGGACCTCCCTCTAACCAGACTACTCCCCTAACAGCGGACCTGCCTCTAACCAGACTGCTCCCCTGACAGCTAACCTCCCTCTAACCAGACTGCTTTCCTGACAGCGGACCTCCCTCTAACCAGACTGCTCCCCTGACAGCTAACCTCCTTCTAACGAGCAACTGCTCCCTTGACAGCGGACCTCCCTCTAACCAGACTGCTCCCCTGACAGCGGACCTCCCTCTAACCAGACTTCTCCCCTGACAGCTAACCTCCCTCTAACCAGACTACTCCCCTGACAGCGGCCCTCCCTCTAACCAGACTGCTCCCCTGACAGCTAACCTCTCTCTAACCAGACTGCTCCCCTGACAGCGGACCTCCCTCTAACCAGACTGCGCCCCTGACAGCTAACCTCCCTCTAACCAGCGGCTGTTCCCCTGACAACGGACCTCCTTCTAACGAGCGACTGCTCCCCTGACAGCGGACCTCCCTCTAACCATACTACTCCCCTGACAGCGGACCTCCCTCCAACCAGCGACTGCTCCCCTGGCAGCGGACCTCCCTCTAACCAGACTACTCCCCTGACAGCTAACCTCCCTCTAACCAGACTGCTCCCTTGACAGCGGACCTGCCTCTAACCAGACTGCTCCCCTGACAGCTTACCTCCCTCTAACCAGCGACTGCTCCCCTGACAGCGGACCTCCCTATAACCAAACTGCTCCCCTGACAGCGGACCTCCCTCTAACCAGCGACTGCTCCCCTGACAGCGGACCTCCCTCTAACCAGCGACTGCTCCACTGGCAGCAGACCTCCCTCTAACCATACTGCTCCCCTGACAGCTAACCTCCCTCTTACCAGACTACTCCCCTGACAGCGGACCTCCCTCTAACGAGCAACTGCTCCCCTGACAGCGGACCTCCCTCTAACCAGACTGCTCCACTGACAGCTAACCTCCTCTAACCAGACTACTCCCCTGACAGCGGACCTCCCTCTAACCAGCGACTGTTCCCCTGACAGTTAACCTCCCTCTAAGCAGACTACTCCCCTGACAGCTGACCTCCCTCTAACCAGACTGTTCCCCTGACAGCTAACCTCCCTCTAACGAGCGACTGCTCTCCGACAGCGCACCTCCCTCTAACCAGACTGCTCCCCTGACAGCGGACCTCCCTCTAACCAGACTGCTCCCCTAACAGCTTACCTTCCTCTAACCAGCGACTGCTCCCCTGACAGCGGACCTCCCTCTAACCAGACTGCTCCCCTGACAGCGGACCTCCTTCTAACCAGCGACTGCTCCCCTGACAGTGGACCTCCCTCTAACCAGCGACTGCCCCCTGACAGCGGACCTCCCTCTAACCAGACTGCTCCCTTGACAGCTAACCTCCCTCTTACCCGACTACTCCCCTGACAGCGGACCTCCCTCTAACGAGCGACTGCTCCCCTGACAGCGGACCTCCCTCTAACCAGACTGCTCCACTGACAGCTAACCTCCCTCTAACCAGACTACTCCCCCGACAGCGGACCTCCCTCTAACCAGCGACTGTTCCCCTGACAGCGGACCTGGTTCTAACCAGACTGCTCCCCTGACAGCGGACCTCCCTCTAACCAGAATACTCCCCTGACAGCTAACCTCCCTCTAACCAGACTACTCCCCTGACAGCGGACCTCCCTCGAACCAGCGACTGCTCCCCTGACAGCGGACCTTCCTCTAACCAGCGACTGCTCCCCTGACAGCAGACCTTCCTCTAACCAGACTGCTCCCCTGACAGCTAACCTCCCTCTAACGAGCGACTGCTCCTCTAACAGCGGACCTCCCTTTAACCAGACTGCTCCCCTGACAGCGGACCTCCGTCTAACTAGACTGCTCCCCTGACAGCTAACCTCCCTCTAACCAGACTACTCCCCTGACAGTGGACCTCCCTCTAACCAGACTGCTCCCCTGACAGCTAACCTCCCTCTAACCAGACTGCTTTCCTGACAGCGGACCTCCCTCTAACCAGACTGCTCCCCTGACAGCTAACCTCCCTCTAACGAGCAACTGCTCCCCTGACAGCGGACCTCCCTCTAACTAGACTGCTCCCCTGACAGCGGACCTCCCTCTAACCAGACTTCTCCCCTGACAGCTAACCTCCCTCTAACCAGACTACTCCCCTGACAGCGGACCTCCCTCTAACCAGACTGCTCCCCTGACAGTGGATCTCCCTCTAACCAGCGACTGCCCCCTGACAGCGGACCTCCCTCTAACCAGACTGCTCCCTTGACAGCTAACCTCCCTCTTACCCGACTACTCCCCTGACAGCGGACCTCCCTCTAACGAGCAACTGCTCCCCTGACAGCGGACCTCCCTCTAACCAGACTGCTCCACTGACAGCTAACCTCCCTCTAACTAGACTACTCCCCTGACAGCGGACCTCCCTCTAACCAGCGATTGTTCCCCTGACAGCGGACCTGCGTCTAACCAGACTGCTCCCCTGACAGCGGACCTCCCTCTAACCAGAATACTCCCCTGACAGCTAACCTCCCTCTAACCAGACTACTCCCCTGACAGCGGACCTCCCTCTAACCAGCGACTGCTCCCCTGACAGCGGACCTTCCTCTAACCAGCGACTGCTCCCCTAACAGTGGACCTTCCTCTAACCAGACTGCTCCCCTGACAGCTAACCTCCCTCTAACGAGCGACTGCTCCTCTAACAGCGGACCTCCCTTTAACCAGACTGCTCCCCTGACAGCGGACCTCCGTCTAACTAGACTGCTCCCCTGACAGCTAACCTCCCTCTAACCAGACTACTCCCCTGACAGTGGACCTCCCTCTAACCAGACTGCTCCCCTGACAGCTAACCTCCCTCTAACCAGACTGCTTTCCTGACAGCGGACCTCCCTCTAACCAGACTGCTCCCCTGACAGCTAACCTAACTCTAACGAGCAACTGCTCCCCTGACAGCGGACCTCCCTCTAACTAGACTGCTCCCCTGGCAGCGGACCTCCCTCTAACCAGACTTCTCCCCTGACAGCTAACCTCCCTCTAACCAGACTACTCCCCTGACAGCGGACCTCCCGCTAACCAGACTGCATCCCTGACAGCTACCTCTCTCTAACCAGACTGCTCCCCTGACAGCGGACCTCCCTCTAACCAGACTGCGCCCCTGACAGCTAACCTCCCTCTAACCAGCGGCTGCTCCCCTGACAGCGGACCTCCTTCTAACCAGCGACTGCTCCCCTGACAGCGGACCTCCCTCTAACCATACTACTCCCCTGACAGCGTACCTCCCTCCAACCAGCGACTGCTCCCTTGACAGCGGACCTCCCTCTAACCAGACTACTCCCCTGACAGCTAACCTCCCTCTAACCAGACTGCTCCCCTGACAGCGGACCTCCCTCTAACCAGACTGCTCCCCTGACAGCTTACCTCCCTCTAACCAGCGACTGCTCCCCTGACTGCGGACCTCCCTATAACCATACTGCTCCCCTGACAGCGGACCTCCCTCTAACCAGCGACTGCTCCCCTGACAGCGGACCTCCCTCTAACCAGACTGCTCCCCTGACAGCTAACCTCCATCTTACCAGACTACTCCCCTGACAGCGGACCTCCCTCTAACGAGCGACTGCTCCCCTGACAGCGGACCTCCCTCTAACCAGACTGCTCCACTGACAGCTAACCTCCCTCTAACCAGACTACTCCCCTGACAGCGGACCTCCCTCTAACCAGCGACTGTTCCCCTGACAGCTAACCTCCCTCTAAGCAGACTATTCCCCTGACAGCGGACCTCCCTCTAACGAGCGACTGCTCCCCTGACAGCGGACATCCCTCTAACCAGACTACTCCCCTGACAGCGGACCTCCCTCTAACCAGCGACTGCTCCCCTGACAGCGGACCGCCCTCTAACCAGCGACTGCTCCCCTGACAGCGGACCTTCCTCTAACCAGACTGCTCCCCTGACAGCGTACCTCCCTCTAACCAGACTGCTCCCCTGACAGCTAACCTCCCTCTAACCATCCTACTCCCCTGACAGCGGACCTCCCTCCAACCAGCGACTGCTCCCCTGGCAGCGGACCTCCCTCTAACCAGACTACTCCACTGACAGCTAACCTCCATCTAACCAGACTACTCCCCTGACAGCGGACCTCCCTCTAACCAGCGACTGTTCTCCTGTCAGCTAACCTCCCTCTAAGCAGACTACTCCCCTGACAGCGGACCTCCCTCTAACGAGCGACTGCTCCCCTGACAGCGGACATCCCTCTAACCAGAATGCTCCCCTGACAGCTAACCTCGCTCTAACCAGCGACTGCTCCCCTGACAGCGGACCTTCCTCTAACAAGCGACAGCTCCCCTGACAGCGGACCTTCCTCTAACCAGACTGCTGCCCTGACAGCTAACCTCCCTCTAACGAGCGACTGCTCCTCTAACAGCGGACCTCCCTTTAACCAGACTGCTCCCCTGACAGCGGACCTCCGTCTAACTAGACTGCTCCCCTGACAGCTAACCTCCCTCTAACCAGACTACTCCCCTGACAGCAAACCTCCCTCTAACCAGACTGCTCCCCTGACAGCTAACCTCCCTCTAACCAGACTGCTTTCCTGACAGCGGACCTCCCTCTAACCAGACTGCTCCCCTGACAGCTAACCTCCCTCTAACGAGCAACTGCTCCCCTGACAGCGGACCTCCCTCTAACCAGACTGCTCCCCTGACAGCGGATCTCCCTCTAACCAGACTTCTCCCCTGACAGCTAACCTCCCTCTAACAAGACTACTACCCTGACAGCGGACCTCCCTCTAACCAGACTGCTCCCCTGACAGCTACCTCTCTCTAACCAGACTGCTCCCCTGACAGCGGACCTCCCTCTAACCAGACTGCGCCCCTGACAGCTAACCTCCCTCTAACCAGCGGCTGCTCCCCTGACAGCGGACCTCCTTCTAACCAGCGACTGCTCCCCTGACAGCGGACCTCCCTCTAACCATACTACTCCCCTGACAGCGTACCTCCCTCCAACCAGCGACTGCTCCCCTGGCAGCGGACCTCCCTCTAACCAGACTACTCCCCTGACAGCTAACCTCACTCTAACCAGACTGCTCCCCTGACAGCGGACCTGCCTCTAACCAGACTGCTCCCCTGACAGCTTACCTCCCTCTAACCAGCGACAGCTCCCCTGACAGCGGACCTCCCTATAACCAGACTGCTCCCCTGACAGCGGACCTCCCTCTAACCAGCGACTGCTCCCCTGACAGCGGACCTCCCTCTAACCAGACTGCTCCCCTGACAGCTAACCTCCCTCTTACCAGACTACTCCCCTGACAGCGGACCTCCCTCTAACGAGCGACTGCTCCCCTGACAGCGGACCTCCCTCTAACCAGACTGCGCCCCTGACAGCTAACCTCCCTCTAACCAGCGGCTACTCCCCTGACAGCGGACCTCCTTCTAACCAGCGACTGCTCCCCTGACAGCGGACCTCCCTCTAACCATACTACTCCCCTGACAGCGGACCTCCCTCCAACCAGCGACTGCTCCCCTGGCAGCGGACCTCCCTCTAACCAGACTACTCCCCTGACAGCTAATTTCCCTCTAACCAGGCTGCTCCCCTGACAGCGGACCTCCCTCTAACCAGACTGCTCCCCTGACAGCGGACCTCCCTCTAACCAGCGACAGCTCCCCTGACAGCTAACCTCCCTCTAACCAGACTGCTCCCCTGACAGTGGACCTCCCTCTAACCAGACTGTTCCCCTGACAGCTAACCTCCCTCTAACGAGCGACTGCTCCCCGACAGCGCACCTCCTTCTAACCAGACTGCTCCCCTGACAGCGGACCTCCCTCTAACCAGATTGCTTCCCTGACAGCGGACCTCTCTCTAACCAGAATACTCCCCTGACAGCTAACCTCCCTCTAACCAGACTACTCCCCTGACAGCGGACCTCCCTCTAACCAGACCGCTCCCTTGACAGCTAACCTCCCTCTAACCAGTCTGCTTTCCTGACAGCGGACCTCCCTCTAACCAGCGACTGTTCCCCTGACACCGGACCTCCCTCTAACCAGACTGCTCCCCTGACAGCTAACCTCCCTCTAACGAGACTACTCCCCTGACAGCGGACCTCCCTCTAACCAGACTGCTCACCTGACAGCTAACCTCCCTCTAACCAGACTGTTTTCCTGAGAGCGGACCTCCCGCTAACCAGACTGCTCCCCTGACAGCTAACCTCCCTTTAACGAGCGACTTCTCCCCTGACAGCGGACCTCCCTCTAACCAGACTGCTCCCCTGACAGCGGACCTCCCTCTAACCAGACTGCTCCCCTGACAGCTAACCTCCCTCTAACCAGACTGCTCTTCTGACAGCGGACCTCCCTCTAACCAGACTGATCCCCTGACAGCTAACCTCCCTCTAACGAGCGACTGCTCCCCTGGCAGCGGACCTCCCTCTAACCAGACTGCTCCCCTGACAGCGGACCTCCCTCTAACCAGACTGCTCCCTGACAGCGGACCTCCCTCTAACCAGCGACTGCTCCCCTGACAGCGGACCTCCCTCTAACCATACTACTCCCCTGACAGCGGACCTCCCTCTAACCAGACCGCTCCCTTGACAGCTAACCTCCCTCTAACCAAACTGCTCCCCTGACAGCGGACCTCCCTCTAACCAGACTGCTCCCCTGACAGCGGACCTCCCTCTAACCAGCGACTGCTCCCCTGACAGCGGACCTCCCTCTAACCAGACTACTCCACTGACAGCTAACCTCCCTCTAACCAAACTGCTCCCCTGACAGCGGACCTCCCTCTAACCAGACTGCTCCCCTGACAGCGGACCTCCCTCTAACCAGCGACTGCCCCCTGACAGCTAACCTCCCTCTAACCAGACTGCTCCCCTGACAGCGGACCTCCCTCTAACCAGACTATTCCCCTGACAGCTAACTTCCCTCTAACAAGCGACTGCTCCCCTGACAGCGGACCTCCCTCTAACCAGACTGCTCCACTGACAGCTAACCTCCCTCTAACCAGACTACTCCCCTGAAAGCGGACCTCCCTCTAACCAGCGACTGTTCCCCTGCCAGCGGACCTGCCTCTAACCAGACTGCTCCCCTGACAGCGGACCTCCCTCTAACCAGAATACTCCCCTGACAGCTAACCTCCCTCTAACCAGACTACTCCCCTGACAGCGAACCTCCCTCTAACCAGACCGCTCCCTTGACAGCTAACCTCCCTCTAACCAGTCTGCTTTCCTGACAGCGGACCTCCCTCTAACCAGCGACTGTTCTTCTGACACCGGACCTCCCTCTAACCAGACTGCTCTCCTGACAGCTAACCTCCCTCTAACGAGCGACTGCTCCCCTCACAGCTAACCTCCCTCTAACCAGACTACTCCCCGACAGCGGACCTCCCTCTAACCAGACTGCTCCCCTGTCACCTAACCTCCCTCCAACGAGCGACTGCTCCTCTAACAGCGGACCTCCCTTTAACCAGACTGCTCCCCTGACAACGGACCTCCCTTTAACCAGACTGCTCCCCTGACAACGGACCTCCCTCTAACCAGACTGCTCCCCTGACAGCTAACCTCCCTCTAACCAGACTACTCCCCTGACAGCGGACCTCCCTCTAACCAGACTGCTCTCCTGACAGCTAACCTCCCTCTAACCAGACTGCTTTCCTGACAGCGGACCTCCCTCTAACCAGACTGCTCCCCTGACAGCTAACCTCCCTCTAACGAGCGACTGCTCCCCTGACAGCGGACCTCCCTCTAACCAGACTGTTCCCCTGACAGCTAACCTCCCTCTAACGAGCGACTGCTCCCCGACAGCGGACCTCCCTCTAACCAGACTGCTCCCCTGACAGCGGACCTCCCTCTAACCAGACTGCTCCCCTAACAGCTTACCTCCCTCTAACCAGCGACTGTTCCCCTGACAGCGGACCTCCCTCTAACCAGACTGCTCCCCTGACAGCGGACCTCCCTCTAACCAGCAACTGCTCCCCTGGCAGCGGACCTCCCTCTAACCAGCGACTGCTCCCCTGACAGAGGACCTCCCTCTAACCAGACTGCTCCCCTGACAGCTAACCTCCCTTTTACCAGACTACTCCCATGACAGCAGACCTCCCTCTAACGAGCGACTACTCTCCTGACAGCGGACCTCCCTCTAACCAGACTGCTCCACTGACAGCTAACCTCCATCTAACCAGACTACTCCCCTGACAGCGGACCTCCCTCTAACCAGCGACTGTTCTCCTGTCAGCTAACCTCCCTCTAAGCAGACTACTCCCCTGACAGCGGACCTGCCTCTAACCAGACTGCTCCCCTGACCGCTAACCTCCCTCTAACCAGACTGCTTTCCTGACAGCGGACCTCCCTCTAACCAGACTGCTCCCCTGACAGCTAACCTCCTTCTAACGAGCAACTGCTCCCCTGAGACAGCGGACCTCCCTCTAACCAGACTGCTCCCCTGACAGCGGACCTCCCTCTAACCAGACTTCTCCCCTGACAGCTAACCTCCCTCTAACCAGACTACTCCCCTGAAAGCGGACCTCCCTCTAACCAGACTGCTCCCCTGACAGCTAACCTCTCTCTAACCAGACTGCTCCCCTGACAGCGGACCTCCCTCTAACCAGACTACTCCCCTAACAGCGGACCTGCCTCTAACCAGACTGCTCCCCTGACAGCTAACCTCCCTCTAACCAGAATGCTTTCCTGACAGCGGACCTCCCTCTAACCAGACTGCTCCCCTGACAGCTAACCTCCTTCTAACGAGCAACTGCTCCCTTGACAGCGGACCTCCCTCTAACCAGACTGCTCCCCTGACAGCGGACCTCCCTCTAACCAGACTTCTCCCCTGACAGCTAACCTCCCTCTAACCAGACTACTCCCCTGACAGCGGCCCTCCCTCTAACCAGACTGCTCCCCTGACAGCTAACCTCTCTCTAACCAGACTGCTCCCCTGACAGCGGACCTCCCTCTAACCAGACTGCGCCCCTGACAGCTAACCTCCCTCTAACCAGCGGCTGATCCCCTGACAACGGACCTCCTTCTAACGAGCGACTGCTCCCCTGACAGCGGACCTCCCTCTAACCATACTACTCCCCTGACAGCGGACCTCCCTCCAACCAGCGACTGCTCCCCTGGCAGCGGACCTCCCTCTAACCAGACTACTCCCCTGACAGCTAACCTCCCTCTAACCAGACTGCTCCCTTGACAGCGGACCTGCCTCTAACCAGACTGCTCCCCTGACAGCTTACCTCCCTCTAACCAGCGACTGCTCCCCTGACAGCGGACCTCCCTATAACCAAACTGCTCCCCTGACAGCGGACCTCCCTCTAACCAGCGACTGCTCCCCTGACAGCGGACCTCCCTCTAACCAGCGACTGCTCCACTGGCAGCGGACCTCCCTCTAACCAGACTGCTCCCCTGACAGCTAACCTCCCTCTTACCAGACTACTCCCCTGACAGCGGACCTCCCTCTAACGAGCAACTGCTCCCCTGACAGCGGACCTCCCTCTAACCAGACTGCTCCACTGACAGCTAACCTCCTCTAACCAGACTACTCCCCTGACAGCGGACCTCCCTCTAACCAGCGACTGTTCCCCTGACAGTTAACCTCCCTCTAAGCAGACTACTCCCCTGACAGCTGACCTCCCTCTAACCAGACTGTTCCCCTGACAGCTAACCTCCCTCTAACGAGCGACTGCTCTCCGACAGCGCACCTCCCTCTAACCAGACTGCTCCCCTGACAGCGGACCTCCCTCTAACCAGACTGCTCCCCTAACAGCTTACCTTCCTCTAACCAGCGACTGCTCCCCTGACAGCGGACCTCCCTCTAACCAGACTGCTCCCCTGACAGCGGACCTCCTTCTAACCAGCGACTGCTCCCCTGACAGTGGACCTCCCTCTAACCAGCGACTGCCCCCTGACAGCGGACCTCCCTCTAACCAGACTGCTCCCTTGACAGCTAACCTTCCTCTTACCCGTCTACTCCCCTGACAGCGGACCTCCCTCTAACGAGCGACTGCTCCCCTGACAGCGGACCTCCCTCTAACCAGACTGCTCCACTGACAGCTAACCTCCCTCTAACCAGACTACTCCCCCGACAGCGGACCTCCCTCTAACCAGCGACTGTTCCCCTGACAGCGGACCTGGTTCTAACCAGACTGCTCCCCTGACAGCGGACCTCCCTCTAACCAGAATACTCCCCTGACAGCTAACCTCCCTCTAACCAGACTACTCCCCTGACAGCGGACCTCCCTCGAACCAGCGACTGCTCCCCTGACAGCGGACCTTCCTCTAACCAGCGACTGCTCCCCTGACAGCAGACCTTCCTCTAACCAGACTGCTCCCCTGACAGCTAACCTCCCTCTAACGAGCGACTGCTCCTCTAACAGCGGACCTCCCTTTAACCAGACTGCTCCCCTGACAGCGGACCTCCGTCTAACTAGACTGCTCCCCTGACAGCTAACCTCCCTCTAACCAGACTACTCCCCTGACAGTGGACCTCCCTCTAACCAGACTGCTCCCCTGACAGCTAACCTCCCTCTAACCAGACTGCTTTCCTGACAGCGGACCTCCCTCTAACCAGACTGCTCCCCTGACAGCTAACCTCCCTCTAACGAGCAACTGCTCCCCTGACAGCGGACCTCCCTCTAACTAGACTGCTCCCCTGACAGCGGTCCTCCCTCTAACCAGACTTCTCCCCTGACAGCTAACCTCCCTCTAACCAGACTACTCCCCTGACAGCGGACCTCCCTCTAACCAGACTGCTCCCCTGACAGTGGACCTCCCTCTAACCAGCGACTGCCACCTGACAGCGGACCTCCCTCTAACCAGACTGCTCCCTTGACAGCTAACCTCCCTCTTACCCGACTACTCCCCTGACAGCGGACCTCCCTCTAACGAGCAACTGCTCCCCTGACAGCGGACCTCCCTCTAACCAGACTGCTCCACTGACAGCTAACCTCCCTCTAACTAGACTACTCCCCTGACAGCGGACCTCCCTCTAACCAGCGACTGTTCCCCTGACAGCGGACCTGCGTCTAACCAGACTGCTCCCCTGACAGCGGACCTCCCTCTAACCAGAATACTCCCCTGACAGCTAACCTCCCTCTAACCAGACTACTCCCCTGACAGCGGACCTCCCTCTAACCAGCGACTGCTCCCCTGACAGCGGACCTTCCTCTAACCAGCGACTGCTCCCCTAACAGTGGACCTTCCTCTAACCAGACTGCTCCCCTGACAGCTAACCTCCCTCTAACGAGCGACTGCTCCTCTAACAGCGGACCTCCCTTTAACCAGACTGCTCCCCTGACAGCGGACCTCCGTCTAACTAGACTGCTCCCCTGACAGCTAACCTCCCTCTAACCAGACTACTCCCCTGACAGTGGACCTCCCTCTAACCAGACTGCTCCCCTGACAGCTAACCTCCCTCTAACCAGACTGCTTTCCTGACAGCGGACCTCCCTCTAACCAGACTGCTCCCCTGACAGCTAACCTAACTCTAACGAGCAACTGCTCCCCTGACAGCGGACCTCCCTCTAACTAGACTGCTCCCCTGGCAGCGGACCTCCCTCTAACCAGACTTCTCCCCTGACAGCTAACCTCCCTCTAACCAGACTACTCCCCTGACAGCGGACCTCCCGCTAACCAGACTGCTTCCCTGACAGCTACCTCTCTCTAACCAGACTGCTCCCCTGACAGCGGACCTCCCTCTAACCAGACTGCGCCCCTGACAGCTAACCTCCCTCTAACCAGCGGCTGCTCCCCTGACAGCGGACCTCCTTCTAACCAGCGACTGCTCCCCTGACAGCGGACCTCCCTCTAACCATACTACTCCCCTGACAGCGTACCTCCCTCCAACCAGCGACTGCTCCCCTGACAGCGGACCTCCCTCTAACCAGACTACTCCCCTGACAGCTAACCTCCCTCTAACCAGACTGCTCCCCTGACAGCGGACCTCCCTCTAACCAGACTGCTCCCCTGACAGCTTACCTCCCTCTAACCAGCGACTGCTCCCCTGACTGCGGACCTCCCTATAACCATACTGCTCCCCTGACAGCGGACCTCCCTCTAACCAGCGACTGCTCCCCTGACAGCGGACCTCCCTCTAACCAGACTGCTCCCCTGACAGCTAATCTCCATCTTACCAGACTACTCCCCTGACAGCGGACCTCCCTCTAACGAGCGACTGCTCCCCTGACAGCGGACCTCCCTCTAACCAGACTGCTCCACTGACAGCTAACCTCCCTCTAACCAGACTACTCCCCTGACAGCGGACCTCCCTCTAACCAGCGACTGTTCCCCTGACAGCTAACCTCCCTCTAAGCAGACTATTCCCCTGACAGCGGACCTCCCTCTAACGAGCGACTGCTCCCCTGACAGCGGACATCCCTCTAACCAGACTACTCCCCTGACAGCGGACCTCCCTCTAACCAGCGACTGCTCCCCTGACAGCGGACCGCCCTCTAACCAGCGACTGCTCCCCTGACAGCGGACCTTCCTCTAACCAGACTGCTCCCCTGACAGCGTACCTCCCTCTAACCAGACTGCTCCCCTGACAGCTAACCTCCCTCTAACCATCCTACTCCCCTGACAGCGGACCTCCCTCCAACCAGCGACTGCTCCCCTGGCAGCGGACCTCCCTCTAACCAGACTACTCCCCTGACAGCTAACTTCCCTCTAACCAGACTGCTCCCCTGACAGCGGACCTCCCTCTAACCAGACTGCTCCCCTGACAGCGGACCTCCCTCTAACCAGCGACTGCTCCCCTGACAGCTAACCTCCCTCTAACCAGACTGCTCCCCTGACAGCGGACCTCCCTCTAACCAGACTGTTCCCCTGACAGCTAACCTCCCTCTAACGAGCGACTGCTCCCCGACAGCGCACCTCCCTCTAACCAGACTGCTCCCCTGACAGCGGACCTCCCTCTAACCAGACTGCTCCCCTAACAGCTTACCTCCCTCTAACCAGCGACTGCTCCCCTGACAGCGGACCTCCCTCTAACCAGACTGCTCCCCTGACAGCGGACCTCCCTCTAACCAGCGACTGCTCCCCTGACAGCGGACCTCCCTCTAACCAGCGACTGCTCCCCTGACAGCGGACCTCCCTCTAACCAGACTGCTCCCCTGACAGCTAACCTCTCTCTTACCAGACTACTACCCTGATAGCGGACCTCCCTCTAACGTGCGACTGCTCCCCTGACAGCGGACCTCCCTCTAACCAGACTGCTCCCCTGACAGCTAACCTCCCTCTAACGAGCGACTGCTCCCCTGCCGCTAACCTCCCTCTAACCAGACTACTCCCCTGATAGCAGACCTCCCTCTAACCAGACTGCTACCCTGACAGCGGACCTCCCTCTAACCAGACTGCTCCCCTAACAGCGGACCTCCCTCTAACCAGACTGCTCCCCTGACAGCGGACCTGCTTCTAACCAGCGACTGCTCCCCTGACAGCTAACCTCTCTCTAACCAGACTACTCCCCGACAACGGACCTCCCTCTAACCAGACTGCTCCCCTGACAGCTAACCTCTCTCTAACCAGACTGCTCCCCTGACAGGGGACCTCCCTCTAACCAGACTGCGCCCCTGGCACCTAACCTCCCTCTAACCAGCGGCTGCTCCCCTGACAGCGGACTTCCTTCTAACCAGCGACTGCTCCCCTGACAGCGGACCTCCCTCTAACCATACTACTCCCCTGACAGCGGACCTCCCTCCAACCAGCGACTGCTCCACTGGCAGCGGACCTCCCTCTAACAAGACTACTCCCCTGACAGCTAACCTCCCTCTACCCAGACTGATCCCCTGACAGCGGACCTCCCTCTAACCAGACTGCTCCCCTGACAGCTTACCCCCCTCTAACCAGCGACTGCTCCCCTGACAGCGGACCTCCCTATAACCAGACTGCTCCCCTGACAGCGGACCTCCCTCTAACCAGCGACTGCTCCCCTGACAGCGGACCTCCCTCTAACCAGCGATTGCTCCCCTGACAGCGGACCTCTCTCTAACAAGACTGCTCCCCTGACAGCTAACCTCCCTCTTACCAGACTACTCCCCTGACAGCGGACCTCCCTCTAACGAGCGACTGCTCCCCGGACAGCGGACCTCCCTCTAACCAGACTGCTCCACTGACAGCTAACCTCCCTCTAACCAGACTACTCCCCTGACAGCGGACCTCCCTCTAACCATACTGCTCCCCTGACAGCTAACCTCCCTCTAACCAGACTGTTTTCCTGACAGCGGAACTCCCTCTAACCAGACTGCTCCCCTGACAGCTAACCTCCCTCTTACCAGACTACTCCCCTGACAGCGGACCTCCCTCTAACGAGCGACTGCTCCCCTGACAGCGGACCTCCCTCTAACCAGACTGCTCCACTGACAGCTAACCTCCCTCTAACCAGACTACTTCCCTGACAGCGGACCTCCCTCTAACCATACTGCTCCCCTGACAGCTAACCTCCCTCTAACCAGACTGCTTTCCTGACAGCGGAACTCCCTCTAACCAGACTGCTCCCCTGACAGCTAACCTCCCTCTAACGAGCAACTGCTCCCCTGACAGCAGACCTCCCTCTAACCAGACTGCTCCCCTGACAGCGGACCTCCCTCTAACCAGACTTCTCCCCTGACAGCTAATCTCCCTCTAACCAGACAACTCCCCTGACAGCGGACCTCCCTCTAACCAGACTGCTCCCCTGACAGCTAACCTCCCTCTAACCAGACTGCTCCCCTAACAGCTTACCTCCCTCTAACCAGCGACTGCTCCCCTGACAGCGGACCTCCCTCTAACCAGACTGCTCCCCTGACAGCGGACCTCCCTCTAACCAGCGACTGCTCCCCTGACAGCGGACCTCCCTCTAACCAGACTGCTCCCCTGACAGCGGACCTCCCTCTAACCAGACTGCTCCCCTGACAGCTAACCTCTCTCTAACCAGACTGCTCCCCTGACAGCAGACCTCCCTCTAACCAGACTGCTCCCCTGACAGCGGACCTGCTTCTAACCAGCGACTGTTCCCCTGACAGCTAACCTCTCTCTAACCAGACTACTCCCCGACAGCGGACCTCCCTCTAACCAGACTGCTCCCCTGACAGCTAACCTCTCTCTAACCAGACTGCTCCCCTGACAGCGGAACTCCCTCTAACCAGACTGCTCCCCTGACAGCGGACCTCCCTCTAACCAGACTGCTCCCCTAACAGCAAACCTCCCTCTAACCAGCGGCTGTTCCCCTGACAGCGGACCTCCCTCTAACCAGCGACTGTGTCCCTGGCAGCTAACCTCCCTCTAACCAGGGACTGCTCCCCTGACAGCGGACCTCCCTCTAACCAGACTGCTCCCCTGACAGAGGACGTCCCTCTAACCAGACTACTCCCCTGACAGCGGATCTCCCTCTAACCAGCGACTGCTCCCCTGACAGCTAACATCCCTCTAACCAGCGACTGTTCCCCTGACAGCGTACTTCCCTCTAACCAGACTGCTCCCCTAACAGCGGACATCCCTCTAACCAGCGACTGCTCCCCTGGCAGCTAACCTCCCTCTAACCAGCGGCTGTTCCCCTGACAGCGGACCTCCCTCTAACGAGAGACTGTTCCCCTGACAGCTTACCTCCCTCTAACTAGACTGCTCCCCTGACAGCTAACCTCCCTCTAACGAGCGACTGCTCCCCTGCCGCTAACCTCCCTCTAACCAGACTACTCTACTGATAACAGACCTCCCTCTAACCAGAATGCTCCCCTGACAGCTAACCTCCCTCTAACCAGACTGCTTTCCTGACAGCGGACCTTCCTCTAACCAGACTGCTCCCCTGACAGCTAACCTCTCTCTAACGAGCAACTGCTCCCCTGACAGCGGACCTCCCTCTAACCAGACTGCTCCCCTGACAGCGGACCTCCCTCTAACCAGACTTCTCCTCTGACAGCTAACCTCCCTCTAACCAGATTACTCCCCTGACAGCGGAACTCCCTCTAACCAGACTGCTCCCCGGACAGCGGACCTCCCTCTAACCAGAAAGCGCCCCTGACAGCTAACCTCCCTCTAACCAGCGGCTGCTCCCCTGACAGCGGACCTCCTTCTAACCAGCGACTGCTCCCCTGACAGCGGACCTGCCTCTAACCATACTACTCACCTGACAGCGGACCTCCCTCTAACCAGTGACTGCTCCCCTGGCAGCGGACCTCCCTCTAACCAGACTACTCCCCTGACAGCTAACTTCCCTCTAACCAGACTGCTCCCCTGACAGCGGACCTCCCTCTAACCAGCGACTGCTCCCCTGACAGCTAACCTCCCTCTAACCAGATTGTTCCCCTGACAGCTAACCTCCCTCTAACGAGCGACTGCTCCCCGACAGCGGACCTCCCTTTAACCAGACTGCTCCCCTGACAGCGGACCTCCCTCTAACCAGCGACTGCTCCCCTGACAGCTAACCTCCCTCTAACCAGACTGCTCCCCTGACAGCGGACCTCCCTCTAACCAGGCTGTTCCCCTGACAGCTAACCTCCCTCTAACGAGCGACTGCTCCCCGACAGCGGACCTCCCTTTAACCAGACTGCTCCCCTGACAGCGGACCTCCCTCTAACCAGAGACTGCTTCCCTGACAGCTAACCTCCCTCTAACCAGACTGCTCCCCTGACAGCGGACCTCCCTCTAACCAGACTGTTCCCCTGACAGCTAAACTCCCTCTAACGAGCGACTGCTCCCCGACAGCGGACCTCCCTCTAACCAGACTGCTCCCCTGACAGCGGACCTCCCTCTAACCAGACTGCTCCTCTAACAGCTTACCTCCCTCTAACCAGCGACTACTCCCCTGACAGCGGACCTCCCTCTAACCAGACTGCTTCCCTGACAGCGGACCTCCCTCTAACCAGCGACTGCTCCCCTGACAGCAGACCTCCCTCTAACCAGCGACTGCTCCCCTGACAGCGGACCTCCCTCTAACCAGACTGCTCCCCTGACAGCTAACCTCCCTCTTACCAGACTACTCCCCTGACAGCGGACCTCCCTCTAACGAGCGACTGCTCCCCTGACAGCGGGCCTCCCTGTAACCAGACTGCTCCACTGACAGCTAACCTCCCTCTAACCAGACTACTCTCCTGACAGCCGACCTCTCTCTAACCAGCGACTGTTCCCCTGACAGCGGACCTGCCTCTAACCAGACTGCTCCCCTGACAGCGGACCTCCCTCTAACCAGAATACTCCCCTGACAGCTAACCTCCCTCTAACCAGACTGCTCCCCTGACAACGGACCTCCCTTTAACCAGACTGCTCCCCTGACAGCGGACCTCCCTCTAACCAGCGACTGCTCCCTTGACAGCTAACCTCCCTCTAACGAGCGACTGCTCCCCTGACAGCTAACCTCCCTCTAACCAGACTACTCCCCTGACAGCGGACCTCCCTCTAACCAGACCGCTCCCTTGACAGCTAACCTCCCTCTAACCAGTCTGCTTTCCTGACAGCGGACCTTCCTCCAACCAGCGACTGTTCCCCTGACACCGGACCTCCCTCTAACCAGACTGCTCCCCTGACAGCTAACCTCCCTCTAACGAGCGACTGCTCCCCTGACAGCTAACCTCCCTCTAACCAGACTACTCCCCGACAGCGGACTTCCCTCTAACCAGACTGCTCCCCTGACAGCTAACCTCCCTCTAACGAGACTACTCCCCTGACAGCGGACCTCCCTCTAACCAGACTGCTCCCCTGACAGCTAACCTCCCTCTAACCATACTGTTTTCCTGAGAGCGGACCTCCCTCTAACCAGACTGCTGCCCTGACAGCTAACCTCCCTTTAACGAGCGACTTCTCCCCTGACAGCGGACCTCCCTCTAACCAGACTGCTCCCCTGACAGCGGACCTCCCTCTAACCAGACTGTTCCCCTGACAGCTAACCTCCCTCTAACGAGCGACTGCTCCCCGACAGCGGACCTCCCTCTAACCAGACTGCTCCCCTGACAGCGGACCTCCCTCTAACCAGACTGCTCCCCTAACAGCTTACCTCCCTCTAACCAGCGACTGCTCCCCTGACAGCGGACCTGCCTCTAACCAGACTGCTCCCCTGACAGCTTACCTCCCTCTAACCAGCGACTGCTCCCCTGACAGCGGACCTCCCTATAACCAAACTGCTCCCCTGACAGCGGACCTCCATCTAACCAGCGACTGCTCCCCTGACAGCAGACCTCCCTCTAACCAGCGACTGCTCCACTGGCAGCGGACCTCCCTCTAACCAGCGACTGTTCCCCTGACAGCTAACCTCCCTCTAAGCAGACTACTCCCCTGACAGCGGACCTCCCTCTAACGAGCGACTACTCCCCTGACAGCGGACCTCCCTCTAACCAGACTGCTCACCTGACAGCTAACCTCCCTCTAACCAGACTGTTTTCCTGACAGCGGACCTCCCGCTAACCAGACTGCTCCCCTGACAGCTAACCTCCCTTTAACGAGCGACTTCTCCCCTGACAGCGGACCTCCCTCTAACCAGACTGCTCCCCTGACAGCGGACCTCCCTCTAACCAGACTGCTCCCCTGACAGCTAACCTCCCTCTAACCAGACTGCTCTTCTGACAGCGGACCTCCCTCTAACCAGACTGATCCCCTGACAGCTAACCTCCCTCTAACGAGCGACTGCTCCCCTGGCAGCGGACCTCCCTCTAACCAGACTGCTCCCCTGACAGCGGACCTCCCTCTAACCAGACTGCTCCCTGACAGCGGACTTCCCTCTAACCAGCGACTGCTCCCCTGACAGCGGACCTCCCTCTAACCAGACTACTCCCCTGACAGCTAACCTCCCTCTAACCAAACTGCTCCCCTGACAGCGGACCTCCCTCTAACCAGACTGCTCCCCTGACAGCGGACCTCCCTCTAACCAGCGACTGCCCCCTGACAGCTAACCTCGCTCTAACCAGACTGCTCCCCTGACAGCGGACCTCCCTCTAACCAGACTGTTCCCCTGACAGCTAACTTCCCTCTAACGAGCGACTGCTCCCCTGACAGCGGACCTCCCTCTAACCAGACTGCTCCACTGACAGCTAACCTCCCTCTAACCAGACTACTCCCCTGAAAGCGGACCTCCCTCTAACCAGCGACTGTTCCCCTGCCAGCGGACCTGCCTCTAACCAGACTGCTCCCCTGACAGCGGACCTCCCTCTAACCAGAATACTCCCCTGACAGCTAACCTCCCTCTAACCAGACTACTCCCCTGACAGCGGATCTCCCTCTAACCAGACCGCTCCCTTGACAGCTAACCTCCCTCTAACCAGTCTGATTTCCTGACAGCGGACCTCCCGCTAACCAGCGACTGTTCCCCTGACACCGGACCTCCCTCTAACCAGACTGCTCTCCTGACAGCTAACCTCCCTCTAACGAGCGACTGCTTCCCTCACAGCTAACTTCCCTCTAACCAGACTACTCCCCGACAACGGACCTCCCTCTATCCAGACTGCTCCCCTGACAGCTAACCTCCCTCCAACGAGCGACTGCTCCTCTAACAGCGGACCTCCCATTAAACAGACTGCTCCCCTGACAACGGACCTCCCTTTAACCAGACTGCTCCCCTGACAGCTAACCTCCCTCTAACCAGACTACTCCCCTGACAGCGGACCTCCCTCTAACCAGAATGTTCCCCTGACAGCTAACCTCCCTCTAACGAGCAACTGCTCCCCTGACAGCAGACCTCCCTCTAACCAGAGTGCTCCCCTGACAGCGGACCTCCCTCTAACCAGACTTCTCCCCTGACAGCTAATCTCCCTCTAACCAGACTACTCCCCTGACAGCGGACCTCCCTCTAACCAGACTGCTCCCCTGACAGCTAACCTCCCTCTAACCAGACTGCTCCCCTAACAGCTTACCTCCCTCTAACCAGCGACTGCTCCCCTGACAGCGGACCTCCCTCTAACCAGACTGCTCCCCTGACAGCGGACCTCCCTCTAACCAGCGACTGCTCCCCTGACAGCGGACCTCCCTCTAACCAGACTGCTCTCCTGACAGCGGACCGCCCTCTAACCAGCGACTGCTCCCCTGACAGCGGACCTTCCTCTAACCAGACTGCTCCCCTGACAGCGTACCTCCCTCTAACCAGACTGCTCCCCTGACAGCTAACCTCCCTCTAACCATCCTACTCCCCTGACAGCGGACCTCCCTCCAACCAGCGACTGCTCCCCTGGCAGCGGACCTCCCTCTAACCAGACTACTCCCCTGACAGCTAACTTCCCTCTAACCAGACTGCTCCCCTGACAGCGGACCTCCCTCTAACCAGACTGCTCCCCTGACAGCGGACCTCCCTCTAACCAGCGACTGCTCCCCTGACAGCTAACCTCCCTCTAACCAGACTGCTCCCCTGACAGCGGACCTCCCTCTAACCAGACTGTTCCCCTGACAGCTAACCTCCCTCTAACGAGCGACTGCTCCCCGACAGCGCACCTCCCTCTAACCAGACTGCTCCCCTGACAGCGGACCTCCCTCTAACCAGACTGCTCCCCTAACAGCTTACCTCCCTCTAACCAGCGACTGCTCCCCTGACAGCGGACCTCCCTCTAACCAGACTGCTCCCCTGACAGCGGACCTCCCTCTAACCAGCGACTGCTCCCCTGACAGCGGACCTCCCTCTAACCAGCGACTGCTCCCCTGACAGCGGACCTCCCTCTAACCAGACTGCTCCCCTGACAGCTAACCTCTCTCTTACCAGACTACTACCCTGATAGCGGACCTCCCTCTAACGTGCGACTGCTCCCCTGACAGCGGACCTCCCTCTAACCAGACTGCTCCCCTGACAGCTAACCTCCCTCTAACGAGCGACTGCTCCCCTGCCGCTAACCTCCCTCTAACCAGACTACTCCCCTGATAGCAGACCTCCCTCTAACCAGACTGCTACCCTGACAGCGGACCTCCCTCTAACCAGACTGCTCCCCTAACAGCGGACCTCCCTCTAACCAGACTGCTCCCCTGACAGCGGACCTGCTTCTAACCAGCGACTGCTCCCCTGACAGCTAACCTCTCTCTAACCAGACTACTCCCCGACAACGGACCTCCCTCTAACCAGACTGCTCCCCTGACAGCTAACCTCTCTCTAACCAGACTGCTCCCCTGACAGGGGACCTCCCTCTAACCAGACTGCGCCCCTGGCACCTAACCTCCCTCTAACCAGCGGCTGCTCCCCTGACAGCGGACTTCCTTCTAACCAGCGACTGCTCCCCTGACAGCGGACCTCCCTCTAACCATACTACTCCCCTGACAGCGGACCTCCCTCCAACCAGCGACTGCTCCACTGGCAGCGGACCTCCCTCTAACAAGACTACTCCCCTGACAGCTAACCTCCCTCTACCCAGACTGATCCCCTGACAGCGGACCTCCCTCTAACCAGACTGCTCCCCTGACAGCTTACCTCCCTCTAACCAGCGACTGCTCCCCTGACAGCGGACCTCCCTATAACCAGACTGCTCCCCTGACAGCGGACCTCCCTCTAACCAGCGACTGCTCCCCTGACAGCGGACCTCCCTCTAACCAGCGATTGCTCCCCTGACAGCGGACCTCTCTCTAACAAGACTGCTCCCCTGACAGCTAACCTCCCTCTTACCAGACTACTCCCCTGACAGCGGACCTCCCTCTAACGAGCGACTGCTCCCCGGACAGCGGACCTCCCTCTAACCAGACTGCTCCACTGACAGCTAACCTCCCTCTAACCAGACTACTCCCCTGACAGCGGACCTCCCTCTAACCATACTGCTCCCCTGACAGCTAACCTCCCTCTAACCAGACTGCTTTCCTGACAGCGGAACTCCCTCTAACCAGACTGCTCCCCTGACAGCTAACCTCCCTCTTACCAGACTACTCCCCTGACAGCGGACCTCCCTCTAACGAGCGACTGCTCCCCTGACAGCGGACCTCCCTCTAACCAGACTGCTCCACTGACAGCTAACCTCCCTCTAACCAGACTACTTCCCTGACAGCGGACCTCCCTCTAACCATACTGCTCCCCTGACAGCTAACCTCCCTCTAACCAGACTGCTTTCCTGACAGCGGAACTCCCTCTAACCAGACTGCTCCCCTGACAGCTAACCTCCCTCTAACGAGCAACTGCTCCCCTGACAGCATACCTCCCTCTAACCAGACTGCTCCCCTGACAGCGGACCTCCCTCTAACCAGACTTCTCCCCTGACAGCTAATCTCCCTCTAACCAGACAACTCCCCTGACAGCGGACCTCCCTCTAACCAGACTGCTCCCCTGACAGCTAACCTCCCTCTAACCAGACTGCTCCCCTAACAGCTTACCTCCCTCTAACCAGCGACTGCTCCCCTGACAGCGGACCTCCCTCTAACCAGACTGCTCCCCTGACAGCGGACCTCCCTCTAACCAGCGACTGCTCCCCTGACAGCGGACCTCCCTCTAACCAGACTGCTCCCCTGACAGCGGACCTCCCTCTAACCAGACTGCTCCCCTGACAGCTAACCTCTCTCTAACCAGACTGCTCCCCTGACAGCAGACCTCCCTCTAACCAGACTTTTCCCCTGACAGCGGACCTGCTTCTAACCAGCGACTGTTCCCCTGACAGCTAACCTCTCTCTAACCAGACTACTCCCCGACAGCGGACCTCCCTCTAACCAGACTGCTCCCCTGACAGCTAACCTCTCTCTAACCAGACTGCTCCCCTGACAGCGGAACTCCCTCTAACCAGACTGCTCCCCTGACAGCGGACCTCCCTCTAACCAGACTGCTCCCCTGACAGCAAACCTCCCTCTAACCAGCGGCTGTTCCCCTGACAGCGGACCTCCCTCTAACCAGCGACTGTGTCCCTGGCAGCTAACCTCCCTCTAACCAGGGACTGCTCCCCTGACAGCGGACCTCCCTCTAACCAGACTGCTCCCCTGACAGAGGACGTCCCTCTAACCAGACTACTCCCCTGACAGCGGATCTCCCTCTAACCAGCGACTGCTCCCCTGACAGCTAACATCCCTCTAACCAGCGACTGTTCCCCTGACAGCGTACTTCCCTCTAACCAGACTGCTCCCCTAACAGCGGACATCCCTCTAACCAGCGACTGCTCCCCTGGCAGCTAACCTCCCTCTAACCAGCGGCTGTTCCCCTGACAGCGGACCTCCCTCTAACGAGAGACTGTTCCCCTGACAGCTTACCTCCCTCTAACTAGACTGCTCCCCTGACAGCTAACCTCCCTCTAACGAGCGACTGCTCCCCTGCCGCTAACCTCCCTCTAACCAGACTACTCTACTGATAACAGACCTCCCTCTAACCAGAATGCTCCCCTGACAGCTAACCTCCCTCTAACCAGACTGCTTTCCTGACAGCGGACCTTCCTCTAACCAGACTGCTCCCCTGACAGCTAACCTCTCTCTAACGAGCAACTGCTCCCCTGACAGCGGACCTCCCTCTAACCAGACTGCTCCCCTGACAGCGGACCTCCCTCTAACCAGACTTCTCCTCTGACAGCTAACCTCCCTCTAACCAGATTACTCCCCTGACAGCGGAACTCCCTCTAACCAGACTGCTCCCCGGACAGCGGACCTCCCTCTAACCAGAAAGCGCCCCTGACAGCTAACCTCCCTCTAACCAGCGGCTGCTCCCCTGACAGCGGACCTCCTTCTAACCAGCGACTGCTCCCCTGACAGCGGACCTCCCTCTAACCATACTACTCACCTGACAGCGGACCTCCCTCTAACCAGTGACTGCTCCCCTGGCAGCGGACCTCCCTCTAACCAGACTACTCCCCTGACAGCTAACTTCCCTCTAACCAGACTGCTCCCCTGACAGCGGACCTCCCTCTAACCAGCGACTGCTCCCCTGACAGCTAACCTCCCTCTAACCAGATTGTTCCCCTGACAGCTAACCTCCCTCTAACGAGCGACTGCTCCCCGACAGCGGACCTCCCTTTAACCAGACTGCTCCCCTGACAGCGGACCTCCCTCTAACCAGCGACTGCTCCCCTGACAGCTAACCTCCCTCTAACCAGACTGCTCCCCTGACAGCGGACCTCCCTCTAACCAGGCTGTTCCCCTGACAGCTAACCTCCCTCTAACGAGCGACTGCTCCCCGACAGCGGACCTCCCTTTAACCAGACTGCTCCCCTGACAGCGGACCTCCCTCTAACCAGAGACTGCTTCCCTGACAGCTAACCTCCCTCTAACCAGACTGCTCCCCTGACAGCGGACCTCCCTCTAACCAGACTGTTCCCCTGACAGCTAAACTCCCTCTAACGAGCGACTGCTCCCCGACAGCGGACCTCCCTCTAACCAGACTGCTCCCCTGACAGCGGACCTCCCTCTAACCAGACTGCTCCTCTAACAGCTTACCTCCCTCTAACCAGCGACTACTCCCCTGACAGCGGACCTCCCTCTAACCAGACTGCTTCCCTGACAGCGGACCTCCCTCTAACCAGCGACTGCTCCCCTGACAGCAGACCTCCCTCTAACCAGCGACTGCTCCCCTGACAGCGGACCTCCCTCTAACCAGACTGCTCCCCTGACAGCTAACCTCCCTCTTACCAGACTACTCCCCTGACAGCGGACCTCCCTCTAACGAGCGACTGCTCCCCTGACAGCGGGCCTCCCTGTAACCAGACTGCTCCACTGACAGCTAACCTCCCTCTAACCAGACTACTCTCCTGACAGCCGACCTCTCTCTAACCAGCGACTGTTCCCCTGACAGCGGACCTGCCTCTAACCAGACTGCTCCCCTGACAGCGGACCTCCCTCTAACCAGAATACTCCCCTGACAGCTAACCTCCCTCTAACCAGACTGCTCCCCTGACAACGGACCTCCCTTTAACCAGACTGCTCCCCTGACAGCGGACCTCCCTCTAACCAGCGACTGCTCCCTTGACAGCTAACCTCCCTCTAACGAGCGACTGCTCCCCTGACAGCTAACCTCCCTCTAACCAGACTACTCCCCTGACAGCGGACCTCCCTCTAACCAGACCGCTCCCTTGACAGCTAACCTCCCTCTAACCAGTCTGCTTTCCTGACAGCGGACCTTCCTCTAACCAGCGACTGTTCCCCTGACACCGGACCTCCCTCTAACCAGACTGCTCCCCTGACAGCTAACCTCCCTCTAACGAGCGACTGCTCCCCTGACAGCTAACCTCCCTCTAACCAGACTACTCCCCGACAGCGGACTTCCCTCTAACCAGACTGCTCCCCTGACAGCTAACCTCCCTCTAACGAGACTACTCCCCTGACAGCGGACCTCCCTCTAACCAGACTGCTCCCCTGACAGCTAACCTCCCTCTAACCATACTGTTTTCCTGAGAGCGGACCTCCCTCTAACCAGACTGCTGCCCTGACAGCTAACCTCCCTTTAACGAGCGACTTCTCCCCTGACAGCGGACCTCCCTCTAACCAGACTGCTCCCCTGACAGCGGACCTCCCTCTAACCAGACTGTTCCCCTGACAGCTAACCTCCCTCTAACGAGCGACTGCTCCCCGACAGCGGACCTCCCTCTAACCAGACTGCTCCCCTGACAGCGGACCTCCCTCTAACCAGACTGCTCCCCTAACAGCTTACCTCCCTCTAACCAGCGACTGCTCCCCTGACAGCGGACCTGCCTCTAACCAGACTGCTCCCCTGACAGCTTACCTCCCTCTAACCAGCGACTGCTCCCCTGACAGCGGACCTCCCTATAACCAAACTGCTCCCCTGACAGCGGACCTCCATCTAACCAGCGACTGCTCCCCTGACAGCAGACCTCCCTCTAACCAGCGACTGCTCCACTGGCAGCGGACCTCCCTCTAACCAGCGACTGTTCCCCTGACAGCTAACCTCCCTCTAAGCAGACTACTCCCCTGACAGCGGACCTCCCTCTAACGAGCGACTACTCCCCTGACAGCGGACCTCCCTCTAACCAGACTGCTCACCTGACAGCTAACCTCCCTCTAACCAGACTGTTTTCCTGACAGCGGACCTCCCGCTAACCAGACTGCTCCCCTGACAGCTAACCTCCCTTTAACGAGCGACTTCTCCCCTGACAGCGGACCTCCCTCTAACCAGACTGCTCCCCTGACAGCGGACCTCCCTCTAACCAGACTGCTCCCCTGACAGCTAACCTCCCTCTAACCAGACTGCTCTTCTGACAGCGGACCTCCCTCTAACCAGACTGATCCCCTGACAGCTAACCTCCCTCTAACGAGCGACTGCTCCCCTGGCAGCGGACCTCCCTCTAACCAGACTGCTCCCCTGACAGCGGACCTCCCTCTAACCAGACTGCTCCCTGACAGCGGACTTCCCTCTAACCAGCGACTGCTCCCCTGACAGCGGACCTCCCTCTAACCAGACTACTCCCCTGACAGCTAACCTCCCTCTAACCAAACTGCTCCCCTGACAGCGGACCTCCCTCTAACCAGACTGCTCCCCTGACAGCGGACCTCCCTCTAACCAGCGACTGCCCCCTGACAGCTAACCTCGCTCTAACCAGACTGCTCCCCTGACAGCGGACCTCCCTCTAACCAGACTGTTCCCCTGACAGCTAACTTCCCTCTAACGAGCGACTGCTCCCCTGACAGCGGACCTCCCTCTAACCAGACTGCTCCACTGACAGCTAACCTCCCTCTAACCAGACTACTCCCCTGAAAGCGGACCTCCCTCTAACCAGCGACTGTTCCCCTGCCAGCGGACCTGCCTCTAACCAGACTGCTCCCCTGACAGCGGACCTCCCTCTAACCAGAATACTCCCCTGACAGCTAACCTCCCTCTAACCAGACTACTCCCCTGACAGCGGATCTCCCTCTAACCAGACCGCTCCCTTGACAGCTAACCTCCCTCTAACCAGTCTGATTTCCTGACAGCGGACCTCCCTCTAACCAGCGACTGTTCCCCTGACACCGGACCTCCCTCTAACCAGACTGCTCTCCTGACAGCTAACCTCCCTCTAACGAGCGACTGCTTCCCTCACAGCTAACTTCCCTCTAACCAGACTACTCCCCGACAGCGGACCTCCCTCTATCCAGACTGCTCCCCTGACAGCTAACCTCCCTCCAACGAGCGACTGCTCCTCTAACAGCGGACCTCCCATTAAACAGACTGCTCCCCTGACAACGGACCTCCCTTTAACCAGACTGCTCCCCTGACAGCTAACCTCCCTCTAACCA
Source organism: Chirona hameri (assembly GCA_036785665.1). NCBI lineage: Eukaryota > Metazoa > Arthropoda > Thecostraca > Balanomorpha > Balanidae > Chirona > Chirona hameri. The sequence goes on from JAXIVJ010000041.1 coordinate 226,430, forward strand.
GACTACTCCCCTGACAGCGGACCTCCCTCTAACCAGAATGTTCCCCTGACAGCTAACCTCCCTCTAACGAGCAACTGCTCCCCTGACAGCAGACCTCCCTCTAACCAGACTGCTCCCCTGACAGCGGACCTCCCTCTAACCAGACTTCTCCCCTGACAGCTAATCTCCCTCTAACCAGACTACTCCCCTGACAGCGGACCTCCCTCTAACCAGACTGCTCCCCTGACAGCTAACCTCCCTCTAACCAGACTGCTCCCCTAACAGCTTACCTCCCTCTAACCAGCGACTGCTCCCCTGACAGCGGACCTCCCTCTAACCAGACTGCTCCCCTGACAGCGGACCTCCCTCTAACCAGCGACTGCTCCCCTGACAGCGGACCTCCCTCTAACCAGACTGCTCCCCTGACAGCGGACCTCCCTCTAACCAGACTGCTCCCCTGACAGCTAACCTCTCTCTAACCAGACTGCTCCCCTGACAGCAGACCTCCCTCTAACCAGACTGCTCCCCTGACAGCGGACCTGCTTCTAACCAGCGACTGCTCCCCTGACAGCCAACCTCTCTCTAACCAGACTACTCCCCGACAGCGGACCTCCCTCTAACCAGACTGCTCCCCTGACAGCTAACCTCTCTCTAACCAGACTGCTCCCCTGACAGCGGAACTCCCTCTAACCAGACTGCTCCCCTGACAGCTAACCTCCCTCTAACGAGCGACTGCTCCCCTGACAGCTAACCTCCCTCTAACCAGACTACTCCCCGACAGCGGACTTCCCTCTAACCAGACTGCTCCCCTGACAGCTAACCTCCCTCTAACGAGACTACTCCCCTGACAGCGGACCTCCCTCTAACCAGACTGCTCCCCTGACAGCTAACCTCCCTCTAACCAGACTGTTTTCCTGAGAGCGGACCTCCCTCTAACCAGACTGCTGCCCTGACAGCTAACCTCCCTTTAACGAGCGACTTCTCCCCTGACAGCGGACCTCCCTCTAACCAGACTGCTCCCCTGACAGCGGACCTCCCTCTAACCAGACTGTTCCCCTGACAGCTAACCTCCCTCTAACGAGCGACTGCTCCCCGACAGCGGACCTCCCTCTAACCAGACTGCTCCCCTGACAGCGGACCTCCCTCTAACCAGACTGCTCCCCTAACAGCTTACCTCCCTCTAACCAGCGACTGCTCCCCTGACAGCGGACCTGCCTCTAACCAGACTGCTCCCCTGACAGCTTACCTCCCTCTAACCAGCGACTGCTCCCCTGACAGCGGACCTCCCTATAACCAAACTGCTCCCCTGACAGCGGACCTCCATCTAACCAGCGACTGCTCCCCTGACAGCGGACCTCCCTCTAACCAGCGACTGTTCCCCTGACAGCTAACCTCCCTCTAAGCAGACTACTCCCCTGACAGCGGACCTCCCTCTAACGAGCGACTACTCCCCTGACAGCGGACCTCCCTCTAACCAGACTGCTCACCTGACAGCTAACCTCCCTCTAACCAGACTGTTTTCCTGACAGCGGACCTCCCGCTAACCAGACTGCTCCCCTGACAGCTAACCTCCCATTAACGAGCGACTTCTCCCCTGACAGCGGACCTCCCTCTAACCAGACTGCTCCCCTGACAGCGGACCTCCCTCTAACCAGACTGCTCCCCTGACAGCTAACCTCCCTCTAACCAGACTGCTCTTCTGACAGCGGACCTCCCTCTAACCAGACTGCTCCCCTGACAGCGGACCTCCCTCTAACCAGACTGCTCCCTGACAGCGGACTTCCCTCTAACCAGCGACTGCTCCCCTGACAGCGGACCTCCCTCTAACCATACTACTCCCCTGACAGCGGACCTCCTTCTAACCAGCGACTGCTCCTCTGGCAGCGGACCTCCCTCTAACCAGACTACTCCCCTGACAGCTAACCTCCCTCTAACCAAACTGCTCCCCTGACAGCGGACCTCCCTCTAACCAGACTGCTCCCCTGACAGCGGACCTCCCTCTAACCAGCGACTGCCCCCTGACAGCTAACCTCCCTCTAACCAGACTGCTCCCCTGACAGCGGACCTCCCTCTAACCAGACTACTCCCCTGACAGCGGACCTCCCTCTAACCAGAATGTTCCCCTGACAGCTAACCTCCCTCTAACGAGCAACTGCTCCCCTGACAGCAGACCTCCCTCTAACCAGACTGCTCCCCTGACAGCGGACCTCCCTCTAACCAGACTGCTCCCCTGACAGAGGACGTCCTTCTAACCAGACTACTCCCCTGACAGCGGATCTCCCTCTAACCAGCGACTGCTCCCCTGACAGCTAACATCCCTCTAACCAGCGACTGTTCCCCTGACAGCGTACCTCCCTCTAACCAGACTGCTCCCCTAACAGCGGACATCCCTCTAACCAGCGACTGCTCCCCTGGCAGCTAACCTCCCTCTAACCAGCGGCTGTTCCCCTGACAGCGGACCTCCCTCTAACGAGAGACTGTTCCCCTGACAGCTTACCTCCCTCTAACTAGACTGCTCCCCTGACAGCTAACCTCCCTCTAACGAGCGACTGCTCCCCTGCCGCTAACCTCCCTCTAACCAGACTACTCTACTGATAACAGACCTCCCTCTAACCAGAATGCTCCCCTGACAGCTAACCTCCCTCTAACCAGACTGCTTTCCTGACAGCGGACCTTCCTCTAACCAGACTGCTCCCCTGACAGCTAACCTCTCTCTAACGAGCAACTGCTCCCCTGACAGCGGACCTCCCTCTAACCAGACTGCTCCCCTGACAGCGGACCTCCCTCTAACCAGACTTCTCCCCTGACAGCTAACCTCCCTCTAACCAGATTACTCCCCTGACAGCGGAACTCCCTCTAACCAGACTGCTCCCCGGACAGCGGACCTCCCTCTAACCAGAAAGCGCCCCTGACAGCTAACCTCCCTCTAACCAGCGGCTGCTCCCCTGACAGCGGACCTCCTTCTAACCAGCGACTGCTCCCCTGACAGCGGACCTCCCTCTAACCATACTACTCCCCTGACAGCGGACCTCCCTCTAACCAGCGACTGCTCCCCTGGCAGCGGACCTCCCTCTAACCAGACTACTCCCCTGACAGCTAACTTCCCTCTAACCAGACTGCTCCCCTGACAGCGGACCTCCCTCTAACCAGCGACTGCTCCCCTGACAGCTAACCTCCCTCTAACCAGATTGTTCCCCTGACAGCTAACCTCCCTCTAACGAGCGACTGCTCCCCGACAGCGGACCTCCCTTTAACCAGACTGCTCCCCTGACAGCGGACCTCCCTCTAACCAGCGACTGTTCTCCTGTCAGCTAACCTCCCTCTAAGCAGACTACTCCCCTGACAGCGGACCTGCCTCTAACCAGACTGCTCCCCTGACCGCTAACCTCCCTCTAACCAGACTGCTTTCCTGACAGCGGACCTCCCTCTAACCAGACTGCTCCCCTGACAGCTAACCTCCTTCTAACGAGCAACTGCTCCCCTGAGACAGCGGACCTCCCTCTAACCAGACTGCTCCCCTGACAGCGGACCTCCCTCTAACCAGACTGCTCCCCTGACAGCTAACCTCCCTCTAACCAGACTACTCCCCTGAAAGCGGACCTCCCTCTAACCAGACTGCTCCCCTGACAGCTAACCTCTCTCTAACCAGACTGCTCCCCTGACAGCGGACCTCCCTCTAACCAGACTACTCCCCTAACAGCGGACCTGCCTCTAACCAGACTGCTCCCCTGACAGCTAACCTCCCTCTAACCAGACTGCTTTCCTGACAGCGGACCTCCCTCTAACCAGACTGCTCCCCTGACAGCTAACCTCCTTCTAACGAGCAACTGCTCCCTTGACAGCGGACCTCCCTCTAACCAGACTGCTCCCCTGACAGCGGACCTCCCTCTAACCAGACTTCTCCCCTGACAGCTAACCTCCCTCTAACCAGACTACTCCCCTGACAGCGGCCCTCCCTCTAACCAGACTGCTCCCCTGACAGCTAACCTCTCTCTAACCAGACTGCTCCCCTGACAGCGGACCTCCCTCTAACCAGACTGCGCCCCTGACAGCTAACCTCCCTCTAACCAGCGGCTGATCCCCTGACAACGGACCTCCTTCTAACGAGCGACTGCTCCCCTGACAGCGGACCTCCCTCTAACCATACTACTCCCCTGACAGCGGACCTCCCTCCAACCAGCGACTGCTCCCCTGGCAGCGGACCTCCCTCTAACCAGACTACTCCCCTGACAGCTAACCTCCCTCTAACCAGACTGCTCCCTTGACAGCGGACCTGCCTCTAACCAGACTGCTCCCCTGACAGCTTACCTCCCTCTAACCAGCGACTGCTCCCCTGACAGCGGACCTCCCTATAACCAAACTGCTCCCCTGACAGCGGACCTCCCTCTAACAAGCGACTGCTCCCCTGACAGCGGACCTCCCTCTAACCAGCGACTGCTCCACTGGCAGCGGACCTCCCTCTAACCAGACTGCTCCCCTGACAGCTAACCTCCCTCTTACCAGACTACTCCCCTGACAGCGGACCTCCCTCTAACGAGCAACTGCTCCCCTGACAGCGGACCTCCCTCTAACCAGACTGCTCCACTGACAGCTAACCTCCTCTAACCAGACTACTCCCCTGACAGCGGACCTCCCTCTAACCAGCGACTGTTCCCCTGACAGTTAACCTCCCTCTAAGCAGACTACTCCCCTGACAGCTGACCTCCCTCTAACCAGACTGTTCCCCTGACAGCTAACCTCCCTCTAACGAGCGACTGCTCTCCGACAGCGCACCTCCCTCTAACCAGACTGCTCCCCTGACAGCGGACCTCCCTCTAACCAGACTGCTCCCCTAACAGCTTACCTTCCTCTAACCAGCGACTGCTCCCCTGACAGCGGACCTCCCTCTAACCAGACTGCTCCCCTGACAGCGGACCTCCTTCAAACCAGCGACTGCTCCCCTGACAGTGGACCTCCCTCTAACCAGCGACTGCCCCCTGACAGCGGACCTCCCTCTAACCAGACTGCTCCCTTGACAGCTAACCTTCCTCTTACCCGTCTACTCCCCTGACAGCGGACCTCCCTCTAACGAGCGACTGCTCCCCTGACAGCGGACCTCCCTCTAACCAGACTGCTCCACTGACAGCTAACCTCCCTCTAACCAGACTACTCCCCCGACAGCGGACCTCCCTCTAACCAGCGACTGTTCCCCTGACAGCGGACCTGGTTCTAACCAGACTGCTCCCCTGACAGCGGACCTCCCTCTAACCAGAATACTCCCCTGACAGCTAACCTCCCTCTAACCAGACTACTCCCCTGACAGCGGACCTCCCTCGAACCAGCGACTGCTCCCCTGACAGCGGACCTTCCTCTAACCAGCGACTGCTCCCCTGACAGCAGACCTTCCTCTAACCAGACTGCTCCCCTGACAGCTAACCTCCCTCTAACGAGCGACTGCTCCTCTAACAGCGGACCTCCCTTTAACCAGACTGCTCCCCTGACAGCGGACCTCCGTCTAACTAGACTGCTCCCCTGACAGCTAACCTCCCTCTAACCAGACTACTCCCCTGACAGTGGACCTCCCTCTAACCAGACTGCTCCCCTGACAGCTAACCTCCCTCTAACCAGACTGCTTTCCTGACAGCGGACTTCCCTCTAACCAGACTGCTCCCCTGACAGCTAACCTCCCTCTAACGAGCAACTGCTCCCCTGACAGCGGACCTCCCTCTAACTAGACTGCTCCCCTGACAGCGGACCTCCCTCTAACCAGACTTCTCCCCTGACAGCTAACCTCCCTCTAACCAGACTACTCCCCTGACAGCGGACCTCCCTCTAACCAGACTGCTCCCCTGACAGTGGACCTCCCTCTAACCAGCGACTGCCCCCTGACAGCGGACCTCCCTCTAACCAGACTGCTCCCTTGACAGCTAACCTCCCTCTTACCCGACTACTCCCCTGACAGCGGACCTCCCTCTAACGAGCAACTGCTCCCCTGACAGCGGACCTCCCTCTAACCAGACTGCTCCACTGACAGCTAACCTCCCTCTAACTAGATTACTCCCCTGACAGCGGACCTCCCTCTAACCAGCGACTGTTCCCCTGACAGCGGACCTGCGTCTAACCAGACTGCTCCCCTGACAGCGGACCTCCCTCTAACCAGAATACTCCCCTGACAGCTAACCTCCCTCTAACCAGACTACTCCCCTGACAGCGGACCTCCCTCTAACCAGCGACTGCTCCCCTGACAGCGGACCTTCCTCTAACCAGCGACTGCTCCCCTAACAGTGGACCTTCCTCTAACCAGACTGCTCCCCTGACAGCTAACCTCCCTCTAACGAGCGACTGCTCCTCTAACAGCGGACCTCCCTTTAACCAGACTGCTCCCCTGACAGCGGACCTCCGTCTAACTAGACTGCTCCCCTGACAGCTAACCTCCCTCTAACCAGACTACTCCCCTGACAGTGGACCTCCCTCTAACCAGACTGCTCCCCTGACAGCTAACCTCCCTCTAACCAGACTGCTTTCCTGACAGCGGACCTCCCTCTAACCAGACTGCTCCCCTGACAGCTAACCTAACTCTAACGAGCAACTGCTCCCCTGACAGCGGACCTCCCTCTAACTAGACTGCTCCCCTGGCAGCGGACCTCCCTCTAACCAGACTTCTCCCCTGACAGCTAACCTCCCTCTAACCAGACTACTCCCCTGACAGCGGACCTCCCGCTAACCAGACTGCTTCCCTGACAGCTACCTCTCTCTAACCAGACTGCTCCCCTGACAGCGGACCTCCCTCTAACCAGACTGCGCCCCTGACAGCTAACCTCCCTCTAACCAGCGGCTGCTCCCCTGACAGCGGACCTCCTTCTAACCAGCGACTGCTCCCCTGACAGCGGACCTCCCTCTAACCATACTACTCCCCTGACAGCGTACCTCCCTCCAACCAGCGACTGCTCCCCTGACAGCGGACCTCCCTCTAACCAGACTACTCCCCTGACAGCTAACCTCCCTCTAACCAGACTGCTCCCCTGACAGCGGACCTCCCTCTAACCAGACTGCTCCCCTGACAGCTTACCTCCCTCTAACCAGCGACTGCTCCCCTGACTGCGGACCTCCCTATAACCATACTGCTCCCCTGACAGCGGACCTCCCTCTAACCAGCGACTGCTCCCCTGACAGCGGACCTCCCTCTAACCAGACTGCTCCCCTGACAGCTAATCTCCATCTTACCAGACTACTCCCCTGACAGCGGACCTCCCTCTAACGAGCGACTGCTCCCCTGACAGCGGACCTCCCTCTAACCAGACTGCTCCACTGACAGCTAACCTCCCTCTAACCAGACTACTCCCCTGACAGCGGACCTCCCTCTAACCAGCGACTGTTCCCCTGACAGCTAACCTCCCTCTAAGCAGACTATTCCCCTGACAGCGGACCTCCCTCTAACGAGCGACTGCTCCCCTGACAGCGGACATCCCTCTAACCAGACTACTCCCCTGACAGCGGACCTCCCTCTAACCAGCGACTGCTCCCCTGACAGCGGACCGCCCTCTAACCAGCGACTGCTCCCCTGACAGCGGACCTTCCTCTAACCAGACTGCTCCCCTGACAGCGTACCTCCCTCTAACCAGACTGCTCCCCTGACAGCTAACCTCCCTCTAACCATCCTACTCCCCTGACAGCGGACCTCCCTCCAACCAGCAACTGCTCCCCTGGCAGCGGACCTCCCTCTAACCAGACTACTCCCCTGACAGCTAACTTCCCTCTAACCAGACTGCTCCCCTGACAGCGGACCTCCCTCTAACCAGACTGCTCCCCTGACAGCGGACCTCCCTCTAACCAGCGACTGCTCCCCTGACAGCTAACCTCCCTCTAACCAGACTGCTCCCCTGACAGCGGACCTCCCTCTAACCAGACTGTTCCCCTGACAGCTAACCTCCCTCTAACGAGCGACTGCTCCCCGACAGCGCACCTCCCTCTAACCAGACTGCTCCCCTGACAGCGGACCTCCCTCTAACCAGACTGCTCCCCTAACAGCTTACCTCCCTCTAACCAGCGACTGCTCCCCTGACAGCGGACCTCCCTCTAACCAGACTGCTCCCCTGACAGCGGACCTCCCTCTAACCAGCGACTGCTCCCCTGACAGCGGACCTCCCTCTAACCAGCGACTGCTCCCCTGACAGCGGACCTCCCTCTAACCAGACTGCTCCCCTGACAGCTAACCTCTCTCTTACCAGACTACTACCCTGATAGCGGACCTCCCTCTAACGTGCGACTGCTCCCCTGACAGCGGACCTCCCTCTAACCAGACTGCTCCCCTGACAGCTAACCTCCCTCTAACGAGCGACTGCTCCCCTGCCGCTAACCTCCCTCTAACCAGACTACTCCCCTGATAGCAGACCTCCCTCTAACCAGACTGCTACCCTGACAGCGGACCTCCCTCTAACCAGACTGCTCCCCTAACAGCGGACCTCCCTCTAACCAGACTGCTCCCCTGACAGCGGACCTGCTTCTAACCAGCGACTGCTCCCCTGACAGCTAACCTCTCTCTAACCAGACTACTCCCCGACAACGGACCTCCCTCTAACCAGACTGCTCCCCTGACAGCTAACCTCTCTCTAACCAGACTGCTCCCCTGACAGGGGACCTCCCTCTAACCAGACTGCGCCCCTGGCACCTAACCTCCCTCTAACCAGCGGCTGCTCCCCTGACAGCGGACTTCCTTCTAACCAGCGACTGCTCCCCTGACAGCGGACCTCCCTCTAACCATACTACTCCCCTGACAGCGGACCTCCCTCCAACCAGCGACTGCTCCACTGGCAGCGGACCTCCCTCTAACAAGACTACTCCCCTGACAGCTAACCTCCCTCTACCCAGACTGATCCCCTGACAGCGGACCTCCCTCTAACCAGACTGCTCCCCTGACAGCTTACCTCCCTCTAACCAGCGACTGCTCCCCTGACAGCGGACCTCCCTATAACCAGACTGCTCCCCTGACAGCGGACCTCCCTCTAACCAGCGACTGCTCCCCTGACAGCGGACCTCCCTCTAACCAGCGATTGCTCCCCTGACAGCGGACCTCTCTCTAACAAGACTGCTCCCCTGACAGCTAACCTCCCTCTTACCAGACTACTCCCCTGACAGCGGACCTCCCTCTAACGAGCGACTGCTCCCCGGACAGCGGACCTCCCTCTAACCAGACTGCTCCACTGACAGCTAACCTCCCTCTAACCAGACTACTCCCCTGACAGCGGACCTCCCTCTAACCATACTGCTCCCCTGACAGCTAACCTCCCTCTAACCAGACTGCTTTCCTGACAGCGGAACTCCCTCTAACCAGACTGCTCCCCTGACAGCTAACCTCCCTCTTACCAGACTACTCCCCTGACAGCGGACCTCCCTCTAACGAGCGACTGCTCCCCTGACAGCGGACCTCCCTCTAACCAGACTGCTCCACTGACAGCTAACCTCCCTCTAACCAGACTACTTCCCTGACAGCGGACCTCCCTCTAACCATACTGCTCCCCTGACAGCTAACCTCCCTCTAACCAGACTGCTTTCCTGACAGCGGAACTCCCTCTAACCAGACTGCTCCCCTGACAGCTAACCTCCCTCTAACGAGCAACTGCTCCCCTGACAGCAGACCTCCCTCTAACCAGACTGCTCCCCTGACAGCGGACCTCCCTCTAACCAGACTTCTCCCCTGACAGCTAATCTCCCTCTAACCAGACAACTCCCCTGACAGCGGACCTCCCTCTAACCAGACTGCTCCCCTGACAGCTAACCTCCCTCTAACCAGACTGCTCCCCTAACAGCTTACCTCCCTCTAACCAGCGACTGCTCCCCTGACAGCGGACCTCCCTCTAACCAGACTGCTCCCCTGACAGCGGACCTCCCTCTAACCAGCGACTGCTCCCCTGACAGCGGACCTCCCTCTAACCAGACTGCTCCCCTGACAGCGGACCTCCCTCTAACCAGACTGCTCCCCTGACAGCTAACCTCTCTCTAACCAGACTGCTCCCCTGACAGCAGACCTCCCTCTAACCAGACTGCTCCCCTGACAGCGGACCTGCTTCTAACCAGCGACTGTTCCCCTGACAGCTAACCTCTCTCTAACCAGACTACTCCCCGACAGCGGACCTCCCTCTAACCAGACTGCTCCCCTGACAGCTAACCTCTCTCTAACCAGACTGCTCCCCTGACAGCGGATCTCCCTCTAACCAGACTGCTCCCCTGACAGCGGACCTCCCTCTAACCAGACTGCTCCCCTGACAGCAAACCTCCCTCTAACCAGCGGCTGTTCCCCTGACAGCGGACCTCCCTCTAACCAGCGACTGTGTCCCTGGCAGCTAACCTCCCTCTAACCAGGGACTGCTCCCCTGACAGCGGACCTCCCTCTAACCAGACTGCTCCCCTGACAGAGGACGTCCCTCTAACCAGACTACTCCCCTGACAGCGGATCTCCCTCTAACCAGCGACTGCTCCCCTGACAGCTAACATCCCTCTAACCAGCGACTGTTCCCCTGACAGCGTACTTCCCTCTAACCAGACTGCTCCCCTAACAGCGGACATCCCTCTAACCAGCGACTGCTCCCCTGGCAGCTAACCTCCCTCTAACCAGCGGCTGTTCCCCTGACAGCGGACCTCCCTCTAACGAGAGACTGTTCCCCTGACAGCTTACCTCCCTCTAACTAGACTGCTCCCCTGACAGCTAACCTCCCTCTAACGAGCGACTGCTCCCCTGCCGCTAACCTCCCTCTAACCAGACTACTCTACTGATAACAGACCTCCCTCTAACCAGAATGCTCCCCTGACAGCTAACCTCCCTCTAACCAGACTGCTTTCCTGACAGCGGACCTTCCTCTAACCAGACTGCTCCCCTGACAGCTAACCTCTCTCTAACGAGCAACTGCTCCCCTGACAGCGGACCTCCCTCTAACCAGACTGCTCCCCTGACAGCGGACCTCCCTCTAACCAGACTTCTCCTCTGACAGCTAACCTCCCTCTAACCAGATTACTCCCCTGACAGCGGAACTCCCTCTAACCAGACTGCTCCCCGGACAGCGGACCTCCCTCTAACCAGAAAGCGCCCCTGACAGCTAACCTCCCTCTAACCAGCGGCTGCTCCCCTGACAGCGGACCTCCTTCTAACCAGCGACTGCTCCCCTGACAGCGGACCTCCCTCTAACCATACTACTCACCTGACAGCGGACCTCCCTCTAACCAGTGACTGCTCCCCTGGCAGCGGACCTCCCTCTAACCAGACTACTCCCCTGACAGCTAACTTCCCTCTAACCAGACTGCTCCCCTGACAGCGGACCTCCCTCTAACCAGCGACTGCTCCCCTGACAGCTAACCTCCCTCTAACCAGATTGTTCCCCTGACAGCTAACCTCCCTCTAACGAGCGACTGCTCCCCGACAGCGGACCTCCCTTTAACCAGACTGCTCCCCTGACAGCGGACCTCCCTCTAACCAGCGACTGCTCCCCTGACAGCTAACCTCCCTCTAACCAGACTGCTCCCCTGACAGCGGACCTCCCTCTAACCAGGCTGTTCCCCTGACAGCTAACCTCCCTCTAACGAGCGACTGCTCCCCGACAGCGGACCTCCCTTTAACCAGACTGCTCCCCTGACAGCGGACCTCCCTCTAACCAGAGACTGCTTCCCTGACAGCTAACCTCCCTCTAACCAGACTGCTCCCCTGACAGCGGACCTCCCTCTAACCAGACTGTTCCCCTGACAGCTAAACTCCCTCTAACGAGCGACTGCTCCCCGACAGCGGACCTCCCTCTAACCAGACTGCTCCCCTGACAGCGGACCTCCCTCTAACCAGACTGCTCCTCTAACAGCTTACCTCCCTCTAACCAGCGACTACTCCCCTGACAGCGGACCTCCCTCTAACCAGACTGCTTCCCTGACAGCGGACCTCCCTCTAACCAGCGACTGCTCCCCTGACAGCAGACCTCCCTCTAACCAGCGACTGCTCCCCTGACAGCGGACCTCCCTCTAACCAGACTGCTCCCCTGACAGCTAACCTCCCTCTTACCAGACTACTCCCCTGACAGCGGACCTCCCTCTAACGAGCGACTGCTCCCCTGACAGCGGGCCTCCCTGTAACCAGACTGCTCCACTGACAGCTAACCTCCCTCTAACCAGACTACTCTCCTGACAGCCGACCTCTCTCTAACCAGCGACTGTTCCCCTGACAGCGGACCTGCCTCTAACCAGACTGCTCCCCTGACAGCGGACCTCCCTCTAACCAGAATACTCCCCTGACAGCTAACCTCCCTCTAACCAGACTGCTCCCCTGACAACGGACCTCCCTTTAACCAGACTGCTCCCCTGACAGCGGACCTCCCTCTAACCAGCGACTGCTCCCTTGACAGCTAACCTCCCTCTAACGAGCGACTGCTCCCCTGACAGCTAACCTCCCTCTAACCAGACTACTCCCCTGACAGCGGACCTCCCTCTAACCAGACCGCTCCCTTGACAGCTAACCTCCCTCTAACCAGTCTGCTTTCCTGACAGCGGACCTTCCTCTAACCAGCGACTGTTCCCCTGACACCGGACCTCCCTCTAACCAGACTGCTCCCCTGACAGCTAACCTCCCTCTAACGAGCGACTGCTCCCCTGACAGCTAACCTCCCTCTAACCAGACTACTCCCCGACAGCGGACTTCCCTCTAACCAGACTGCTCCCCTGACAGCTAACCTCCCTCTAACGAGACTACTCCCCTGACAGCGGACCTCCCTCTAACCAGACTGCTCCCCTGACAGCTAACCTCCCTCTAACCATACTGTTTTCCTGAGAGCGGACCTCCCTCTAACCAGACTGCTGCCCTGACAGCTAACCTCCCTTTAACGAGCGACTTCTCCCCTGACAGCGGACCTCCCTCTAACCAGACTGCTCCCCTGACAGCGGACCTCCCTCTAACCAGACTGTTCCCCTGACAGCTAACCTCCCTCTAACGAGCGACTGCTCCCCGACAGCGGACCTCCCTCTAACCAGACTGCTCCCCTGACAGCGGACCTCCCTCTAACCAGACTGCTCCCCTAACAGCTTACCTCCCTCTAACCAGCGACTGCTCCCCTGACAGCGGACCTGCCTCTAACCAGACTGCTCCCCTGACAGCTTACCTCCCTCTAACCAGCGACTGCTCCCCTGACAGCGGACCTCCCTATAACCAAACTGCTCCCCTGACAGCGGACCTCCATCTAACCAGCGACTGCTCCCCTGACAGCAGACCTCCCTCTAACCAGCGACTGCTCCACTGGCAGCGGACCTCCCTCTAACCAGCGACTGTTCCCCTGACAGCTAACCTCCCTCTAAGCAGACTACTCCCCTGACAGCGGACCTCCCTCTAACGAGCGACTACTCCCCTGACAGCGGACCTCCCTCTAACCAGACTGCTCACCTGACAGCTAACCTCCCTCTAACCAGACTGTTTTCCTGACAGCGGACCTCCCGCTAACCAGACTGCTCCCCTGACAGCTAACCTCCCTTTAACGAGCGACTTCTCCCCTGACAGCGGACCTCCCTCTAACCAGACTGCTCCCCTGACAGCGGACCTCCCTCTAACCAGACTGCTCCCCTGACAGCTAACCTCCCTCTAACCAGACTGCTCTTCTGACAGCGGACCTCCCTCTAACCAGACTGATCCCCTGACAGCTAACCTCCCTCTAACGAGCGACTGCTCCCCTGGCAGCGGACCTCCCTCTAACCAGACTGCTCCCCTGACAGCGGACCTCCCTCTAACCAGACTGCTCCCTGACAGCGGACTTCCCTCTAACCAGCGACTGCTCCCCTGACAGCGGACCTCCCTCTAACCAGACTACTCCCCTGACAGCTAACCTCCCTCTAACCAAACTGCTCCCCTGACAGCGGACCTCCCTCTAACCAGACTGCTCCCCTGACAGCGGACCTCCCTCTAACCAGCGACTGCCCCCTGACAGCTAACCTCGCTCTAACCAGACTGCTCCCCTGACAGCGGACCTCCCTCTAACCAGACTGTTCCCCTGACAGCTAACTTCCCTCTAACGAGCGACTGCTCCCCTGACAGCGGACCTCCCTCTAACCAGACTGCTCCACTGACAGCTAACCTCCCTCTAACCAGACTACTCCCCTGAAAGCGGACCTCCCTCTAACCAGCGACTGTTCCCCTGCCAGCGGACCTGCCTCTAACCAGACTGCTCCCCTGACAGCGGACCTCCCTCTAACCAGAATACTCCCCTGACAGCTAACCTCCCTCTAACCAGACTACTCCCCTGACAGCGGATCTCCCTCTAACCAGACCGCTCCCTTGACAGCTAACCTCCCTCTAACCAGTCTGATTTCCTGACAGCGGACCTCCCGCTAACCAGCGACTGTTCCCCTGACACCGGACCTCCCTCTAACCAGACTGCTCTCCTGACAGCTAACCTCCCTCTAACGAGCGACTGCTTCCCTCACAGCTAACTTCCCTCTAACCAGACTACTCCCCGACAGCGGACCTCCCTCTATCCAGACTGCTCCCCTGACAGCTAACCTCCCTCCAACGAGCGACTGCTCCTCTAACAGCGGACCTCCCATTAAACAGACTGCTCCCCTGACAACGGACCTCCCTTTAACCAGACTGCTCCCCTGACAGCTAACCTCCCTCTAACCAGACTACTCCCCTGACAGCGGACCTCCCTCTAACCAGAATGTTCCCCTGACAGCTAACCTCCCTCTAACGAGCAACTGCTCCCCTGACAGCAGACCTCCCTCTAACCAGACTGCTCCCCTGACAGCGGACCTCCCTCTAACCAGACTTCTCCCCTGACAGCTAATCTCCCTCTAACCAGACTACTCCCCTGACAGCGGACCTCCCTCTAACCAGACTGCTCCCCTGACAGCTAACCTCCCTCTAACCAGACTGCTCCCCTAACAGCTTACCTCCCTCTAACCAGCGACTGCTCCCCTGACAGCGGACCTCCCTCTAACCAGACTGCTCCCCTGACAGCGGACCTCCCTCTAACCAGCGACTGCTCCCCTGACAGCGGACCTCCCTCTAACCAGACTGCTCCCCTGACAGCGGACCGCCCTCTAACCAGCGACTGCTCCCCTGACAGCGGACCTCCCTCTAACCAGACTACTCCCCTGACAGCTAACCTCCCTCTAACCAAACTGCTCCCCTGACAGCGGACCTCCCTCTAACCAGACTGCTCCCCTGACAGCGGACCTCCCTCTAACCAGCGACTGCCCCCTGACAGCTAACCTCCCTCTAACCAGACTGCTCCCCTGACAGCGGACCTCCCTCTAACCAGACTACTCCCCTGACAGCGGACCTCCCTCTAACCAGAATGTTCCCCTGACAGCTAACCTCCCTCTAACGAGCAACTGCTCCCCTGACAGCAGACCTCCCTCTAACCAGACTGCTCCCCTGACAGCGGACCTCCCTCTAACCAGACTGCTCCCCTGACAGAGGACGTCCTTCTAACCAGACTACTCCCCTGACAGCGGATCTCCCTCTAACCAGCGACTGCTCCCCTGACAGCTAACATCCCTCTAACCAGCGACTGTTCCCCTGACAGCGTACCTCCCTCTAACCAGACTGCTCCCCTAACAGCGGACATCCCTCTAACCAGCGACTGCTCCCCTGGCAGCTAACCTCCCTCTAACCAGCGGCTGTTCCCCTGACAGCGGACCTCCCTCTAACGAGAGACTGTTCCCCTGACAGCTTACCTCCCTCTAACTAGACTGCTCCCCTGACAGCTAACCTCCCTCTAACGAGCGACTGCTCCCCTGCCGCTAACCTCCCTCTAACCAGACTACTCTACTGATAACAGACCTCCCTCTAACCAGAATGCTCCCCTGACAGCTAACCTCCCTCTAACCAGACTGCTTTCCTGACAGCGGACCTTCCTCTAACCAGACTGCTCCCCTGACAGCTAACCTCTCTCTAACGAGCAACTGCTCCCCTGACAGCGGACCTCCCTCTAACCAGACTGCTCCCCTGACAGCGGACCTCCCTCTAACCAGACTTCTCCCCTGACAGCTAACCTCCCTCTAACCAGATTACTCCCCTGACAGCGGAACTCCCTCTAACCAGACTGCTCCCCGGACAGCGGACCTCCCTCTAACCAGAAAGCGCCCCTGACAGCTAACCTCCCTCTAACCAGCGGCTGCTCCCCTGACAGCGGACCTCCTTCTAACCAGCGACTGCTCCCCTGACAGCGGACCTCCCTCTAACCATACTACTCCCCTGACAGCGGACCTCCCTCTAACCAGCGACTGCTCCCCTGGCAGCGGACCTCCCTCTAACCAGACTACTCCCCTGACAGCTAACTTCCCTCTAACCAGACTGCTCCCCTGACAGCGGACCTCCCTCTAACCAGCGACTGCTCCCCTGACAGCTAACCTCCCTCTAACCAGATTGTTCCCCTGACAGCTAACCTCCCTCTAACGAGCGACTGCTCCCCGACAGCGGACCTCCCTTTAACCAGACTGCTCCCCTGACAGCGGACCTCCCTCTAACCAGCGACTGTTCTCCTGTCAGCTAACCTCCCTCTAAGCAGACTACTCCCCTGACAGCGGACCTGCCTCTAACCAGACTGCTCCCCTGACCGCTAACCTTCCTCTAACCAGACTGCTTTCCTGACAGCGGACCTCCCTCTAACCAGACTGCTCCCCTGACAGCTAACCTCCTTCTAACGAGCAACTGCTCCCCTGAGACAGCGGACCTCCCTCTAACCAGACTGCTCCCCTGACAGCGGACCTCCCTCTAACCAGACTGCTCCCCTGACAGCTAACCTCCCTCTAACCAGACTACTCCCCTGAAAGCGGACCTCCCTCTAACCAGACTGCTCCCCTGACAGCTAACCTCTCTCTAACCAGACTGCTCCCCTGACAGCGGACCTCCCTCTAACCAGACTACTCCCCTAACAGCGGACCTGCCTCTAACCAGACTGCTCCCCTGACAGCTAACCTCCCTCTAACCAGACTGCTTTCCTGACAGCGGACCTCCCTCTAACCAGACTGCTCCCCTGACAGCTAACCTCCTTCTAACGAGCAACTGCTCCCTTGACAGCGGACCTCCCTCTAACCAGACTGCTCCCCTGACAGCGGACCTCCCTCTAACCAGACTTCTCCCCTGACAGCTAACCTCCCTCTAACCAGACTACTCCCCTGACAGCGGCCCTCCCTCTAACCAGACTGCTCCCCTGACAGCTAACCTCTCTCTAACCAGACTGCTCCCCTGACAGCGGACCTCCCTCTAACCAGACTGCGCCCCTGACAGCTAACCTCCCTCTAACCAGCGGCTGATCCCCTGACAACGGACCTCCTTCTAACGAGCGACTGCTCCCCTGACAGCGGACCTCCCTCTAACCATACTACTCCCCTGACAGCGGACCTCCCTCCAACCAGCGACTGCTCCCCTGGCAGCGGACCTCCCTCTAACCAGACTACTCCCCTGACAGCTAACCTCCCTCTAACCAGACTGCTCCCTTGACAGCGGACCTGCCTCTAACCAGACTGCTCCCCTGACAGCTTACCTCCCTCTAACCAGCGACTGCTCCCCTGACAGCGGACCTCCCTATAACCAAACTGCTCCCCTGACAGCGGACCTCCCTCTAACAAGCGACTGCTCCCCTGACAGCGGACCTCCCTCTAACCAGCGACTGCTCCACTGGCAGCGGACCTCCCTCTAACCAGACTGCTCCCCTGACAGCTAACCTCCCTCTTACCAGACTACTCCCCTGACAGCGGACCTCCCTCTAACGAGCAACTGCTCCCCTGACAGCGGACCTCCCTCTAACCAGACTGCTCCACTGACAGCTAACCTCCTCTAACCAGACTACTCCCCTGACAGCGGACCTCCCTCTAACCAGCGACTGTTCCCCTGACAGTTAACCTCCCTCTAAGCAGACTACTCCCCTGACAGCTGACCTCCCTCTAACCAGACTGTTCCCCTGACAGCTAACCTCCCTCTAACGAGCGACTGCTCTCCGACAGCGCACCTCCCTCTAACCAGACTGCTCCCCTGACAGCGGACCTCCCTCTAACCAGACTGCTCCCCTAACAGCTTACCTTCCTCTAACCAGCGACTGCTCCCCTGACAGCGGACCTCCCTCTAACCAGACTGCTCCCCTGACAGCGGACCTCCTTCAAACCAGCGACTGCTCCCCTGACAGTGGACCTCCCTCTAACCAGCGACTGCCCCCTGACAGCGGACCTCCCTCTAACCAGACTGCTCCCTTGAAAGCTAACCTTCCTCTTACCCGTCTACTCCCCTGACAGCGGACCTCCCTCTAACGAGCGACTGCTCCCCTGACAGCGGACCTCCCTCTAACCAGACTGCTCCACTGACAGCTAACCTCCCTCTAACCAGACTACTCCCCCGACAGCGGACCTCCCTCTAACCAGCGACTGTTCCCCTGACAGCGGACCTGGTTCTAACCAGACTGCTCCCCTGACAGCGGACCTCCCTCTAACCAGAATACTCCCCTGACAGCTAACCTCCCTCTAACCAGACTACTCCCCTGACAGCGGACCTCCCTCGAACCAGCGACTGCTCCCCTGACAGCGGACCTTCCTCTAACCAGCGACTGCTCCCCTGACAGCAGACCTTCCTCTAACCAGACTGCTCCCCTGACAGCTAACCTCCCTCTAACGAGCGACTGCTCCTCTAACAGCGGACCTCCCTTTAACCAGACTGCTCCCCTGACAGCGGACCTCCGTCTAACTAGACTGCTCCCCTGACAGCTAACCTCCCTCTAACCAGACTACTCCCCTGACAGTGGACCTCCCTCTAACCAGACTGCTCCCCTGACAGCTAACCTCCCTCTAACCAGACTGCTTTCCTGACAGCGGACTTCCCTCTAACCAGACTGCTCCCCTGACAGCTAACCTCCCTCTAACGAGCAACTGCTCCCCTGACAGCGGACCTCCCTCTAACTAGACTGCTCCCCTGACAGCGGACCTCCCTCTAACCAGACTTCTCCCCTGACAGCTAACCTCCCTCTAACCAGACTACTCCCCTGACAGCGGACCTCCCTCTAACCAGACTGCTCCCCTGACAGTGGACCTCCCTCTAACCAGCGACTGCCCCCTGACAGCGGACCTCCCTCTAACCAGACTGCTCCCTTGACAGCTAACCTCCCTCTTACCCGACTACTCCCCTGACAGCGGACCTCCCTCTAACGAGCAACTGCTCCCCTGACAGCGGACCTCCCTCTAACCAGACTGCTCCACTGACAGCTAACCTCCCTCTAACTAGACTACTCCCCTGACAGCGGACCTCCCTCTAACCAGCGACTGTTCTCCTGACAGCGGACCTGCGTCTAACCAGACTGCTCCCCTGACAGCGGACCTCCCTCTAACCAGAATACTCCCCTGACAGCTAACCTCCCTCTAACCAGACTACTCCCCTGACAGCGGACCTCCCTCTAACCAGCGACTGCTCCCCTGACAGCGGACCTTCCTCTAACCAGCGACTGCTCCCCTAACAGTGGACCTTCCTCTAACCAGACTGCTCCCCTGACAGCTAACCTCCCTCTAACGAGCGACTGCTCCTCTAACAGCGGACCTCCCTTTAACCAGACTGCTCCCCTGACAGCGGACCTCCGTCTAACTAGACTGCTCCCCTGACAGCTAACCTCCCTCTAACCAGACTACTCCCCTGACAGTGGACCTCCCTCTAACCAGACTGCTCCCCTGACAGCTAACCTCCCTCTAACCAGACTGCTTTCCTGACAGCGGACCTCCCTCTAACCAGACTGCTCCCCTGACAGCTAACCTAACTCTAACGAGCAACTGCTCCCCTGACAGCGGACCTCCCTCTAACTAGACTGCTCCCCTGGCAGCGGACCTCCCTCTAACCAGACTTCTCCCCTGACAGCTAACCTCCCTCTAACCAGACTACTCCCCTGACAGCGGACCTCCCGCTAACCAGACTGCTTCCCTGACAGCTACCTCTCTCTAACCAGACTGCTCCCCTGACAGCGGACCTCCCTCTAACCAGACTGCGCCCCTGACAGCTAACCTCCCTCTAACCAGCGGCTGCTCCCCTGACAGCGGACCTCCTTCTAACCAGCGACTGCTCCCCTGACAGCGGACCTCCCTCTAACCATACTACTCCCCTGACAGCGTACCTCCCTCCAACCAGCGACTGCTCCCCTGACAGCGGACCTCCCTCTAACCAGACTACTCCCCTGACAGCTAACCTCCCTCTAACCAGACTGCTCCCCTGACAGCGGACCTCCCTCTAACCAGACTGCTCCCCTGACAGCTTACCTCCCTCTAACCAGCGACTGCTCCCCTGACTGCGGACCTCCCTATAACCATACTGCTCCCCTGACAGCGGACCTCCCTCTAACCAGCGACTGCTCCCCTGACAGCGGACCTCCCTCTAACCAGACTGCTCCCCTGACAGCTAATCTCCATCTTACCAGACTACTCCCCTGACAGCGGACCTCCCTCTAACGAGCGACTGCTCCCCTGACAGCGGACCTCCCTCTAACCAGACTGCTCCACTGACAGCTAACCTCCCTCTAACCAGACTACTCCCCTGACAGCGGACCTCCCTCTAACCAGCGACTGTTCCCCTGACAGCTAACCTCCCT
The DNA here is from genome assembly GCA_036785665.1 of Chirona hameri. Classification (NCBI taxonomy): domain Eukaryota; kingdom Metazoa; phylum Arthropoda; class Thecostraca; order Balanomorpha; family Balanidae; genus Chirona; species Chirona hameri. The sequence goes on from JAXIVJ010000041.1 coordinate 246,961, forward strand.
CTAAGCAGACTATTCCCCTGACAGCGGACCTCCCTCTAACGAGCGACTGCTCCCCTGACAGCGGACATCCCTCTAACCAGACTACTCCCCTGACAGCGGACCTCCCTCTAACCAGCGACTGCTCCCCTGACAGCGGACCGCCCTCTAACCAGCGACTGCTCCCCTGACAGCGGACCTTCCTCTAACCAGACTGCTCCCCTGACAGCGTACCTCCCTCTAACCAGACTGCTCCCCTGACAGCTAACCTCCCTCTAACCATCCTACTCCCCTGACAGCGGACCTCCCTCCAACCAGCAACTGCTCCCCTGGCAGCGGACCTCCCTCTAACCAGACTACTCCCCTGACAGCTAACTTCCCTCTAACCAGACTGCTCCCCTGACAGCGGACCTCCCTCTAACCAGACTGCTCCCCTGACAGCGGACCTCCCTCTAACCAGCGACTGCTCCCCTGACAGCTAACCTCCCTCTAACCAGACTGCTCCCCTGACAGCGGACCTCCCTCTAACCAGACTGTTCCCCTGACAGCTAACCTCCCTCTAACGAGCGACTGCTCCCCGACAGCGCACCTCCCTCTAACCAGACTGCTCCCCTGACAGCGGACCTCCCTCTAACCAGACTGCTCCCCTAACAGCTTACCTCCCTCTAACCAGCGACTGCTCCCCTGACAGCGGACCTCCCTCTAACCAGACTGCTCCCCTGACAGCGGACCTCCCTCTAACCAGCGACTGCTCCCCTGACAGCGGACCTCCCTCTAACCAGCGACTGCTCCCCTGACAGCGGACCTCCCTCTAACCAGACTGCTCCCCTGACAGCTAACCTCTCTCTTACCAGACTACTACCCTGATAGCGGACCTCCCTCTAACGTGCGACTGCTCCCCTGACAGCGGACCTCCCTCTAACCAGACTGCTCCCCTGACAGCTAACCTCCCTCTAACGAGCGACTGCTCCCCTGCCGCTAACCTCCCTCTAACCAGACTACTCCCCTGATAGCAGACCTCCCTCTAACCAGACTGCTACCCTGACAGCGGACCTCCCTCTAACCAGACTGCTCCCCTAACAGCGGACCTCCCTCTAACCAGACTGCTCCCCTGACAGCGGACCTGCTTCTAACCAGCGACTGCTCCCCTGACAGCTAACCTCTCTCTAACCAGACTACTCCCCGACAACGGACCTCCCTCTAACCAGACTGCTCCCCTGACAGCTAACCTCTCTCTAACCAGACTGCTCCCCTGACAGGGGACCTCCCTCTAACCAGACTGCGCCCCTGGCACCTAACCTCCCTCTAACCAGCGGCTGCTCCCCTGACAGCGGACTTCCTTCTAACCAGCGACTGCTCCCCTGACAGCGGACCTCCCTCTAACCATACTACTCCCCTGACAGCGGACCTCCCTCCAACCAGCGACTGCTCCACTGGCAGCGGACCTCCCTCTAACAAGACTACTCCCCTGACAGCTAACCTCCCTCTACCCAGACTGATCCCCTGACAGCGGACCTCCCTCTAACCAGACTGCTCCCCTGACAGCTTACCTCCCTCTAACCAGCGACTGCTCCCCTGACAGCGGACCTCCCTATAACCAGACTGCTCCCCTGACAGCGGACCTCCCTCTAACCAGCGACTGCTCCCCTGACAGCGGACCTCCCTCTAACCAGCGATTGCTCCCCTGACAGCGGACCTCTCTCTAACAAGACTGCTCCCCTGACAGCTAACCTCCCTCTTACCAGACTACTCCCCTGACAGCGGACCTCCCTCTAACGAGCGACTGCTCCCCGGACAGCGGACCTCCCTCTAACCAGACTGCTCCACTGACAGCTAACCTCCCTCTAACCAGACTACTCCCCTGACAGCGGACCTCCCTCTAACCATACTGCTCCCCTGACAGCTAACCTCCCTCTAACCAGACTGCTTTCCTGACAGCGGAACTCCCTCTAACCAGACTGCTCCCCTGACAGCTAACCTCCCTCTTACCAGACTACTCCCCTGACAGCGGACCTCCCTCTAACGAGCGACTGCTCCCCTGACAGCGGACCTCCCTCTAACCAGACTGCTCCACTGACAGCTAACCTCCCTCTAACCAGACTACTTCCCTGACAGCGGACCTCCCTCTAACCATACTGCTCCCCTGACAGCTAACCTCCCTCTAACCAGACTGCTTTCCTGACAGCGGAACTCCCTCTAACCAGACTGCTCCCCTGACAGCTAACCTCCCTCTAACGAGCAACTGCTCCCCTGACAGCAGACCTCCCTCTAACCAGACTGCTCCCCTGACAGCGGACCTCCCTCTAACCAGACTTCTCCCCTGACAGCTAATCTCCCTCTAACCAGACAACTCCCCTGACAGCGGACCTCCCTCTAACCAGACTGCTCCCCTGACAGCTAACCTCCCTCTAACCAGACTGCTCCCCTAACAGCTTACCTCCCTCTAACCAGCGACTGCTCCCCTGACAGCGGACCTCCCTCTAACCAGACTGCTCCCCTGACAGCGGACCTCCCTCTAACCAGCGACTGCTCCCCTGACAGCGGACCTCCCTCTAACCAGACTGCTCCCCTGACAGCGGACCTCCCTCTAACCAGACTGCTCCCCTGACAGCTAACCTCTCTCTAACCAGACTGCTCCCCTGACAGCAGACCTCCCTCTAACCAGACTGCTCCCCTGACAGCGGACCTGCTTCTAACCAGCGACTGTTCCCCTGACAGCTAACCTCTCTCTAACCAGACTACTCCCCGACAGCGGACCTCCCTCTAACCAGACTGCTCCCCTGACAGCTAACCTCTCTCTAACCAGACTGCTCCCCTGACAGCGGATCTCCCTCTAACCAGACTGCTCCCCTGACAGCGGACCTCCCTCTAACCAGACTGCTCCCCTGACAGCAAACCTCCCTCTAACCAGCGGCTGTTCCCCTGACAGCGGACCTCCCTCTAACCAGCGACTGTGTCCCTGGCAGCTAACCTCCCTCTAACCAGGGACTGCTCCCCTGACAGCGGACCTCCCTCTAACCAGACTGCTCCCCTGACAGAGGACGTCCCTCTAACCAGACTACTCCCCTGACAGCGGATCTCCCTCTAACCAGCGACTGCTCCCCTGACAGCTAACATCCCTCTAACCAGCGACTGTTCCCCTGACAGCGTACTTCCCTCTAACCAGACTGCTCCCCTAACAGCGGACATCCCTCTAACCAGCGACTGCTCCCCTGGCAGCTAACCTCCCTCTAACCAGCGGCTGTTCCCCTGACAGCGGACCTCCCTCTAACGAGAGACTGTTCCCCTGACAGCTTACCTCCCTCTAACTAGACTGCTCCCCTGACAGCTAACCTCCCTCTAACGAGCGACTGCTCCCCTGCCGCTAACCTCCCTCTAACCAGACTACTCTACTGATAACAGACCTCCCTCTAACCAGAATGCTCCCCTGACAGCTAACCTCCCTCTAACCAGACTGCTTTCCTGACAGCGGACCTTCCTCTAACCAGACTGCTCCCCTGACAGCTAACCTCTCTCTAACGAGCAACTGCTCCCCTGACAGCGGACCTCCCTCTAACCAGACTGCTCCCCTGACAGCGGACCTCCCTCTAACCAGACTTCTCCTCTGACAGCTAACCTCCCTCTAACCAGATTACTCCCCTGACAGCGGAACTCCCTCTAACCAGACTGCTCCCCGGACAGCGGACCTCCCTCTAACCAGAAAGCGCCCCTGACAGCTAACCTCCCTCTAACCAGCGGCTGCTCCCCTGACAGCGGACCTCCTTCTAACCAGCGACTGCTCCCCTGACAGCGGACCTCCCTCTAACCATACTACTCACCTGACAGCGGACCTCCCTCTAACCAGTGACTGCTCCCCTGGCAGCGGACCTCCCTCTAACCAGACTACTCCCCTGACAGCTAACTTCCCTCTAACCAGACTGCTCCCCTGACAGCGGACCTCCCTCTAACCAGCGACTGCTCCCCTGACAGCTAACCTCCCTCTAACCAGATTGTTCCCCTGACAGCTAACCTCCCTCTAACGAGCGACTGCTCCCCGACAGCGGACCTCCCTTTAACCAGACTGCTCCCCTGACAGCGGACCTCCCTCTAACCAGCGACTGCTCCCCTGACAGCTAACCTCCCTCTAACCAGACTGCTCCCCTGACAGCGGACCTCCCTCTAACCAGGCTGTTCCCCTGACAGCTAACCTCCCTCTAACGAGCGACTGCTCCCCGACAGCGGACCTCCCTTTAACCAGACTGCTCCCCTGACAGCGGACCTCCCTCTAACCAGAGACTGCTTCCCTGACAGCTAACCTCCCTCTAACCAGACTGCTCCCCTGACAGCGGACCTCCCTCTAACCAGACTGTTCCCCTGACAGCTAAACTCCCTCTAACGAGCGACTGCTCCCCGACAGCGGACTTCCCTCTAACCAGACTGCTCCCCTGACAGCGGACCTCCCTCTAACCAGACTGCTCCTCTAACAGCTTACCTCCCTCTAACCAGCGACTACTCCCCTGACAGCGGACCTCCCTCTAACCAGACTGCTTCCCTGACAGCGGACCTCCCTCTAACCAGCGACTGCTCCCCTGACAGCAGACCTCCCTCTAACCAGCGACTGCTCCCCTGACAGCGGACCTCCCTCTAACCAGACTGCTCCCCTGACAGCTAACCTCCCTCTTACCAGACTACTCCCCTGACAGCGGACCTCCCTCTAACGAGCGACTGCTCCCCTGACAGCGGGCCTCCCTGTAACCAGACTGCTCCACTGACAGCTAACCTCCCTCTAACCAGACTACTCTCCTGACAGCCGACCTCTCTCTAACCAGCGACTGTTCCCCTGACAGCGGACCTGCCTCTAACCAGACTGCTCCCCTGACAGCGGACCTCCCTCTAACCAGAATACTCCCCTGACAGCTAACCTCCCTCTAACCAGACTGCTCCCCTGACAACGGACCTCCCTTTAACCAGACTGCTCCCCTGACAGCGGACCTCCCTCTAACCAGCGACTGCTCCCTTGACAGCTAACCTCCCTCTAACGAGCGACTGCTCCCCTGACAGCTAACCTCCCTCTAACCAGACTACTCCCCTGACAGCGGACCTCCCTCTAACCAGACCGCTCCCTTGACAGCTAACCTCCCTCTAACCAGTCTGCTTTCCTGACAGCGGACCTTCCTCTAACCAGCGACTGTTCCCCTGACACCGGACCTCCCTCTAACCAGACTGCTCCCCTGACAGCTAACCTCCCTCTAACGAGCGACTGCTCCCCTGACAGCTAACCTCCCTCTAACCAGACTACTCCCCGACAGCGGACTTCCCTCTAACCAGACTGCTCCCCTGACAGCTAACCTCCCTCTAACGAGACTACTCCCCTGACAGCGGACCTCCCTCTAACCAGACTGCTCCCCTGACAGCTAACCTCCCTCTAACCATACTGTTTTCCTGAGAGCGGACCTCCCTCTAACCAGACTGCTGCCCTGACAGCTAACCTCCCTTTTACGAGCGACTTCTCCCCTGACAGCGGACCTCCCTCTAACCAGACTGCTCCCCTGACAGCGGACCTCCCTCTAACCAGACTGTTCCCCTGACAGCTAACCTCCCTCTAACGAGCGACTGCTCCCCGACAGCGGACCTCCCTCTAACCAGACTGCTCCCCTGACAGCGGACCTCCCTCTAACCAGACTGCTCCCCTAACAGCTTACCTCCCTCTAACCAGCGACTGCTCCCCTGACAGCGGACCTGCCTCTAACCAGACTGCTCCCCTGACAGCCTACCTCCCTCTAACCAGCGACTGCTCCCCTGACAGCGGACCTCCCTATAACCAAACTGCTCCCCTGACAGCGGACCTCCATCTAACCAGCGACTGCTCCCCTGACAGCAGACCTCCCTCTAACCAGCGACTGCTCCACTGGCAGCGGACCTCCCTCTAACCAGCGACTGTTCCCCTGACAGCTAACCTCCCTCTAAGCAGACTACTCCCCTGACAGCGGACCTCCCTCTAACGAGCGACTACTCCCCTGACAGCGGACCTCCCTCTAACCAGACTGCTCACCTGACAGCTAACCTCCCTCTAACCAGACTGTTTTCCTGACAGCGGACCTCCCGCTAACCAGACTGCTCCCCTGACAGCTAACCTCCCTTTAACGAGCGACTTCTCCCCTGACAGCGGACCTCCCTCTAACCAGACTGCTCCCCTGACAGCGGACCTCCCTCTAACCAGACTGCTCCCCTGACAGCTAACCTCCCTCTAACCAGACTGCTCTTCTGACAGCGGACCTCCCTCTAACCAGACTGATCCCCTGACAGCTAACCTCCCTCTAACGAGCGACTGCTCCCCTGGCAGCGGACCTCCCTCTAACCAGACTGCTCCCCTGACAGCGGACCTCCCTCTAACCAGACTGCTCCCTGACAGCGGACTTCCCTCTAACCAGCGACTGCTCCCCTGACAGCGGACCTCCCTCTAACCAGACTACTCCCCTGACAGCTAACCTCCCTCTAACCAAACTGCTCCCCTGACAGCGGACCTCCCTCTAACCAGACTGCTCCCCTGACAGCGGACCTCCCTCTAACCAGCGACTGCCCCCTGACAGCTAACCTCGCTCTAACCAGACTGCTCCCCTGACAGCGGACCTCCCTCTAACCAGACTGTTCCCCTGACAGCTAACTTCCCTCTAACGAGCGACTGCTCCCCTGACAGCGGACCTCCCTCTAACCAGACTGCTCCACTGACAGCTAACCTCCCTCTAACCAGACTACTCCCCTGAAAGCGGACCTCCCTCTAACCAGCGACTGTTCCCCTGCCAGCGGACCTGCCTCTAACCAGACTGCTCCCCTGACAGCGGACCTCCCTCTAACCAGAATACTCCCCTGACAGCTAACCTCCCTCTAACCAGACTACTCCCCTGACAGCGGATCTCCCTCTAACCAGACCGCTCCCTTGACAGCTAACCTCCCTCTAACCAGTCTGATTTCCTGACAGCGGACCTCCCGCTAACCAGCGACTGTTCCCCTGACACCGGACCTCCCTCTAACCAGACTGCTCTCCTGACAGCTAACCTCCCTCTAACGAGCGACTGCTTCCCTCACAGCTAACTTCCCTCTAACCAGACTACTCCCCGACAGCGGACCTCCCTCTATCCAGACTGCTCCCCTGACAGCTAACCTCCCTCCAACGAGCGACTGCTCCTCTAACAGCGGACCTCCCATTAAACAGACTGCTCCCCTGACAACGGACCTCCCTTTAACCAGACTGCTCCCCTGACAGCTAACCTCCCTCTAACCAGACTACTCCCCTGACAGCGGACCTCCCTCTAACCAGAATGTTCCCCTGACAGCTAACCTCCCTCTAACGAGCAACTGCTCCCCTGACAGCAGACCTCCCTCTAACCAGACTGCTCCCCTGACAGCGGACCTCCCTCTAACCAGACTTCTCCCCTGACAGCTAATCTCCCTCTAACCAGACTACTCCCCTGACAGCGGACCTCCCTCTAACCAGACTGCTCCCCTGACAGCTAACCTCCCTCTAACCAGACTGCTCCCCTAACAGCTTACCTCCCTCTAACCAGCGACTGCTCCCCTGACAGCGGACCTCCCTCTAACCAGACTGCTCCCCTGACAGCGGACCTCCCTCTAACCAGCGACTGCTCCCCTGACAGCGGACCTCCCTCTAACCAGACTGCTCCCCTGACAGCGGACCTCCCTCTAACCAGACTGCTCCCCTGACAGCTAACCTCTCTCTAACCAGACTGCTCCCCTGACAGCAGACCTCCCTCTAACCAGACTGCTCCCCTGACAGCGGACCTGCTTCTAACCAGCGACTGCTCCCCTGACAGCTAACCTCTCTCTAACCAGACTACTCCCCGACAGCGGACCTCCCTCTAACCAGACTGCTCCCCTGACAGCTAACCTCTCTCTAACCAGACTGCTCCCCTGACAGCGGAACTCCCTCTAACCAGACTGCTCCCCTGACAGCTAACCTCCCTCTAACGAGCGACTGCTCCCCTGACAGCTAACCTCCCTCTAACCAGACTACTCCCCGACAGCGGACCTCCCTCTAACCAGACTGCTCCCCTGACAGCTAACCTCCCTCTAACCAGACTGTTTTCCTGAGAGCGGACCTCCCTCTAACCAGACTGCTGCCCTGACAGCTAACCTCCCTTTAACGAGCGACTTCTCCCCTGACAGCGGACCTCCCTCTAACCAGACTGCTCCCCTGACAGCGGACCTCCCTCTAACCAGACTGTTCCCCTGACAGCTAACCTCCCTCTAACGAGCGACTGCTCCCCGACAGCGGACCTCCCTCTAACCAGACTGCTCCCCTGACAGCGGACCTCCCTCTAACCAGACTGCTCCCCTAACAGCTTACCTCCCTCTAACCAGCGACTGCTCCCCTGACAGCGGACCTGCCTCTAACCAGACTGCTCCCCTGACAGCTTACCTCCCTCTAACCAGCGACTGCTCCCCTGACAGCGGACCTCCCTATAACCAAACTGCTCCCCTGACAGCGGACCTCCATCTAACCAGCGACTGCTCCCCTGACAGCGGACCTCCCTCTAACCAGCGACTGTTCCCCTGACAGCTAACCTCCCTCTAAGCAGACTACTCCCCTGACAGCGGACCTCCCTCTAACGAGCGACTACTCCCCTGACAGCGGACCTCCCTCTAACCAGACTGCTCACCTGACAGCTAACCTCCCTCTAACCAGACTGTTTTCCTGACAGCGGACCTCCCGCTAACCAGACTGCTCCCCTGACAGCTAACCTCCCTTTAACGAGCGACTTCTCCCCTGACAGCGGACCTCCCTCTAACCAGACTGCTCCCCTGACAGCGGACCTCCCTCTAACCAGACTGCTCCCCTGACAGCTAACCTCCCTCTAACCAGACTGCTCTTCTGACAGCGGACCTCCCTCTAACCAGACTGCTCCCCTGACAGCGGACCTCCCTCTAACCAGACTGCTCCCTGACAGCGGACTTCCCTCTAACCAGCGACTGCTCCCCTGACAGCGGACCTCCCTTTAACCATACTACTCCCCTGACAGCGGACCTCCTTCTAACCAGCGACTGCTCCTCTGGCAGCGGACCTCCCTCTAACCAGACTACTCCCCTGACAGCTAACCTCCCTCTAACCAAACTGCTCCCCTGACAGCGGACCTCCCTCTAACCAGACTGCTCCCCTGACAGCGGACCTCCCTCTAACCAGCGACTGCCCCCTGACAGCTAACCTCCCTCTAACCAGACTGCTCCCCTGACAGCGGACCTCCCTCTAACCAGACTACTCCCCTGACAGCGGACCTCCCTCTAACCAGAATGTTCCCCTGACAGCTAACCTCCCTCTAACGAGCAACTGCTCCCCTGACAGCAGACCTCCCTCTAACCAGACTGCTCCCCTGACAGCGGACCTCCCTCTAACCAGACTGCTCCCCTGACAGAGGACGTCCCTCTAACCAGACTACTCCCCTGACAGCGGGTCTCCCTCTAACCAGCGACTGCTCCCCTGACAGCTAACATCCCTCTAACCAGCGACTGTTCCCCTGACAGCGTACCTCCCTCTAACCAGACTGCTCCCCTAACAGCGGACATCCCTCTAACCAGCGACTGCTCCCCTGGCAGCAAACCTCCCTCTAACCAGCGGCTGTTCCCCTGACAGCGGACCTCCCTCTAACGAGAGACTGTTCCCCTGACAGCTTACCTCCCTCTAACTAGACTGCTCCCCTGACAGCTAACCTCCCTCTAACGAGCGACTGCTCCCCTGCCGCTAACCTCCCTCTAACCAGACTACTCTACTGATAACAGACCTCCCTCTAACCAGAATGCTCCCCTGACAGCTAACCTCCCTCTAACCAGACTGCTTTCCTGACAGCGGACCTTCCTCTAACCAGACTGCTCCCCTGACAGCTAACCTCTCTCTAACGAGCAACTGCTCCCCTGACAGCGGACCTCCCTCTAACCAGACTGCTCCCCTGACAGCGGACCTCCCTCTAACCAGACTTCTCCCCTGACAGCTAACCTCCCTCTAACCAGATTACTCCCCTGACAGCGGAACTCCCTCTAACCAGACTGCTCCCCGGACAGCGGACCTCCCTCTAACCAGAAAGCGCCCCTGACAGCTAACCTCCCTCTAACCAGCGGCTGCTCCCCTGACAGCGGACCTCCTTCTAACCAGCGACTGCTCCCCTGACAGCGGACCTCCCTCTAACCATACTACTCCCCTGACAGCGGACCTCCCTCTAACCAGCGACTGCTCCCCTGGCAGCGGACCTCCCTCTAACCAGACTACTCCCCTGACAGCTAACTTCCCTCTAACCAGACTGCTCCCCTGACAGCGGACCTCCCTCTAACCAGCGACTGCTCCCCTGACAGCTAACCTCCCTCAAACCAGATTGTTCCCCTGACAGCTAACCTCCCTCTAACGAGCGACTGCTCCCCGACAGCGGACCTCCCTTTAACCAGACTGCTCCCCTGACAGCGGACCTCCCTCTAACCAGCGACTGCTCCCCTGACAGCTAACCTCCCTCTAACCAGACTGCTCCCCTGACAGCGGACCTCCCTCTAACCAGGCTGTTCCCCTGACAGCTAACCTCCCTCTAACGAGCGACTGCTCCCCGACAGCGGACCTCCCTTTAACCAGACTGCTCCCCTGACAGCGGACCTCCCTCTAACCAGAGACTGCTTCCCTGACAGCTAACCTCCCTCTAACCAGACTGCTCCCCTGACAGCGGACCTCCCTCTAACCAGACTGTTCCCCTGACAGCTAAACTCCCTCTAACGAGCGACTGCTCCCCGACAGCGGACCTCCCTCTAACCAGACTGCTCCCCTGACAGCGGACCTCCCTCTAACCAGACTGCTCCTCTAACAGCTTACCTCCCTCTAACCAGCGACTACTCCCCTGACAGCGGACCTCCCTCTAACCAGACTGCTTCCCTGACAGCGGACCTCCCTCTAACCAGCGACTGCTCCCCTGACAGCAGACCTCCCTCTAACCAGCGACTGCTCCCCTGACAGCGGACCTCCCTCTAACCAGACTGCTCCCCTGACAGCTAACCTCCCTCTTACCAGACTACTCCCCTGACAGCGGACCTCCCTCTAACGAGCGACTGCTCCCCTGACAGCGGGCCTCCCTGTAACCAGACTGCTCCACTGACAGCTAACCTCCCTCTAACCAGACTACTCTCCTGACAGCGGACCTCCCTCTAACCAGCGACTGTTCCCCTGACAGCGGACCTGCCTCTAACCAGACTGCTCCCCTGACAGCGGACCTCCCTCTAACCAGAATACTCCCCTGACAGCTAACCTCCCTCTAACCAGACTGCTCCCCTGACAGCGGACCTCCCTTTAACCAGACTGCTCCCCTGACAGCGGACCTCCATCTAACCAGCGACTGCTCCCCTGACAGCAGACCTCCCTCTAACCAGCGACTGCTCCACTGGCAGCGGACCTCCCTCTAACCAGCGACTGTTCCCCTGACAGCTAACCTCCCTCTAAGCAGACTACTCCCCTGACAGCGTACCTCCCTCTAACGAGCGACTGCTCCCCTGACAGCGGACCTCCCTCTAACCAGACTGTTCCCCTGACAGCTAACCTCCCTCTAACGAGCGACTGCTCCCCGACAGCGCACCTCCCTCTAACCAGACTGCTCCCCTGACAGCGGACCTCCCTCTAACCAGACTGCTCCCCTAACAGCTTACCTCCCTCTAACCAGCGACTGCTCCCCTGACAGCGGACCTCCCTCTAACCAGACTGCTCCCCTGACAGCGGACCTCCCTCTAACCAGCGACTGCTCCCCTGACAGCGGACCTCCCTCTAACCAGCGACTGCTCCCCTGACAGCGGACCTCCCTCTAACCAGACTGCTCCCCTCACAGCTAACCTCCAACTTACCAGACTACTACCCTGACAGCGGACCTCCCTCTAACGAGCGACTGCTCCCCTGACAGCGGACCTCCCTCTAACCAGACTGCTCCCCTGACAGCTAACCTCCCTCTAACGAGCGACTGCTCCCCTGCCGCTAACCTCCCTCTAACCAGACTACTCCCCTGATAGCAGACCTCCCTCTAACCAGACTGCTCACCTGACAGCGGACCTCCCTCTAACCAGACTGCTCCCCTAACAGCAGAACTCCCTCTAACCAGACTGCTCCCCTGACAGCGGACCTCCCTCTAACCAGACTGCTCCCCTGACAGCTAACCTCCCTCTAAGCAGCGGCTGTTCCCCTGACAGCGGACCTCCCTCTAACCAGCGACTGTGTCCCTGACAGCTAACCTCCCTCTAACCAGCGACTGCTCCCCTGACAGCGGACCTCCCTCTAACCAGACTGCTCCCCTGACAGCGGACCTCCCTCTAACCAGACTGGTCCCCTAACAGCTTACCTCCCTCTAACCAGCGACTGCTCCCCTGACAGCGGACCTCCCTCTAACCAGACTGCTCCCCTGACAGCGGACCTCCCTCTAACCAGCGACTGCTCCACTGACAGCAGACCTCCCTCTAACCAGCGACTGCTCCCCTGACAGCGGAGCTCCCTCTAACCAGACTGCTCCCCTGACAGCTATTCTCCCTCTTACCAGACTACTCCCCTGACAGCGGACCTCCCTCTAACGAGCGACTGCTCCCCTGACAGCGGACCTCCCTCTAACCAGACTGCTCCCAGGACAGCGGACCTCCCTCTAACCAGACTGCTCCCCTGACAGCGGACCTCCCTCTAACCAGCGACTGCTCCCCTGACAGCGGACCCCCCTCTAACCAGCGACTGCACCCCTGTGAGCGGACCTCCCTCTAACCAGACTGCTCCACTGACAGCTAACCTCCCTCTTACCAGACTACTCCCCTGACAGCGGAACTCCCTCTAACGAGCGACTGCTCCCCTGACAGCGGACCGGCCTCTAACCAGACTGCTCCCCTGACAGCGGACCTCCCTCTAACCAGAATACTCCCCTGACAGCTAACCTCCCTCTAACCAGACTACTCCCCTGACAGCGGACCTCCCTCTAACCAGACCGCTCCCTTGAGAGCTAACCTCCCTCTAACCAGTCTGCTTTCCTGACAGCGGACCTCCCTCTAACCAGCGACTGTTCCCCTGACACCGGACTTCCCTCTAACCAGACTGCTCCCCTGACACCTAACCTCCCTCTAACGAGACTACTCCCCTGAAAGCGGACCTCCCTCTAACCAGACTGCTCCCCTGACAGCTAACCTCTTTCTAACCAGACTGTTTTCCTGACAGCGGACCTCCCTCTAACCAGACTGCTCCCCTGACAGCTAACCTCCCTTTAACGAGCGACTTCTCCCCTGACAGCGGACCTCCCTCTAACCAGACTGCTCCCCTGACAGCGGACCTCCCTCTAACCAGACTGCTCCCCTGACAGCTAACCTCCCTCTAACCAGACTGCTCTTCTGACAGCGGACCTCCCTCTAACCAGACTTCTCCCCTGACAGCTAACCTCCCTCTAACGAGCGACTGCTCCCCTGACAGCGGACCTCCCTCTAACCAGACTGCTCCCCTGACAGCGGACCTCCCTCTAACCAGACTGCTCCCTGACAGCGGACCTCCCTCTAACCAGTGACTGCTCCCCTGACAGCAGACCTCCCTCTAACCATACTACTCCCCTGACAGCGGACCTCCTTCTAACCAGCGACTGCTCCCCTGACAGCGGACCTCCCTCTAACCAGACTACTCCCCTGACAGCTAACCTCCCTCTAACCAAACTGCTCTCCTGACAGCGGACCTCCCTATAAACAGACTGCTCCCCTGACAGCGGACCTCCCTCTAACCAGCGACTGCCCAATGACAGCTAACCTCCCTCTAACCAGACTGCTCCCCTGACAGCGGACCTCCCTCTAACCAGACTGTTCCCCTGACAGCTAATCTCCCTCTAACGAGCGACTGCTCCCCTGACAGAGGACCTCCCTCTAACCAGACTGCTGGACTGACAGCTAACCTCCCTCTAACCAGACTACTCCCCTGACAGCGGACCTCCCTCTAACCAGCGACTGTTCCCCTGCCAGCGGACCTGCCTCTAACCAGACTTTTCCCCTGACAGCGGACCTCCCTCTAACCAGAATACTCCCCTGACAGCTAACCTCCCTCTAACCAGACTACTCCCCTGACAGCGGATCTCCCTCTAACCAGACCGCTCCCTTGACAGCTAACCTCCCTCTAACCAGTCTGATTTCCTGACAGCGGACCTCCCTCTAACCAGCGACTGTTCCCCTGACACCGGACCTCCCTCTAACCAGACTGCTCTCCTGACAGCTAACCTCCCTCTAACGAGCGACTGCTCCCCTCAAAGCTAACTTCCCTCTAACCAGACTGCTCCCCTGACAGCTAACCTCCCTCTAACGAGACTACTCCCCTGAAAGCGGACCTCCCTCTAACCAGACTGTTCCCCTGACAGCTAACCTCCCTCTAACGAGCGACTGCTCCCCGACAGCGGACCTCCCTCTAACCAGACTGCTCCCCTGACAGCAGACCTCCCTCTAACCAGACTGCTCCCCTAACAGCTTACCTCCCTCTAACCAGCGACTGCTCCCCTGACAGCGGACCTCCCTCTAACCAGACTGCTCCCCTGACAGCTTGACCTCCCTCTAACCAGCAACTGCTCCCCTGACAGCGGACCTCCCTCTAACCGGCGACTGCTCCCCTGACAGCGGACCTCTCTCTAACCAGACTGCTCCCCTGCCAGCTAACCTCCCTCTTACCAGACTACTCCCCTGACAGCGGACCTCCCTCTAACGAGCGACTGCTCCCCTGACAGCGGACCTCCCTCTAACCAGACTGATCCACTGACAGCTAACCTCCATCTAACCAGACTACTCCTCTGACAGCGGACCTCCCTCTAACCAGCGACTGTTCTCCTGTCAGCTAACCTCCCTCTAAGCAGACTACTCCCCTGACAGCGGACCTCCCTCTAACGAGCGACTGCTCCCCTGACAGCGGACATCCCTCTAACCAGAATGCTCCCCTGACAGCTAACCTCGCTCTAACCAGCGACTGCTCCCCTGACAGCGGACCTTCCTCTAACAAGCGACAGCTCCCCTGACAGCGGACCTTCCTCTAACCAGACTGCTGCCCTGACAGCTAACCTCCCTCTAACGAGCGACTGCTCCTCTAACAGCGGACCTCCCTTTAACCAGACTGCTCCCCTGACAGCGGACCTCCGTCTAACTAGACTGCTCCCCTGACAGCTAACCTCCCTCTAACCAGACTACTCCCCTGACAGCGGACCTCCCTCTAACCAGACTGCTCCCCTGACAGCTAACCTCCCTCTAACCAGACTGCTTTCCTGACAGCGGACCTCCCTCTAACCAGACTGCTCCCCTGACAGCTAACCTCCCTCTAACGAGCAACTGCTCCCCTGACAGCGGACCTCCCTCTAACCAGACTGCTCCCCTGACAGCGGATCTCCCTCTAACCAGACTTCTCCCCTGACAGCTAACCTCCCTCTAACAAGACTACTACCCTGACAGCGGACCTCCCTCTAACCAGACTGCTCCCCTGACAGCTACCTCTCTCTAACCAGACTGCTCCCCTGACAGCGGACCTCCCTCTAACCAGACTGCGCCCCTGACAGCTAACCTCCCTCTAACCAGCGGCTGCTCCCCTGACAGCGGACCTCCTTCTAACCAGCGACTGCTCCCCTGACAGCGGACCTCCCTCTAACCATACTACTCCCCTGACAGCGTACCTCCCTCCAACCAGCGACTGCTCCCCTGGCAGCGGACCTCCCTCTAACCAGACTACTCCCCTGACAGCTAACCTCACTCTAACCAGACTGCTCCCCTGACAGCGGACCTGCCTCTAACCAGACTGCTCCCCTGACAGCTTACCTCCCTCTAACCAGCGACTGCTCCCCTGACAGCGGACCTCCCTATAACCAGACTGCTCCCCTGACAGCGGACCTCCCTCTAACCAGCGACTGCTCCCCTGACAGCGGACCTCCCTCTAACCAGACTGCTCCCCTGACAGCTAACCTCCCTCTTACCAGACTACTCCCCTGACAGCGGACCTCCCTCTAACGAGCGACTGCTCCCCTGACAGCGGACCTCCCTCTAACCAGACTGCGCCCCTGACAGCTAACCTCCCTCTAACCAGCGGCTACTCCCCTGACAGCGGACCTCCTTCTAACCAGCGACTGCTCCCCTGACAGCGGACCTCCCTCTAACCATACTACTCCCCTGACAGCGGACCTCCCTCCAACCAGCGACTGCTCCCCTGGCAGCGGACCTCCCTCTAACCAGACTACTCCCCTGACAGCTAATTTCCCTCTAACCAGACTGCTCCCCTGACAGCGGACCTCCCTCTAACCAGACTGCTCCCCTGACAGCGGACCTCCCTCTAACCAGCGACAGCTCCACTGACAGCTAACCTCCCTCTAACCAGACTGCTCCCCTGACAGTGGACCTCCCTCTAACCAGACTGTTCCCCTGACAGCTAACCTCCCTCTAACGAGCGACTGCTCCCCGACAGCGCACCTCCCTCTAACCAGACTGCTCCCCTGACAGCGGACCTCCCTCTAACCAGATTGCTCCCCTGACAGCGGACCTCTCTCTAACCAGAATACTCCCCTGACAGCTAACCTCCCTCTAACCAGACTACTCCCCTGACAGCGGACCTCCCTCTAACCAGACCGCTCCCTTGACAGCTAACCTCCCTCTAACCAGTCTGCTTTCCTGACAGCGGACCTCCCTCTAACCAGCGACTGTTCCCCTGACACCGGACCTCCCTCTAACCAGACTGCTCCCCTGACAGCTAACCTCCCTCTAACGAGACTACTCCCCTGACAGCGGACCTCCCTCTAACCAGACTGCTCACCTGACAGCTAACCTCCCTCTAACCAGACTGTTTTCCTGAGAGCGGACCTCCCGCTAACCAGACTGCTCCCCTGACAGCTAACCTCCCTTTAACGAGCGACTTCTCCCCTGACAGCGGACCTCCCTCTAACCAGACTGCTCCCCTGACAGCGGACCTCCCTCTATCCAGACTGCTCCCCTGACAGCTAACCTCCCTCTAACCAGACTGCTCTTCTGACAGCGGACCTCCCTCTAACCAGACTGATCCCCTGACAGCTAACCTCCCTCTAACGAGCGACTGCTCCCCTGGCAGCGGACCTCCCTCTAACCATACTGCTCCCCTGACAGCGGACCTCCCTCTAACCAGACTGCTCCCTGACAGCGGACCTCCCTCTAACCAGCGACTGCTCCCCTGACAGCGGACCTCCCTCTAACCATACTACTCCCCTGACAGCGGACCTCCTTCTAACCAGCGACTGCTCCCCTGGCAGCGGACCTCCCTCTAACCAGACTACTCCCCTGACAGCTAACCTCCCTCTAACCAAACTGCTCCCCTGACAGCGGACCTCCCTCTAACCAGACTATTCCCCTGACAGCGGACCTCCCTCTAACCAGCGACTGCCCCCTGACAGCTAACCTCCCTCTAACCAGACTGCTCCCCTGACAGCGGACCTCCCTCTAACCAGACTGTTCCCCTGACAGCTAACTTCCCTCTAACAAGCGACTGCTCCCCTGACAGCGGACCTCCCTCTAACCAGACTGCTCCACTGACAGCTAACCTCCCTCTAACCAGACTACTCCCCTGAAAGCGGACCTCCCTCTAACCAGCGACTGTTCCCCTGCCAGTGGACCTGCCTCTAACCAGACTGCTCCCCTGACAGCGGACCTCCCTCTAACCAGAATACTCCCCTGACAGCTAACCTCCCTCTAACCAGACTACTCCCCTGACAGCGGACCTCCCTCTAACCAGACCGCTCCCTTGACAGCTAACCTCCCTCTAACCAGTCTGCTTTCCTGACAGCGGACCTCCCTCTAACCAGCGACTGTTCTTCTGACACCGGACCTCCCTCTAACCAGACTGCTCTCCTGACAGCTAACCTCCCTCTAACGAGCGACTGCTCCCCTCACAGCTAACCTCCCTCTAACCAGACTACTCCCCGACAGCGGACCTCCCTCTAACCAGACTGCTCCCCTGACAGCTAACCTCCCTCCAACGAGCGACTGCTCCTCTAACAGCGGACCTCCCTTTAACCAGACTGCTCCCCTGACAACGGACCTCCCTCTAACCAGACTGCTCCCCTGACAGCTAACCTCCCTCTAACCAGACTACTCCCCTGACAGCGGACCTCCCTCTAACCAGACTGCTCTCCTGACAGCTAACCTCCCTCTAACCAGACTGCTTTCCTGACAGCGGACCTCCCTCTAACCAGACTGCTCCCCTGACAGCTAACCTCCCTCTAACGAGCGACTGCTCCCCTGACAGCGGACCTCCCTCTAACCAGACTGTTCCCCTGACAGCTAACCTCCCTCTAACGAGCGACTGCTCCCCGACAGCGGACCTCCCTCTAACCAGACTGCTCCCCTGACAGCGGACCTCCCTCTAACCAGACTGCTCCCCTAACAGCTTACCTCCCTCTAACCAGCGACTGTTCCCCTGACAGCGGACCTCCCTCTAACCAGACTGCTCCCCTGACAGCGGACCTCCCTCTAACCAGCAACTGCTCCCCTGACAGCGGACCTCCCTCTAACCAGCGACTGCTCCCCTGACAGAGGACCTCCCTCTAACCAGACTGCTCCCCTGACAGCTAACCTCCCTTTTACCAGACTACTCCCCTGACAGCAGACCTCCCTCTAACGAGCGACTACTCTCCTGACAGCGGACCTCCCTCTAACCAGACTGCTCCACTGACAGCTAACCTCCCTCTAACCAGACTGCTTTCCTGACAGCGGACCTCCCTCTAACCAGACTGCTCCCCTGACAGCTAACCTCCTTCTAACGAGCAACTGCTCCCCCTGAGACAGCGGACCTCCCTCTAACCAGACTGCTCCCCTGACAGCGGACCTCCCTCTAACCAGACTTCTCCCCTGACAGCTAACCTCCCTCTAACCAGACTACTCCCCTGAAAGCGGACCTCCCTCTAACCAGACTGCTCCCCTGACAGCTAACCTCTCTCTAACCAGACTGCTCCCCTGACAGCGGACCTCCCTCTAACCAGACTACTCCCCTAACAGCGGACCTGCCTCTAACCAGACTGCTCCCCTGACAGCTAACCTCCCTCTAACCAGACTGCTTTCCTGACAGCGGACCTCCCTCTAACCAGACTGCTCCCCTGACAGCTAACCTCCTTCTAACGAGCAACTGCTCCCTTGACAGCGGACCTCCCTCTAACCAGACTGCTCCTCTGACAGCGGACCTCCCTCTAACCAGACTTCTCCCCTGACAGCTAACCTCCCTCTAAACAGACTACTCCCCTGACAGCGGCCCTCCCTCTAACCAGACTGCTCCCCTGACAGCTAACCTCTCTCTAACCAGACTGCTCCCCTGACAGCGGACCTCCCTCTAACCAGACTGCTCCCCTGACAGCTAACCTCTCTCTTACAAGACTACTACCCTGATAGCGGACCTCCCTCTAACGTGCGACTGCTCCCCTGACAGCGGACCTCCCTCTAACCAGACTGCTCCCCTGACAGCTAACCTCCCTCTAACGAGCAACTGCTCCCCTGCCGCTAACCTCCCTCTAACCAGACTACTCCCCTGATAGCAGACCTCCCTCTAACCAGACTGCTACCCTGACAGCGGACCTCCCTCTAACCAGACTGCTCCCCTAACAGCGGACCTCCCTCTAACCAGACTGTTCCCTGACAGCGGACCTGCTTCTAACCAGCGACTGCTCCCCTGACAGCTAACCTCTCTCTAACCAGACTACTCCCCGACAACGGACCTCCCTCTAACCAGACTGCTCCCCTGACAGCTAACCTCTCTCTAACCAGACTGCTCCCCTGACAGGGGACCTCCCTCTAACCAGACTGCGCCCCTGGCACCTAACCTCCCTCTAACCAGCGGCTGCTCCCCTGACAGCGGACTTCCTTCTAACCAGCGACTGCTCCCCTGACAGCGGACCTCCCTCTAACCATACTACTCCCCTGACAGCGGACCTCCCTCCAACCAGCGACTGCTCCACTGGCAGCGGACCTCCCTCTAACAAGACTACTCCCCTGACAGCTAACCTCCCTCTACCCAGACTGATCCCCTGACAGCGGACCTCCCTCTAACCAGACTGCTCCCCTGACAGCTTACCTCCTTCTAACCAGCGACTGCTCCCCTGACAGCGGACCTCCCTATAACCAGACTGCTCCCCTGACAGCGGACCTCCCTCTAACCAGCGACTGCTCCCCTGACAGCGGACCTCCCTCTAACCAGCGATTGCTCCCCTGACAGCGGACCTCTCTCTAACAAGACTGCTCCCCTGACAGCTAACCTCCCTCTTACCAGACTACTCCCCTGACAGCGGACCTCCCTCTAACGAGCGACTGCTCCCCGGACAGCGGACCTCCCTCTAACCAGACTGCTCCACTGACAGCTAACCTCCCTCTAACCAGACTACTCCCCTGACAGCGGACCTCCCTCTAACCATACTGCTCCCCTGACAGCTAACCTCCCTCTAACCAGACTGCTTTCCTGACAGCGGAACTCCCTCTAACCAGACTGCTCCCCTGACAGCTAACCTCCCTCTTACCAGACTACTCCCCTGACAGCGGACCTCCCTCTAACGAGCGACTGCTCCCCTGACAGCGGACCTCCCTCTAACCAGACTGCTCCACTGACAGCTAACCTCCCTCTAACCAGACTACTTCCCTGACAGCGGACCTCCCTCTAACCATACTGCTCCCCTGACAGCTAACCTCCCTCTAACCAGACTGCTTTCCTGACAGCGGAACTCCCTCTAACCAGACTGCTCCCCTGACAGCTAGCCTCCCTCTAACGAGCAACTGCTCCCCTGACAGCAGACCTCCCTCTAACCAGACTGCTCCCCTGACAGCGGACCTCCCTCTAACCAGACTTCTCCCCTGACAGCTAACCTCCCTCTAACCAGACTACTCCCCTGACAGCGGACTTCCCTCTAACCAGACTGCTCCCCTGACAGCTAACCTCCCTCTAACCAGACTGCTCCCCTAACAGCTTACCTCCCTCTAACCAGCGACTGCTCCCCTGACAGCGGACCTCCCTCTAACCAGACTGCTCCCCTGACAGCGGACCTCCCTCTAACCAGACTGCTCCCCTGACAGCTAACCTCTCTCTAACCAGACTACTCCCCGACAGCGGACCTCCCTCTAACCAGACTGCTCTCCTGACAGCTAACCTCTCTCTAACCAGACTGCTCCCCTGACAGCGGAACTCCCTCTAACCAGACTGCTCCCCTGACAGCGGACCTCCCTCTAACCAGACTGCTCCCCTGACAGCAAACCTCCCTCTAACCAGCGGCTGTTCCCCTGACAGCGGACCTCCCTCTAACCAGCGACTGTGTCCCTGACAGCTAACCTCCCTCTAACCAGCGACTGCTCCCCTGACAGCGGACCTCCCTCTAACCAGACTGCTCCCCTGACAGAGGACGTCCCTCTAACCAGACTACTCCCCTGACAGCGGATCTCCCTCTAACCAGCGACTGCTCCCCTGACAGCTAACATCCCTCTAAACAGCGACTGTTCCCCTGACAGCGTACCTCCCTCTAACCAGTCTGCTCCCCTAACAGCGGACATCCCTCTAACAAGCGACTGCTCCCCTGGCAGCTAACCTCCCTCTAACCAGCGGCTGTTCCCCTGACAGCGGACCTCCCTCTAACGAGAGACTGTTCCCCTGACAGCTTACCTCCCTCTAACTAGACTGCTCCCCTGACAGCTAACCTCCCTCTAACGAGCGACTGCTCCCCTGCCGCTAACCTTCCTCTAACCAGACTACTCTACTGATAACAGACCTCCCTCTAACCAGAATGCTCCCCTGACAGCTAACCTCCCTCTAACCAGACTGCTTTCCTGACAGCGGACCTTCCTCTAACCAGACTGCTCCCCTGACAGCTAACCTCTCTCTAACGAGCAACTGCTCCCCTGACAGCGGACCTCCCTCTAACCAGACTGCTCCCCTGACAGCGGACCTCCCTCTAACCAGACTTCTCCCCTGACAGCTAACCTCCCTCTAACGAGCGACTGCTCCCCGACAGCGGACCTCCCTTTAACCAGACTGCTCCCCTGACAGCGGACCTCCCTCTAACCAGAGACTGCTTCCCTGACAGCTAACCTCCCTCTAACCAGACTGCTCCCCTGACAGCGGACCTCCCTCTAACCAGACTGTTCCCCTGACAGCTAAACTCCCTCTAACGAGCGACTGCTCCCCGACAGCGGACCTCCCTCTAACCAGACTGCTCCCCTGACAGCGGACCTCCCTCTAACCAGACTGCTCCTCTAACAGCTTACCTCCCTCTAACCAGCGACTACTCCCCTGACAGCGGACCTCCCTCTAACCAGACTGCTTCCCTGACAGCGGACCTCCCTCTAACCAGCGACTGCTCCCCTGACAGCAGACCTCCCTCTAACCAGCGACTGCTCCCCTGACAGCGGACCTCCCTCTAACCAGACTGCTCCCCTGACAGCTAACCTCCCTCTTACCAGACTACTCCCCTGACAGCGGACCTCCCTCTAACGAGCGACTGCTCCCCTGACAGCGGGCCTCCCTGTAACCAGACTGCTCCACTGACAGCTAACCTCCCTCTAACCAGACTACTCTCCTGACAGCGGACCTCCCTCTAACCAGCGACTGTTCCCCTGACAGCGGACCTGCCTCTAACCAGACTGCTCCCCTGACAGCGGACCTCCCTCTAACCAGAATACTCCCCTGACAGCTAACCTCCCTCTAACCAGACTGCTCCCCTGACAGCGGACCTCCCTTTAACCAGACTGCTCCCCTGACAGCGGACCTCCCTCTAACCAGCGACTGCTCCCTTGACAGCTAACCTCCCTCTAACGAGCGACTGCTCCCCTGACAGCTAACCTCCCTCTAACCAGACTACTCCCCTGACAGCGGACCTCCCTCTAACCAGACCGCTCCCTTGACAGCTAACCTCCCTCTAACCAGTCTGCTTTCCTGACAGCGGACCTCCCTCTAACCAGCGACTGTTCCCCTGACACCGGACCTCCCTCTAACCAGACTGCTCCCCTGACAGCTAACCTCCCTCTAACGAGCGACTGCTCCCCTGACAGCTAACCTCCCTCTAACCAGACTACTCCCCGACAGCGGACTTCCCTCTAACCAGACTGCTCCCCTGACAGCTAACCTCCCTCTAACGAGACTACTCCCCTGACAGCGGACCTCCCTCTAACCAGACTGCTCCCCTGACAGCTAACCTCCCTCTAACCAGACTGTTTTCCTGAGAGCGGACCTCCCTCTAACCAGACTGCTGCCCTGACAGCTAACCTCCCTTTAACGAGCGACTTCTCCCCTGACAGCGGACCTCCCTC
Organism: Chirona hameri; assembly: GCA_036785665.1. Classification (NCBI taxonomy): domain Eukaryota; kingdom Metazoa; phylum Arthropoda; class Thecostraca; order Balanomorpha; family Balanidae; genus Chirona; species Chirona hameri. The sequence continues at coordinate 270,208 of JAXIVJ010000041.1, forward strand.
TAACCAGACTGCTCCCCTGACAGCGGACCTCCCTCTAACCAGACTGTTCCCCTGACAGCTAACCTCCCTCTAACGAGCGACTGCTCCCCGACAGCGGACCTCCCTCTAACCAGACTGCTCCCCTGACAGCGGACCTCCCTCTAACCAGACTTCTCCCCTAACAGCTTACCTCCCTCTAACCAGCGACTGCTCCCCTGACAGCGGACCTGCCTCTAACCAGACTGCTCCCCTGACAGCTTACCTCCCTCTAACCAGCGACTGCTCCCCTGACAGCGGACCTCCCTATAACCAAACTGCTCCCCTGACAGCGGACCTCCATCTAACCAGCGACTGCTCCCCTGACAGCAGACCTCCCTCTAACCAGCGACTGCTCCACTGGCAGCGGACCTCCCTCTAACCAGCGACTGTTCCCCTGACAGCTAACCTCCCTCTAAGCAGACTACTCCCCTGACAGCGGACCTCCCTCTAACGAGCGACTACTCCCCTGACAGCGGACCTCCCTCTAACCAGACTGCTCACCTGACAGCTAACCTCCCTCTAACCAGACTGTTTTCCTGACAGCGGACCTCCCGCTAACCAGACTGCTCCCCTGACAGCTAACCTCCCTTTAACGAGCGACTTCTCCCCTGACAGCGGACCTCCCTCTAACCAGACTGCTCCCCTGACAGCGGACCTCCCTCTAACCAGACTGCTCCCCTGACAGCTAACCTCCCTCTAACCAGACTGCTCTTCTGACAGCGGACCTCCCTCTAACCAGACTGATCCCCTGACAGCTAACCTCCCTCTAACGAGCGACTGCTCCCCTGGCAGCGGACCTCCCTCTAACCAGACTGCTCCCCTGACAGCGGACCTCCCTCTAACCAGACTGCTCCCTGACAGCGGACTTCCCTCTAACCAGCGACTGCTCCCCTGACAGCGGACCTCCCTCTAACCATACTACTCCCCTGACAGCGGACCTCCTTCTAACCAGCGACTGCTCCTCTGGCAGCGGACCTCCCTCTAACCAGACTACTCCCCTGACAGCTAACCTCCCTCTAACCAAACTGCTCCCCTGACAGCGGACCTCCCTCTAACCAGACTGCTCCCCTGACAGCGGACCTCCCTCTAACCAGCGACTGCCCCCTGACAGCTAACCTCCCTCTAACCAGACTGCTCCCCTGACAGCGGACCTCCCTCTAACCAGACTGTTCCCCTGACAGCTAACTTCCCTCTAACGAGCGACTGCTCCCCTGACAGCGGACCTCCCTCTAACCAGACTGCTCCACTGACAGCTAACCTCCCTCTAACCAGACTACTCCCCTGAAAGCGGACCTCCCTCTAACCAGCGACTGTTCCCCTGCCAGCGGACCTGCCTCTAACCAGACTGCTCCCCTGACAGCGGACCTCCCTCTAACCAGAATACTCCCCTGACAGCTAACCTCCCTCTAACCAGACTACTCCCCTGACAGCGGACCTCCCTCTAACCAGACCGCTCCCTTGAGAGCTAACCTCCCTCTAACCAGTCTGCTTTCCTGACAGCGGACCTCCCTCTAACCAGCGACTGTTCCCCTGACACCGGACTTCCCTCTAACCAGACTGCTCCCCTGACACCTAACCTCCCTCTAACGAGACTACTCCCCTGAAAGCGGACCTCCCTCTAACCAGACTGCTCCCCTGACAGCTAACCTCTTTCTAACCAGACTGTTTTCCTGACAGCGGACCTCCCTCTAACCAGACCGCTCCCTTGACAGCTAACCTCCCTCTAACCAGACTACTCCCCTGACAGTGGATCTCCCTCTAACCAGACCGCTCCCTTGACAGCTAACCTCCCTCTAACCAGTCTGATTTCCTGACAGCGGACCTCCCTCTAACCAGCGACTGTTCCCCTGACACCGGACCTCCCTCTAACCAGACTGCTCTCCTGACAGCTAACCTCCCTCTAACGAGCGACTGCTCCCCTCACAGCTAACTTCCCTCTAACCAGACTACTCCCCGACAGCGGACCTCCCTCTATCCAGACTGCTCCCCTGACAGCTAACCTCCCTCCAACGAGCGACTGCTCCTCTAACAGCGGACCTCCCATTAACCAGACTGCTCCCCTGACAACGGACCTCCCTTTAACCAGACTGCTCCCCTGACAGCTAACCTCCCTCTAACCAGACTACTCCCCTGACAGTGGACCTCCCTCTAACCAGAATGTTCCCCTGACAGCTAATCTCCCTCTAACCAGACTGCTTTCCTGACAGCGGACCTCCCTCTAACCGGACTGCTCCCCTGACAGCTAACCTCCCTCTAACGAGCGACTGCTCCCCTGACAGCAGACCTCCCTCTAACCAGACTGTTCCCCTGACAGCTAACCTCCCTCTAACGAGCGACTGCTCCCCGACAGCGTACCTCCCTCTAACAAGACTGCTCCCCTGACAGCGGACCTCCCTCTAACCAGACTGCTCCCCTAACAGCTTACCTCCCTCTAACCAGCGACTGCTCCCCTGACAGCGGAACTGCCTCTAACCAGACTGTTCCCCTGACAGCTTACCTCCCTCTAACCAGCGACTGCTCCCCTGACAGCGGACCTCCCTATAACCAAACTGCTCCCCTGACAGCGGACCTCCATCTAACCAGCGACTGCTCCCCTGACAGCAGACCTCCCTCTAACCAGCGACTGCTCCACTGGCAGCGGACCTCTCTCTAACCAGCGACTGTTCCCCTGACAGCTAACCTCCCTCTAAGCAGACTACTCCCCTGACAGCGGACCTCCCTCTAACGAGCGACTACTCCCCTGACAGCGGACCTCCCTCTAACCAGACTGCTCCACTGACAGCTAACCTCCAGCTAACCAGACTACTCCCCTGACAGCGGACCTCCCTCTAACCAGCGACTGTTTTCCTGTCAGCTAACCTCCCTCTAAGCAGACTACTCCCCTGACAGCGGACCTCCCTCTAACGAGCGACTGCTCCCCTGACAGCGGACATCCCTCTAACCAGAATGCTCCCCTGACAGCTAACCTCCCTCTAACCAGCGACTGCTCCCCTGACAGCGGACCTCCCTCTAACCAGCGACTGCTCCCCTGACAGCGGACCTTCCTCTAACCAGACTGCTCCCCTGACAGCTAACCTCCCTCTAACGAGCGACTGCTCCCCTGACAGTTAACCTCCCTCTAACCAGACTACTCCCCTGACAGCGGACCTGCCTCTAACCAGACTTTTCCCCTGACAGCTAACCTCCCTCTAACCAGACTGATTTCCTGACAGCGGACCTCCCTCTAACCAGACTGCTCCCCTGACAGCTAACCTCTTTCTAACGAGCAACTGCTCCCCTGACAGCGGACCTCCCCTAACCAGACTGCTCCCCTGACAGCGGACCTCCCTCTAACCAGACTTCTCCCCTGACAGCTAACCTCCCTCTTACCAGACTACTCCCCTGACAGCGGACCTCCCTCTAACCAGACTGCTCCCCTGACAGCTAACCTCTCTCTAACCAGACTGCTCCCCTGACAGCGGACCTCCCTCTAACCAGACTGCGCCCCTGACAGCTAACCTCCCTCTAACCAGCGGCTGCTCCCCTGACAACGGACCTCCTTCTAACCAGCGACTGCTCCCCTGACAGCGGACCTCCATCTAACCATACTACTCCCCTGACAGCGGACCTCCCTCCAACCAGCGACTGCTCCCCTGGCAGCGGACCTCCCTCTAACCAGACTACTCCCCTGACAGCTAACCTCCCTCTAACCAGACTGCTCCCCTGACAGCGGACCTGCCTGTAACCAGACTGCTCCCCTGACAGCTTACCTCCCTCTAACCAGCGACTGCTCCCCTGACAGCGGACCTCCCTATAACCAAACTGCTCCCCTGACAGCGGACCTCCATCTAACCAGCGACTGCTCCCCTGACAGCAGGCCTCCCTCTAACCAGCGACTGCTCCACTGGCAGCGGACCTCCCTCTAACCAGCGACTGTTCCCCTGACAGCTAACCTCCCTCTAAGCAGACTACTCCCCTGACAGCGTACCTCCCTCTAACGAGCGACTGCTCCCCTGACAGCGGACCTCCCTCTAACCAGACTGTTCCCCTGACAGCTAACCTCCCTCTAACGAGCGACTGCTCCCCGACAGCGCACCTCCCTCTAACCAGACTGCTCCCCTGACAGCGGACCTCCCTCTAACCAGACTGCTCCCCTAACAGCTTACCTCCCTCTAACCAGCGACTGCTCCCCTGACAGCGGACCTCCCTCTAACCAGACTGCTCCCCTGACAGCGGACCTCCCTCTAACCAGCGACTGCTCCCCTGACAGCGGACCTCCCTCTAACCAGCGACTGCTCCCCTGACAGCGGACCTCCCTCTAACCAGACTGCTCCCCTCACAGCTAACCTCCAACTTACCAGACTACTACCCTGACAGCGGACCTCCCTCTAACGAGCGACTGCTCCCCTGACAGCGGACCTCCCTCTAACCAGACTGCTCCCCTGACAGCTAACCTCCCTCTAACGAGCGACTGCTCCCCTGCCGCTAACCTCCCTCTAACCAGACTACTCCCCTGATAGCAGACCTCCCTCTAACCAGACTGCTCACCTGACAGCGGACCTCCCTCTAACCAGACTGCTCCCCTAACAGCAGAACTCCCTCTAACCAGACTGCTCCCCTGACAGCGGACCTCCCTCTAACCAGACTGCTCCCCTGACAGCTAACCTCCCTCTAAGCAGCGGCTGTTCCCCTGACAGCGGACCTCCCTCTAACCAGCGACTGTGTCCCTGACAGCTAACCTCCCTCTAACCAGCGACTGCTCCCCTGACAGCGGACCTCCCTCTAACCAGACTGCTCCCCTGACAGCGGACCTCCCTCTAACCAGACTGGTCCCCTAACAGCTTACCTCCCTCTAACCAGCGACTGCTCCCCTGACAGCGGACCTCCCTCTAACCAGACTGCTCCCCTGACAGCGGACCTCCCTCTAACCAGCGACTGCTCCACTGACAGCAGACCTCCCTCTAACCAGCGACTGCTCCCCTGACAGCGGAGCTCCCTCTAACCAGACTGCTCCCCTGACAGCTATTCTCCCTCTTACCAGACTACTCCCCTGACAGCGGACCTCCCTCTAACGAGCGACTGCTCCCCTGACAGCGGACCTCCCTCTAACCAGACTGCTCCCAGGACAGCGGACCTCCCTCTAACCAGACTGCTCCCCTGACAGCGGACCTCCCTCTAACCAGCGACTGCTCCCCTGACAGCGGACCCCCCTCTAACCAGCGACTGCACCCCTGTGAGCGGACCTCCCTCTAACCAGACTGCTCCACTGACAGCTAACCTCCCTCTTACCAGACTACTCCCCTGACAGCGGAACTCCCTCTAACGAGCGACTGCTCCCCTGACAGCGGACCGGCCTCTAACCAGACTGCTCCCCTGACAGCGGACCTCCCTCTAACCAGAATACTCCCCTGACAGCTAACCTCCCTCTAACCAGACTACTCCCCTGACAGCGGACCTCCCTCTAACCAGACCGCTCCCTTGAGAGCTAACCTCCCTCTAACCAGTCTGCTTTCCTGACAGCGGACCTCCCTCTAACCAGCGACTGTTCCCCTGACACCGGACTTCCCTCTAACCAGACTGCTCCCCTGACACCTAACCTCCCTCTAACGAGACTACTCCCCTGAAAGCGGACCTCCCTCTAACCAGACTGCTCCCCTGACAGCTAACCTCTTTCTAACCAGACTGTTTTCCTGACAGCGGACCTCCCTCTAACCAGACTGCTCCCCTGACAGCTAACCTCCCTTTAACGAGCGACTTCTCCCCTGACAGCGGACCTCCCTCTAACCAGACTGCTCCCCTGACAGCGGACCTCCCTCTAACCAGACTGCTCCCCTGACAGCTAACCTCCCTCTAACCAGACTGCTCTTCTGACAGCGGACCTCCCTCTAACCAGACTTCTCCCCTGACAGCTAACCTCCCTCTAACGAGCGACTGCTCCCCTGACAGCGGACCTCCCTCTAACCAGACTGCTCCCCTGACAGCGGACCTCCCTCTAACCAGACTGCTCCCTGACAGCGGACCTCCCTCTAACCAGTGACTGCTCCCCTGACAGCAGACCTCCCTCTAACCATACTACTCCCCTGACAGCGGACCTCCTTCTAACCAGCGACTGCTCCCCTGACAGCGGACCTCCCTCTAACCAGACTACTCCCCTGACAGCTAACCTCCCTCTAACCAAACTGCTCTCCTGACAGCGGACCTCCCTATAAACAGACTGCTCCCCTGACAGCGGACCTCCCTCTAACCAGCGACTGCCCAATGACAGCTAACCTCCCTCTAACCAGACTGCTCCCCTGACAGCGGACCTCCCTCTAACCAGACTGTTCCCCTGACAGCTAATCTCCCTCTAACGAGCGACTGCTCCCCTGACAGAGGACCTCCCTCTAACCAGACTGCTGGACTGACAGCTAACCTCCCTCTAACCAGACTACTCCCCTGACAGCGGACCTCCCTCTAACCAGCGACTGTTCCCCTGCCAGCGGACCTGCCTCTAACCAGACTTTTCCCCTGACAGCGGACCTCCCTCTAACCAGAATACTCCCCTGACAGCTAACCTCCCTCTAACCAGACTACTCCCCTGACAGCGGATCTCCCTCTAACCAGACCGCTCCCTTGACAGCTAACCTCCCTCTAACCAGTCTGATTTCCTGACAGCGGACCTCCCTCTAACCAGCGACTGTTCCCCTGACACCGGACCTCCCTCTAACCAGACTGCTCTCCTGACAGCTAACCTCCCTCTAACGAGCGACTGCTCCCCTCAAAGCTAACTTCCCTCTAACCAGACTGCTCCCCTGACAGCTAACCTCCCTCTAACGAGACTACTCCCCTGAAAGCGGACCTCCCTCTAACCAGACTGTTCCCCTGACAGCTAACCTCCCTCTAACGAGCGACTGCTCCCCGACAGCGGACCTCCCTCTAACCAGACTGCTCCCCTGACAGCAGACCTCCCTCTAACCAGACTGCTCCCCTAACAGCTTACCTCCCTCTAACCAGCGACTGCTCCCCTGACAGCGGACCTCCCTCTAACCAGACTGCTCCCCTGACAGCTTGACCTCCCTCTAACCAGCAACTGCTCCCCTGACAGCGGACCTCCCTCTAACCGGCGACTGCTCCCCTGACAGCGGACCTCTCTCTAACCAGACTGCTCCCCTGCCAGCTAACCTCCCTCTTACCAGACTACTCCCCTGACAGCGGACCTCCCTCTAACGAGCGACTGCTCCCCTGACAGCGGACCTCCCTCTAACCAGACTGCTCCACTGACAGCTAACCTCCATCTAACCAGACTACTCCCCTGACAGCGGACCTCCCTCTAACCAGCGACTGTTCTCCTGTCAGCTAACCTCCCTCTAAGCAGACTACTCCCCTGACAGCGGACCTCCCTCTAACGAGCGACTGCTCCCCTGACAGCGGACATCCCTCTAACCAGAATGCTCCCCTGACAGCTAACCTCGCTCTAACCAGCGACTGCTCCCCTGACAGCGGACCTTCCTCTAACAAGCGACAGCTCCCCTGACAGCGGACCTTCCTCTAACCAGACTGCTGCCCTGACAGCTAACCTCCCTCTAACGAGCGACTGCTCCTCTAACAGCGGACCTCCCTTTAACCAGACTGCTCCCCTGACAGCGGACCTCCGTCTAACTAGACTGCTCCCCTGACAGCTAACCTCCCTCTAACCAGACTACTCCCCTGACAGCGGACCTCCCTCTAACCAGACTGCTCCCCTGACAGCTAACCTCCCTCTAACCAGACTGCTTTCCTGACAGCGGACCTCCCTCTAACCAGACTGCTCCCCTGACAGCTAACCTCCCTCTAACGAGCAACTGCTCCCCTGACAGCGGACCTCCCTCTAACCAGACTGCTCCCCTGACAGCGGATCTCCCTCTAACCAGACTTCTCCCCTGACAGCTAACCTCCCTCTAACAAGACTACTACCCTGACAGCGGACCTCCCTCTAACCAGACTGCTCCCCTGACAGCTACCTCTCTCTAACCAGACTGCTCCCCTGACAGCGGACCTCCCTCTAACCAGACTGCGCCCCTGACAGCTAACCTCCCTCTAACCAGCGGCTGCTCCCCTGACAGCGGACCTCCTTCTAACCAGCGACTGCTCCCCTGACAGCGGACCTCCCTCTAACCATACTACTCCCCTGACAGCGTACCTCCCTCCAACCAGCGACTGCTCCCCTGGCAGCGGACCTCCCTCTAACCAGACTACTCCCCTGACAGCTAACCTCACTCTAACCAGACTGCTCCCCTGACAGCGGACCTGCCTCTAACCAGACTGCTCCCCTGACAGCTTACCTCCCTCTAACCAGCGACTGCTCCCCTGACAGCGGACCTCCCTATAACCAGACTGCTCCCCTGACAGCGGACCTCCCTCTAACCAGCGACTGCTCCCCTGACAGCGGACCTCCCTCTAACCAGACTGCTCCCCTGACAGCTAACCTCCCTCTTACCAGACTACTCCCCTGACAGCGGACCTCCCTCTAACGAGCGACTGCTCCCCTGACAGCGGACCTCCCTCTAACCAGACTGCGCCCCTGACAGCTAACCTCCCTCTAACCAGCGGCTACTCCCCTGACAGCGGACCTCCTTCTAACCAGCGACTGCTCCCCTGACAGCGGACCTCCCTCTAACCATACTACTCCCCTGACAGCGGACCTCCCTCCAACCAGCGACTGCTCCCCTGGCAGCGGACCTCCCTCTAACCAGACTACTCCCCTGACAGCTAATTTCCCTCTAACCAGACTGCTCCCCTGACAGCGGACCTCCCTCTAACCAGACTGCTCCCCTGACAGCGGACCTCCCTCTAACCAGCGACAGCTCCCCTGACAGCTAACCTCCCTCTAACCAGACTGCTCCCCTGACAGTGGACCTCCCTCTAACCAGACTGTTCCCCTGACAGCTAACCTCCCTCTAACGAGCGACTGCTCCCCGACAGCGCACCTCCCTCTAACCAGACTGCTCCCCTGACAGCGGACCTCCCTCTAACCAGATTGCTCCCCTGACAGCGGACCTCTCTCTAACCAGAATACTCCCCTGACAGCTAACCTCCCTCTAACCAGACTACTCCCCTGACAGCGGACCTCCCTCTAACCAGACCGCTCCCTTGACAGCTAACCTCCCTCTAACCAGTCTGCTTTCCTGACAGCGGACCTCCCTCTAACCAGCGACTGTTCCCCTGACACCGGACCTCCCTCTAACCAGACTGCTCCCCTGACAGCTAACCTCCCTCTAACGAGACTACTCCCCTGACAGCGGACCTCCCTCTAACCAGACTGCTCACCTGACAGCTAACCTCCCTCTAACCAGACTGTTTTCCTGAGAGCGGACCTCCCGCTAACCAGACTGCTCCCCTGACAGCTAACCTCCCTTTAACGAGCGACTTCTCCCCTGACAGCGGACCTCCCTCTAACCAGACTGCTCCCCTGACAGCGGACCTCCCTCTATCCAGACTGCTCCCCTGACAGCTAACCTCCCTCTAACCAGACTGCTCTTCTGACAGCGGACCTCCCTCTAACCAGACTGATCCCCTGACAGCTAACCTCCCTCTAACGAGCGACTGCTCCCCTGGCAGCGGACCTCCCTCTAACCAGACTGCTCCCCTGACAGCGGACCTCCCTCTAACCAGACTGCTCCCTGACAGCGGACCTCCCTCTAACCAGCGACTGCTCCCCTGACAGCGGACCTCCCTCTAACCATACTACTCCCCTGACAGCGGACCTCCTTCTAACCAGCGACTGCTCCCCTGGCAGCGGACCTCCCTCTAACCAGACTACTCCCCTGACAGCTAACCTCCCTCTAACCAAACTGCTCCCCTGACAGCGGACCTCCCTCTAACCAGACTATTCCCCTGACAGCGGACCTCCCTCTAACCAGCGACTGCCCCCTGACAGCTAACCTCCCTCTAACCAGACTGCTCCCCTGACAGCGGACCTCCCTCTAACCAGACTGTTCCCCTGACAGCTAACTTCCCTCTAACAAGCGACTGCTCCCCTGACAGCGGACCTCCCTCTAACCAGACTGCTCCACTGACAGCTAACCTCCCTCTAACCAGACTACTCCCCTGAAAGCGGACCTCCCTCTAACCAGCGACTGTTCCCCTGCCAGTGGACCTGCCTCTAACCAGACAGCTCCCCTGACAGCGGACCTCCCTCTAACCAGAATACTCCCCTGACAGCTAACCTCCCTCTAACCAGACTACTCCCCTGACAGCGGACCTCCCTCTAACCAGACCGCTCCCTTGACAGCTAACCTCCCTCTAACCAGTCTGCTTTCCTGACAGCGGACCTCCCTCTAACCAGCGACTGTTCTTCTGACACCGGACCTCCCTCTAACCAGACTGCTCTCCTGACAGCTAACCTCCCTCTAACGAGCGACTGCTCCCCTCACAGCTAACCTCCCTCTAACCAGACTACTCCCCGACAGCGGACCTCCCTCTAACCAGACTGCTCCCCTGACAGCTAACCTCCCTCCAACGAGCGACTGCTCCTCTAACAGCGGACCTCCCTTTAACCAGACTGCTCCCCTGACAACGGACCTCCCTCTAACCAGACTGCTCCCCTGACAGCTAACCTCCCTCTAACCAGACTACTCCCCTGACAGCGGACCTCCCTCTAACCAGACTGCTCTCCTGACAGCTAACCTCCCTCTAACCACACTGCTTTCCTGACAGCGGACCTCCCTCTAACCAGACTGCTCCCCTGACAGCTAACCTCCCTCTAACGAGCGACTGCTCCCCTGACAGCGGACCTCCCTCTAACCAGACTGTTCCCCTGACAGCTAACCTCCCTCTAACGAGCGACTGCTCCCCGACAGCGGACCTCCCTCTAACCAGACTGCTCCCCTGACAGCGGACCTCCCTCTAACCAGACTGCTCCCCTAACAGCTTACCTCCCTCTAACCAGCGACTGTTCCCCTGACAGCGGACCTCCCTCTAACCAGACTGCTCCCCTGACAGCGGACCTCCCTCTAACCAGCAACTGCTCCCCTGACAGCGGACCTCCCTCTAACCAGCGACTGCTCCCCTGACAGAGGACCTCCCTCTAACCAGACTGCTCCCCTGACAGCTAACCTCCCTTTTACCAGACTACTCCCCTGACAGCAGACCTCCCTCTAACGAGCGACTACTCTCCTGACAGCGGACCTCCCTCTAACCAGACTGCTCCACTGACAGCTAACCTCCCTCTAACCAGACTGCTTTCCTGACAGCGGACCTCCCTCTAACCAGACTGCTCCCCTGACAGCTAACCTCCTTCTAACGAGCAACTGCTCCCCCTGAGACAGCGGACCTCCCTCTAACCAGACTGCTCCCCTGACAGCGGACCTCCCTCTAACCAGACTTCTCCCCTGACAGCTAACCTCCCTCTAACCAGACTACTCCCCTGAAAGCGGACCTCCCTCTAACCAGACTGCTCCCCTGACAGCTAACCTCTCTCTAACCAGACTGCTCCCCTGACAGCGGACCTGCCTCTAACCAGACTGCTCCCCTGACAGCTAACCTCCCTCTAACCAGACTGCTTTCCTGACAGCGGACCTCCCTCTAACCAGACTGCTCCCCTGACAGCTAACCTCCTTCTAACGAGCAACTGCTCCCTTGACAGCGGACCTCCCTCTAACCAGACTGCTCCCCTGACAGCGGACCTCCCTCTAACCAGACTTCTTCCCTGACAGCTAACCTCCCTCTAACCAGACTACTCCCCTGACAGCGGCCCTCCCTCTAACCAGACTGCTCCCCTGACAGCTAACCTCTCTCTAACCAGACTGCTCCCCTGACAGCGGACCTCCCTCTAACCAGACTGCGCCCCTGACAGCTAACCTCCCTCTAACCAGCGGCTGTTCCCCTGACAACGGACCTCCTTCTAACGAGCGACTGCTCCCCTGACAGCGGACCTCCCTCTAACCATACTACTCCCCTGACAGCGGACCTCCCTCCAACCAGCGACTGCTCCCCTGGCAGCGGACCTCCCTCTAACCAGACTACTCCCCTGACAGCTAACCTCCCTCTAACCAGACTGCTCCCCTGACAGCGGACCTGCCTCTAACCAGACTGCTCCCCTGACAGCTTACCTCCCTCTAACCAGCGACTGCTCCCCTGACAGCGGACCTCCCTATAACCAAACTGCTCCCCTGACAGCGGACCTCCCTCTAACCAGCGACTGCTCCCCTGACAGCGGACCTCCCTCTAACCAGCGACTGCTCCACTGGCAGCGGACCTCCCTCTAACCAGACTAATCCCCTGACAGCTAACCTCCCTCTTACCAGACTACTCCCCTGACAGCGGACCTCCCTCTAACGAGCAACTGCTCCCCTGACAGCGGACCTCCCTCTAACCAGACTGCTCCACTGACAGCTAACCTCCTCTAACCAGACTACTCCCCTGACAGCGGACCTCCCTCTAACCAGCGACTGTTCCCCTGACAGTTAACCTCCCTCTAAGCAGACTACTCCCCTGACAGCTGACCTCCCTCTAACCAGACTGTTCCCCTGACAGCTAACCTCCCTCTAACGAGCGACTGCTCCCCGACAGCGCACCTCCCTCTAACCAGACTGCTCCCCTGACAGCGGACCTCCCTCTAACCAGACTGCTCCCCTAACAGCTTACCTTCCTCTAACCAGCGACTGCTCCCCTGACAGCGGACCTCCCTCTAACCAGACTGCTCCCCTGACAGCGGACCTCCTTCTAACCAGCGACTGCTCCCCTGACAGTGGACCTCCCTCTAACCAGCGACTGCCCCCTGACAGCGGACCTCCCTCTAACCGGACTGCTCCCTTGACAGCTAACCTCCCTCTTACCCGACAACTCCCCTGACAGCGGACCTCCCTCTAACGAGCGACTGCTCCCCTGACAGCGGACCTCCCTCTAACCAGACTGCTCCACTGACAGCTAACCTCCCTCTAACCAGACTACTCCCCCGACAGCGGACCTCCCTCTAACCAGCGACTGTTCCCCTGACAGCGGACCTGGTTCTAACCAGACTGCTCCCCTGACAGCGGACCTCCCTCTAACCAGACTACTCCCCTGACAGCGGACCTCCCTCTAACCAGCGACTGCTCCCCTGACAGCGGACCTTCCTCTAACCAGCGACTGCTCCCCTGACAGCAGACCTTCCTCTAACCAGACTGCTCCCCTGACAGCTAACCTCCCTCTAACGAGCGACTGCTCCTCTAACAGCGGACCTCCCTTTAACCAGACTGCTCCCCTGACAGCGGACCTCCGTCTAACTAGACTGCTCCCCTGACAGCTAACCTCCCTCTAACCAGACTACTCCCCTGACAGTGGACCTCCCTCTAACCAGACTGCTCCCCTGACAGCTAACCTCCCTCTAACCAGACTGCTTTCCTGACAGCGGACCTCCCTCTAACCAGACTGCTCCCCTGACAGCTAACCTCCCTCTAACGAGCAACTGCTCCCCTGACAGCGGACCTCCCTCTAACTAGACTGCTCCCCTGACAGCGGACCTCCCTCTAACCAGACTTCTCCCCTGACAGCTAACCTCCCTCTAACCAGACTACTGCCCTGACAGCGGACCTCCCTCTAACCAGACTGCTCCCCTGACAGTGGACCTCCCTCTAACCAGCGACTGCCCCCTGACAGCGGACCTCCCTCTAACCAGACTGCTCCCTTGACAGCTAACCTCCCTCTTACCCGACTACTCCCCTGACAGCGGACCTCCCTCTAACGAGCAACTGCTCCCCTGACAGCGGACCTCCCTCTAACCAGACTGCTCCACTGACAGCTAACCTCCCTCTAACTAGACTACTCCCCTGACAGCGGACCTCCCTCTAACCAGCGACTGTTCCCCTGACAGCGGACCTGCGTCTAACCAGACTGCTCCCCTGACAGCGGACCTCCCTCTAACCAGAATACTCCCCTGACAGCTAACCTCCCTCTAACCAGACTACTCCCCTGACAGCGGACCTCCCTCCAACCAGCGATTGCTCCCCTGACAGCGGACCTTCCTCTAACCAGCGACTGCTCCCCTAACAGTGGACCTTCCTCTAACCAGACTGCTCCCCTGACAGCTAACCTCCCTCTAACGAGCGACTGCTCCTCTAACAGCGGACCTCCCTTTAACCAGACTGCTCCCCTGACAGCGGACCTCCGTCTAACTAGACTGCTCCCCTGACAGCTAACCTCCCTCTAACCAGACTACTCCGCTGACAGTGGACCTCCCTCTAACCAGACTGCTCCCCTGACAGCTAACCTCCCTCTAACCAGACTGCTTTCCTGACAGCGGACCTCCCTCTAACCAGACTGCTCCCCTGACAGCTAACCTAACTCTAACGAGCAACTGCTCCCCTGACAGCGGACTTCCCTCTAACTAGACTGCTCCCCTGGCAGCGGACCTCCCTCTAACCAGACTTCTCCCCTGACAGCTAACCTCCCTCTAACCAGACTACTCCCCTGACAGCGGACCTCCCGCTAACCAGACTGCTTCCCTGACAGCTACCTCTCTCTAACCAGACTGCTCCCCTGACAGCGGACCTCCCTCTAACCAGACTGCGCCCCTGACAGCTAACCTCCCTCTAACCAGCGGCTGCTCCCCTGACAGCGGACCTCCTTCTAACCAGCGACTGCTCCCCTGACAGCGGACCTCCCTCTAACCATACTACTCCCCTGACAGCGTACCTCCCTCCAACCAGCGACTGCTCCCCTGACAGCGGACCTCCCTCTAACCAGACTACTCCCCTGACAGCTAACCTCCCTCTAACCAGACTGCTCCCCTGACAGCGGACCTCCCTCTAACCAGACTGCTCCCCTGACAGCTTACCTCCCTCTAACCAGCGACTGCTCCCCTGACTGCGGACCTCCCTATAACCATACTGCTCCCCTGACAGCGGACCTCCCTCTAACCAGCGACTGCTCCCCTGACAGCGGACCTCCCTCTAACCAGACTGCTCCCCTGACAGCTAACCTCCATCTTACCAGACTACTCCCCTGACAGCGGACCTCCCTCTAACGAGCGACTGCTCCCCTGACAGCGGACCTCCCTCTAACCAGACTGCTCCACTGACAGCTAACCTCCCTCTAACCAGACTACTCCCCTGACAGCGGACCTCCCTCTAACCAGCGACTGTTCCCCTGACAGCTAACCTCCCTCTAAGCAGACTATTCCCCTGACAGCGGACCTCCCTCTAACGAGCGACTGCTCCCCTGACAGCGGACATCCCTCTAACCAGACTACTCCCCGACAGCGGACCTCCCTCTAACCAGACTGCTCTCCTGACAGCTAACCTCTCTCTAACCAGACTGCTCCCCTGACAGCGGAACTCCCTCTAACCAGACTGCTCCCCTGACAGCGGACCTCCCTCTAACCAGACTGCTCCCCTAACAGCTTACCTCCCTCTAACCAGCGACTGCTCCCCTGACAGCGGACCTGCCTCTAACCAGACTGCTCCCCTGACAGCTTACCTCCCTCTAACCAGCGACTGCTCCCCTGACAGCGGACCTCCCTATAACCAAACTGCTCCCCTGACAGCGGACCTCCATCTAACCAGCGACTGCTCCCCTGACAGCAGACCTCCCTCTAACCAGCGACTGCTCCACTGGCAGCGGACCTCCCTCTAACCAGCGACTGTTCCCCTGACAGCTAACCTCCCTCTAAGCAGACTACTCCCCTGACAGCGGACCTCCCTCTAACGAGCGCCTACTCCCCTGACAGCGGACCTCCCTCTAACCAGACTGCTCCACTAACAGCTAACCTCCATCTAACCAGACTACTCCCCTGACAGCGGACCTCCCTCTAACCAGCGACTGTTCTCCTGTCAGCTAACCTCCCTCTAAGCAGACTACTCCCCTGACAGCGGACCTCCCTCTAACGAGCGACTGCTCCCCTGACAGCGGACATCTCTCTAACCAGAATGCTCCCCTGACAGCTAACCTCCCTCTAACCAGCGACTGCTCCCCTGACAGCGGACCTCCCTCTAACCAGCGGCTGCTCAACTGACAGCGGACCTTCCTCTAACCAGACTGCTCCCCTGACAGCTAACCTCCCTCTAACGAGCGACTGCTCCTCTAACAGCGGACCTCCCTTTAACCAGACTGCTCCCCTGACAGCGGACCTCCGTCTAACTAGACTGCTCCCCTGACAGCTAACCTCCCTCTAACCAGACTACTCCCCTGACAGCAGACCTGCCTCTAACCAGACTGCTCCCCTGACAGCTAACCTCCCTCTAACCAGACTGATTTCCTGACAGCGGACCTCCCTCTAACCAGACTGCTCCCCTGACAGCTAACCTCTTTCTAACGAGCAACTGCTCCCCTGACAGCGGACCTCCCCCTAACCAGACTGCTCCCCTGACAGCGGACCTCCCTCTAACCAGACTTCTCCCCTGACAGCTAACCTCCCTCTTACCAGACTACTCCCCTGAAAGCGGACCTCCCTCTAACCAGACTGCTCCCCTGACAGGCAACCTCTCTCTAACCAGACTGCTCCCCTGACAGCGGACCTCCCTCTAACCAGACTGCGCCCCTGACAGCTAACCTCCCTCTAACCAGCGGCTGCTCCCCTGACAACGGACCTCCTTCTAACCAGCGACTGCTCCCCTGACAGCGGACCTCCCTCTAACCAGACTACTCCCCTCACAGCTAACCTCCAACTTACCAGACTACTACCCTGACAGCGGACCTCCCTCTAACGAGCGACTGCTCCCCTGACAGCGGACCTCCCTCTAACCAGACTGCTCCCCTGACAGCTAACCTCCCTCTAACTAGCGACTGCTCCCCTGCCGCTAACCTCCCTCTAACCAGACTACTCCCCTGATAGCAGACCTCCCTCTAACCAGACTGCTCCCCTGACAGCGGACCTCCCTCTAACCAGACTGCTCCCCTAACAGCGGAACTCCCTCTAACCAGACTGGTCCCCTGACAGCGGACCTCCCTCTAACCAGACTGCTCCCCTGACAGCTAACCTCCCTCTAAGCAGCGGCTGTTCCCCTGACAGCGGACCTCCGTCTAACCAGCGACTGTGTCCCTGACAGCTAACCTACCTCTAACCAGCGACTGCTCCCCTGACAGCGGACCACCCTCTAACCAGACTGCTCCCCTGGCAGCGGACCTCCCTCTAACCAGACTGCTCCCCTAACAGCTTACCTCCCTCTAACCAGCGACTGCTCCCCTGACAGCGGACCTCCCTCTAACCAGACTGCTCCCCTCACAGCTAACCTCCAACTTACCAGACTACTACCCTGACAGCGGACCTCCCTCTAACGAGCGACTGCTCCCCTGACAGCGGACCTCCCTCTAACCAGACTGCTCCCCTGACAGCTAACCTCCCTCTAACTAGCGACTGCTCCCCTGCCGCTAACCTCCCTCTAACCAGACTACTCCCCTGATAGCAGACCTCCCTCTAACCAGACTGCTCCCCTGACAGCGGACCTCCCTCTAACCAGACTGCTCCCCTAACAGCGGAACTCCCTCTAACCAGACTGGTCCCCTGACAGCGGACCTCCCTCTAACCAGACTGCTCCCCTGACAGCTAACCTCCCTCTAAGCAGCGGCTGTTCCCCTGACAGCGGACCTCCCTCTAACCAGCGACTGTGTCCCTGACAGCTAACCTACCTCTAACCAGCGACTGCTCCCCTGGCAGCGGACCTCCCTCTAACCAGACTGCTCCCCTAACAGCTTACCTCCCTCTAACCAGCGACTGCTCCCCTGACTGCGGACCTCCCTCTAACCAGACTGCTCCCCTGACAGCAGACCTCCCTTTAACCAGCGACTGCTCCACTGACAGCGGACCTCCCTCTAACCAGCGACTGCTCCCCTGACAGCGGAGCTCCCTCTAACCAGACTGCTCCCCTGACAGCTAACCTCCCTCTTACCAGACTACTCCCCTGACAGCGGACCTCCCTCTAACGAGCGACTGCTCCCCTGACAGCGGACCTCCCTCTAACCAGACTGCTCCAACGACAGCGGACCTCCCTCTAACCAGACTGCTCCCCTGACAGCGGACCTCCCTCTAACCAGCGACTGCTCCCCTGACAGCGGACCTCCCTCTAACCAGACTGCTCCACTGACAGCTAACCTCCCTCTTACCAGACTACTCCCCTGACAGCGGACCTCCCTCTAACGAGCGACTGCTCCCCTGACAGCGGACATCCCTCTAACCAGACTACTCCCCTGACAGCGGACCTCCCTCTAACCAGCGACTGCTCCCCTGACAGCGGACCGCCCTCTAACCAGCGACTGCTCCCCTGACAGCGGACCTTCCTCTAACCAGACTGCTCCCCTGACAGCGTACCTCCCTCTAACCAGACTGCTCCCCTGACAGCTAACCTCCCTCTAACCATCCTACTCCCCTGACAGCGGACCTCCCTCCAACCAGCGACTGCTCCCCTGGCAGCGGACCTCCCTCTAACCAGACTACTCCCCTGACAGCTAACTTCCCTCTAACCAGACTGCTCCCCTGACAGCGGACCTCCCTCTAACCAGACTGCTCCCCTGACAGCGGACCTCCCTCTAACCAGCGACTGCTCCCCTGACAGCTAACCTCCCTCTAACCAGACTGCTCCCCTGACAGCGGACCTCCCTCTAACCAGACTGTTCCCCTGACAGCTAACCTCCCTCTAACGAGCGACTGCTCCCCGACAGCGCACCTCCCTCTAACCAGACTGCTCCCCTGACAGCGGACCTCCCTCTAACCAGACTGCTCCCCTAACAGCTTACCTCCCTCTAACCAGCGACTGCTCCCCTGACAGCGGACCTCCCTCTAACCAGACTGCTCCCCTGACAGCGGACCTCCCTCTAACCAGCGACTGCTCCCCTGACAGCGGACCTCCCTCTAACCAGCGACTGCTCCCCTGACAGCGGACCTCCCTCTAACCAGACTGCTCCCCTGACAGCTAACCTCTCTCTTACAAGACTACTACCCTGATAGCGGACCTCCCTCTAACGTGCGACTGCTCCCCTGACAGCGGACCTCCCTCTAACCAGACTGCTCCCCTGACAGCTAACCTCCCTCTAACGAGCAACTGCTCCCCTGCCGCTAACCTCCCTCTAACCAGACTACTCCCCTGATAGCAGACCTCCCTCTAACCAGACTGCTACCCTGACAGCGGACCTCCCTCTAACCAGACTGCTCCCCTAACAGCGGACCTCCCTCTAACCAGACTGTTCCCTGACAGCGGACCTGCTTCTAACCAGCGACTGCTCCCCTGACAGCTAACCTCTCTCTAACCAGACTACTCCCCGACAACGGACCTCCCTCTAACCAGACTGCTCCCCTGACAGCTAACCTCTCTCTAACCAGACTGCTCCCCTGACAGGGGACCTCCCTCTAACCAGACTGCGCCCCTGGCACCTAACCTCCCTCTAACCAGCGGCTGCTCCCCTGACAGCGGACTTCCTTCTAACCAGCGACTGCTCCCCTGACAGCGGACCTCCCTCTAACCATACTACTCCCCTGACAGCGGACCTCCCTCCAACCAGCGACTGCTCCACTGGCAGCGGACCTCCCTCTAACAAGACTACTCCCCTGACAGCTAACCTCCCTCTACCCAGACTGATCCCCTGACAGCGGACCTCCCTCTAACCAGACTGCTCCCCTGACAGCTTACCTCCTTCTAACCAGCGACTGCTCCCCTGACAGCGGACCTCCCTATAACCAGACTGCTCCCCTGACAGCGGACCTCCCTCTAACCAGCGACTGCTCCCCTGACAGCGGACCTCCCTCTAACCAGCGATTGCTCCCCTGACAGCGGACCTCTCTCTAACAAGACTGCTCCCCTGACAGCTAACCTCCCTCTTACCAGACTACTCCCCTGACAGCGGACCTCCCTCTAACGAGCGACTGCTCCCCGGACAGCGGACCTCCCTCTAACCAGACTGCTCCACTGACAGCCAACCTCCCTCTAACCAGACTACTCCCCTGACAGCGGACCTCCCTCTAACCATACTGCTCCCCTGACAGCTAACCTCCCTCTAACCAGACTGCTTTCCTGACAGCGGAACTCCCTCTAACCAGACTGCTCCCCTGACAGCTAACCTCCCTCTTACCAGACTACTCCCCTGACAGCGGACCTCCCTCTAACGAGCGACTGCTCCCCTGACAGCGGACCTCCCTCTAACCAGACTGCTCCACTGACAGCTAACCTCCCTCTAACCAGACTACTTCCCTGACAGCGGACCTCCCTCTAACCATACTGCTCCCCTGACAGCTAACCTCCCTCTAACCAGACTGCTTTCCTGACAGCGGAACTCCCTCTAACCAGACTGCTCCCCTGACAGCTAGCCTCCCTCTAACGAGCAACTGCTCCCCTGACAGCAGACCTCCCTCTAACCAGACTGCTCCCCTGACAGCGGACCTCCCTCTAACCAGACTTCTCCCCTGACAGCTAACCTCCCTCTAACCAGACTACTCCCCTGACAGCGGACCTCCCTCTAACCAGACTGCTCCCCTGACAGCTAACCTCCCTCTAACCAGACTGCTCCCCTAACAGCTTACCTCCCTCTAACCAGCGACTGCTCCCCTGACAGCGGACCTCCCTCTAACCAGACTGCTCCCCTGACAGCGGACCTCCCTCTAACCAGACTGCTCCCCTGACAGCTAACCTCTCTCTAACCAGACTACTCCCCGACAGCGGACCTCCCTCTAACCAGACTGCTCCCCTGACAGCTAACCTCTCTCTAACCAGACTGCTCCCCTGACAGCGGAACTCCCTCTAACCAGACTGCTCCCCTGACAGCGGACCTCCCTCTAACCAGACTGCTCCCCTGACAGCAAACCTCCCTCTAACCAGCGGCTGTTCCCCTGACAGCGGACCTCCCTCTAACCAGCGACTGTGTCCCTGACAGCTAACCTCCCTCTAACCAGCGACTGCTCCCCTGACAGCGGACCTCCCTCTAACCAGACTGCTCCCCTGACAGAGGACGTCCCTCTAACCAGACTACTCCCCTGACAGCGGATCTCCCTCTAACCAGCGACTGCTCCCCTGACAGCTAACATCCCTCTAAACAGCGACTGTTCCCCTGACAGCGTACCTCCCTCTAACCAGACTGCTCCCCTAACAGCGGACATCCCTCTAACAAGCGACTGCTCCCCTGGCAGCTAACCTCCCTCTAACCAGCGGCTGTTCCCCTGACAGCGGACCTCCCTCTAACGAGAGACTGTTCCCCTGACAGCTTACCTCCCTCTAACTAGACTGCTCCCCTGACAGCTAACCTCCCTCTAACGAGCGACTGCTCCCCTGCCGCTAACCTCCCTCTAACCAGACTACTCTACTGATAACAGACCTCCCTCTAACCAGAATGCTCCCCTGACAGCTAACCTCCCTCTAACCAGACTGCTTTCCTGACAGCGGACCTTCCTCTAACCAGACTGCTCCCCTGACAGCTAACCTCTCTCTAACGAGCAACTGCTCCCCTGACAGCGGACCTCCCTCTAACCAGACTGCTCCCCTGACAGCGGACCTCCCTCTAACCAGACTTCTCCCCTGACAGCTAACCTCCCTCTAACCAGATTACTCCCCTGACAGCGGAACTCCCTCTAACCAGACTGCTCCCCGGACAGCGGACCTCCCTCTAACCAGAAAGCGCCCCTGACAGC
The DNA here is from genome assembly GCA_036785665.1 of Chirona hameri. Classification (NCBI taxonomy): domain Eukaryota; kingdom Metazoa; phylum Arthropoda; class Thecostraca; order Balanomorpha; family Balanidae; genus Chirona; species Chirona hameri. Next base: position 291,749 of record JAXIVJ010000041.1, read on the forward strand.
TAACCTCCCTCTAACCAGCGGCTGCTCCCCTGACAGCGGACCTCCTTCTAACCAGCGACTGCTCCCCTGACAGCGGACCTCCCTCTAACCATACTACTCCCCTGACAGCGGACCTCCCTCTAACCAGCGACTGCTCCCCTGGCAGCGGACCTCCCTCTAACCAGACTACTCCCCTGACAGCTAACTTCCCTCTAACCAGACTGCTCCCCTGACAGCGGACCTCCCTCTAACCAGCGACTGCTCCCCTGACAGCTAACCTCCCTCTAACCAGATTGTTCCCCTGACAGCTAACCTCCCTCTAACGAGCGACTGCTCCCCGACAGCGGACCTCCCTTTAACCAGACTGCTCCCCTGACAGCGGACCTCCCTCTAACCAGCGACTGCTCCCCTGACAGCTAACCTCTCTCTAACCAGACTGCTCCCCTGCCAGCGGACCTCCCTCTAACCAGGCTGTTCCCCTGACAGCTAACCTCCCTCTAACGAGCGACTGCTCCCCGACAGCGGACCTCCCTTTAACCAGACTGCTCCCCTGACAGCGGACCTCCCTCTAACCAGAGACTGCTTCCCTGACAGCTAACCTCCCTCTAACCAGACTGCTCCCCTGACAGCTAACCTCCCTCTAACCAGACTGTTTTCCTGAGAGCGGACCTCCCTCTAACCAGACTGCTGCCCTGACAGCTAACCTCCCTTTAACGAGCGACTTCTCCCCTGACAGCGGACCTCCCTCTAACCAGACTGCTCCCCTGACAGCGGACCTCCCTCTAACCAGACTGTTCCCCTGACAGCTAACCTCCCTCTAACGAGCGACTGCTCCCCGACAGCGGACCTCCCTCTAACCAGACTGCTCCCCTGACAGCGGACCTCCCTCTAACCAGACTTCTCCCCTAACAGCTTACCTCCCTCTAACCAGCGACTGCTCCCCTGACAGCGGACCTGCCTCTAACCAGACTGCTCCCCTGACAGCTTACCTCCCTCTAACCAGCGACTGCTCCCCTGACAGCGGACCTCCCTATAACCAAACTGCTCCCCTGACAGCGGACCTCCATCTAACCAGCGACTGCTCCCCTGACAGCAGACCTCCCTCTAACCAGCGACTGCTCCACTGGCAGCGGACCTCCCTCTAACCAGCGACTGTTCCCCTGACAGCTAACCTCCCTCTAAGCAGACTACTCCCCTGACAGCGGACCTCCCTCTAACGAGCGACTACTCCCCTGACAGCGGACCTCCCTCTAACCAGACTGCTCACCTGACAGCTACCCTCCCTCTAACCAGACTGTTTTCCTGACAGCGGACCTCCCGCTAACCAGACTGCTCCCCTGACAGCTAACCTCCCTTTAACGAGCGACTTCTCCCCTGACAGCGGACCTCCCTCTAACCAGACTGCTCCCCTGACAGCGGACCTCCCTCTAACCAGACTGCTCCCCTGACAGCTAACCTCCCTCTAACCAGACTGCTCTTCTGACAGCGGACCTCCCTCTAACCAGACTGATCCCCTGACAGCTAACCTCCCTCTAACGAGCGACTGCTCCCCTGGCAGCGGACCTCCCTCTAACCAGACTGCTCCCCTGACAGCGGACCTCCCTCTAACCAGACTGCTCCCTGACAGCGGACTTCCCTCTAACCAGCGACTGCTCCCCTGACAGCGGACCTCCCTCTAACCATACTACTCCCCTGACAGCGGACCTCCTTCTAACCAGCGACTGCTCCTCTGGCAGCGGACCTCCCTCTAACCAGACTACTCCCCTGACAGCTATCCTCCCTCTAACCAAACTGCTCCCCTGACAGCGGACCTCCCTCTAACCAGACTGCTCCCCTGACAGCGGACCTCCCTCTAACCAGCGACTGCCCCCTGACAGCTAACCTCCCTCTAACCAGACTGCTCCCCTGACAGCGGACCTCCCTCTAACCAGACTGTTCCCCTGACAGCTAACTTCCCTCTAACGAGCGACTGCTCCCCTGACAGCGGACCTCCCTCTAACCAGACTGCTCCACTGACAGCTAACCTCCCTCTAACCAGACTACTCCCCTGAAAGCGGACCTCCCTCTAACCAGCGACTGTTCCCCTGCCAGCGGACCTGCCTCTAACCAGACTGCTCCCCTGACAGCGGACCTCCCTCTAACCAGAATACTCCCCTGACAGCTAACCTCCCTCTAACCAGACTACTCCCCTGACAGTGGATCTCCCTCTAACCAGACCGCTCCCTTGACAGCTAACCTCCCTCTAACCAGTCTGATTTCCTGACAGCGGACCTCCCTCTAACCAGCGACTGTTCCCCTGACACCGGACCTCCCTCTAACCAGACTGCTCTCCTGACAGCTAACCTCCCTCTAACGAGCGACTGCTCCCCTCACAGCTAACTTCCCTCTAACCAGACTACTCCCCGACAGCGGACCTCCCTCTATCCAGACTGCTCCCCTGACAGCTAACCTCCCTCCAACGAGCGACTGCTCCTCTAACAGCGGACCTCCCATTAACCAGACTGCTCCCCTGACAACGGACCTCCCTTTAACCAGACTGCTCCCCTGACAGCTAACCTCCCTCTAACCAGACTACTCCCCTGACAGTGGACCTCCCTCTAACCAGAATGTTCCCCTGACAGCTAATCTCCCTCTAACCAGACTGCTTTCCTGACAGCGGACCTCCCTCTAACCGGACTGCTCCCCTGACAGCTAACCTCCCTCTAACGAGCGACTGCTCCCCTGACAGCAGACCTCCCTCTAACCAGACTGTTCCCCTGACAGCTAACCTCCCTCTAACGAGCGACTGCTCCCCGACAGCGGACCTCCCTCTAACAAGACTGCTCCCCTGACAGCGGACCTCCCTCTAACCAGACTGCTCCCCTAACAGCTTACCTCCCTCTAACCAGCGACTGCTCCCCTGACAGCGGAACTGCCTCTAACCAGACTGTTCCCCTGACAGCTTACCTCCCTCTAACCAGCGACTGCTCCCCTGACAGCGGACCTCCCTATAACCAAACTGCTCCCCTGACAGCGGACCTCCATCTAACCAGCGACTGCTCCCCTGACAGCAGACCTCCCTCTAACCAGCGACTGCTCCACTGGCAGCGGACCTCTCTCTAACCAGCGACTGTTCCCCTGACAGCTAACCTCCCTCTAAGCAGACTACTCCCCTGACAGCGGACCTCCCTCTAACGAGCGACTACTCCCCTGACAGCGGACCTCCCTCTAACCAGACTGCTCCACTGACAGCTAACCTCCATCTAACCAGACTACTCCCCTGACAGCGGACCTCCCTCTAACCAGCGACTGTTTTCCTGTCAGCTAACCTCCCTCTAAGCAGACTACTCCCCTGACAGCGGACCTCCCTCTAACGAGCGACTGCTCCCCTGACAGCGGACATCCCTCTGACCAGAATGCTCCCCTGACAGCTAACCTCCCTCTAACCAGCGACTGCTCCCCTGACAGCGGACCTCCCTCTAACCAGCGACTGCTCCCCTGACAGCGGACCTTCCTCTAACCAGACTGCTCCCCTGACAGCTAACCTCCCTCTAACGAGCGACTGCTCCTCTAACAGCGGACCTCCCTTTAACCAGACTGCTCCCCTGACAGCGGACCTCCGTCTAACTAGACTGCTCCCCTGACAGTTAACCTCCCTCTAACCAGACTACTCCCCTGACAGCGGACCTGCCTCTAACCAGACTTTTCCCCTGACAGCTAACCTCCCTCTAACCAGACTGATTTCCTGACAGCGGACCTCCCTCTAACCAGACTGCTCCCCTGACAGCTAACCTCTTTCTAACGAGCAACTGCTCCCCTGACAGCGGACCTCCCCTAACCAGACTGCTCCCCTGACAGCGGACCTCCCTCTAACCAGACTTCTCCCCTGACAGCTAACCTCCCTCTTACCAGACTACTCCCCTGACAGCGGACCTCCCTCTAACCAGACTGCTCCCCTGACAGCTAACCTCTCTCTAACCAGACTGCTCCCCTGACAGCGGACCTCCCTCTAACCAGACTGCGCCCCTGACAGCTAACCTCCCTCTAACCAGCGGCTGCTCCCCTGACAACGGACCTCCTTCTAACCAGCGACTGCTCCCCTGACAGCGGACCTCCATCTTACCATACTACTCCCCTGACAGCGGACCTCCCTCCAACCAGCGACTGCTCCCCTGGCAGCGGACCTCCCTCTAACCAGACTACTCCCCTGACAGCTAACCTCCCTCTAACCAGACTGCTCCCCTGACAGCGGACCTGCCTGTAACCAGACTGCTCCCCTGACAGCTTACCTCCCTCTAACCAGCGACTGCTCCCCTGACAGCGGACCTCCCTATAACCAAACTGCTCCCCTGACAGCGGACCTCCATCTAACCAGCGACTGCTCCCCTGACAGCAGGCCTCCCTCTAACCAGCGACTGCTCCACTGGCAGCGGACCTCCCTCTAACCAGCGACTGTTCCCCTGACAGCTAACCTCCCTCTAAGCAGACTACTCCCCTGACAGCGTACCTCCCTCTAACGAGCGACTGCTCCCCTGACAGCGGACCTCCCTCTAACCAGACTGTTCCCCTGACAGCTAACCTCCCTCTAACGAGCGACTGCTCCCCGACAGCGCACCTCCCTCTAACCAGACTGCTCCCCTGACAGCGGACCTCCCTCTAACCAGACTGCTCCCCTAACAGCTTACCTCCCTCTAACCAGCGACTGCTCCCCTGACAGCGGACCTCCCTCTAACCAGACTGCTCCCCTGACAGCGGACCTCCCTCTAACCAGCGACTGCTCCCCTGACAGCGGACCTCCCTCTAACCAGCGACTGCTCCCCTGACAGCGGACCTCCCTCTAACCAGACTGCTCCCCTCACAGCTAACCTCCAACTTACCAGACTACTACCCTGACAGCGGACCTCCCTCTAACGAGCGACTGCTCCCCTGACAGCGGACTTCCCTCTAACCAGACTGCTCCCCTGACAGCTAACCTCCCTCTAACGAGCGACTGCTCCCCTGCCGCTAACCTCCCTCTAACCAGACTACTCCCCTGATAGCAGACCTCCCTCTAACCAGACTGCTCACCTGACAGCGGACCTCCCTCTAACCAGACTGCTCCCCTAACAGCAGAACTCCCTCTAACCAGACTGCTCCCCTGACAGCGGACCTCCCTCTAACCAGACTGCTCCCCTGACAGCTAACCTCCCTCTAAGCAGCGGCTGTTCCCCTGACAGCGGACCTCCCTCTAACCAGCGACTGTGTCCCTGACAGCTAACCTCCCTCTAACCAGCGACTGCTCCCCTGACAGCGGACCTCCCTCTAACCAGACTGCTCCCCTGACAGCGGACCTCCCTCTAACCAGACTGGTCCCCTAACAGCTTACCTCCCTCTAACCAGCGACTGCTCCCCTGACAGCGGACCTCCCTCTAACCAGACTGCTCCCCTGACAGCGGACCTCCCTCTAACCAGCGACTGCTCCACTGACAGCAGACCTCCCTCTAACCAGCGACTGCTCCCCTGACAGCGGAGCTCCCTCTAACCAGACTGCTCCCCTGACAGCTATTCTCCCTCTTACCAGACTACTCCCCTGACAGCGGACCTCCCTCTAACGAGCGACTGCTCCCCTGACAGCGGACCTCCCTCTAACCAGACTGCTCCCAGGACAGCGGACCTCCCTCTAACCAGACTGCTCCCCTGACAGCGGACCTCCCTCTAACCAGCGACTGCTCCCCTGACAGCGGACCCCCCTCTAACCAGCGACTGCACCCCTGTGAGCGGACCTCCCTCTAACCAGACTGCTCCACTGACAGCTAACCTCCCTCTTACCAGACTACTCCCCTGACAGCGGAACTCCCTCTAACGAGCGACTGCTCCCCTGACAGCGGACCGGCCTCTAACCAGACTGCTCCCCTGACAGCGGACCTCCCTCTAACCAGAATACTCCCCTGACAGCTAACCTCCCTCTAACCAGACTACTCCCCTGACAGCGGACCTCCCTCTAACCAGACCGCTCCCTTGAGAGCTAACCTCCCTCTAACCAGTCTGCTTTCCTGACAGCGGACCTCCCTCTAACCAGCGACTGTTCCCCTGACACCGGACTTCCCTCTAACCAGACTGCTCCCCTGACACCTAACCTCCCTCTAACGAGACTACTCCCCTGAAAGCGGACCTCCCTCTAACCAGACTGCTCCCCTGACAGCTAACCTCTTTCTAACCAGACTGTTTTCCTGACAGCGGACCTCCCTCTAACCAGACTGCTCCCCTGACAGCTAACCTCCCTTTAACGAGCGACTTCTCCCCTGACAGCGGACCTCCCTCTAACCAGACTGCTCCCCTGACAGCGGACCTCCCTCTAACCAGACTGCTCCCCTGACAGCTAACCTCCCTCTAACCAGACTGCTCTTCTGACAGCGGACCTCCCTCTAACCAGACTTCTCCCCTGACAGCTAACCTCCCTCTAACGAGCGACTGCTCCCCTGACAGCGGACCTCCCTCTAACCAGACTGCTCCCCTGACAGCGGACCTCCCTCTAACCAGACTGCTCCCTGACAGCGGACCTCCCTCTAACCAGTGACTGCTCCCCTGACAGCAGACCTCCCTCTAACCATACTACTCCCCTGACAGCGGACCTCCTTCTAACCAGCGACTGCTCCCCTGACAGCGGACCTCCCTCTAACCAGACTACTCCCCTGACAGCTAACCTCCCTCTAACCAAACTGCTCTCCTGACAGCGGACCTCCCTATAAACAGACTGCTCCCCTGACAGCGGACCTCCCTCTAACCAGCGACTGCCCAATGACAGCTAACCTCCCTCTAACCAGACTGCTCCCCTGACAGCGGACCTCCCTCTAACCAGACTGTTCCCCTGACAGCTAATCTCCCTCTAACGAGCGACTGCTCCCCTGACAGAGGACCTCCCTCTAACCAGACTGCTGGACTGACAGCTAACCTCCCTCTAACCAGACTACTCCCCTGACAGCGGACCTCCCTCTAACCAGCGACTGTTCCCCTGCCAGCGGACCTGCCTCTAACCAGACTTTTCCCCTGACAGCGGACCTCCCTCTAACCAGAATACTCCCCTGACAGCTAACCTCCCTCTAACCAGACTACTCCCCTGACAGCGGATCTCCCTCTAACCAGACCGCTCCCTTGACAGCTAACCTCCCTCTAACCAGTCTGATTTCCTGACAGCGGACCTCCCTCTAACCAGCGACTTTTCCCCTGACACCGGACCTCCCTCTAACCAGACTGCTCTCCTGACAGCTAACCTCCCTCTAACGAGCGACTGCTCCCCTCAAAGCTAACTTCCCTCTAACCAGACTGCTCCCCTGACAGCTAACCTCCCTCTAACGAGACTACTCCCCTGAAAGCGGACCTCCCTCTAACCAGACTGTTCCCCTGACAGCTAACCTCCCTCTAACGAGCGACTGCTCCCCGACAGCGGACCTCCCTCTAACCAGACTGCTCCCCTGACAGCAGACCTCCCTCTAACCAGACTGCTCCCCTAACAGCTTACCTCCCTCTAACCAGCGACTGCTCCCCTGACAGCGGACCTCCCTCTAACCAGACTGCTCCCCTGACAGCTTGACCTCCCTCTAACCAGAAACTGCTCCCCTGACAGCGGACCTCCCTCTAACCGGCGACTGCTCCCCTGACAGCGGACCTCTCTCTAACCAGACTGCTCCCCTGCCAGCTAACCTCCCTCTTACCAGACTACTCCCCTGACAGCGGACCTCCCTCTAACGAGCGACTGCTCCCCTGACAGCGGACCTCCCTCTAACCAGACTGCTCCACTGACAGCTAACCTCCATCTAACCAGACTACTCCCCTGACAGCGGACCTCCCTCTAACCAGCGACTGTTCTCCTGTCAGCTAACCTCCCTCTAAGCAGACTACTCCCCTGACAGCGGACCTCCCTCTAACGAGCGACTGCTCCCCTGACAGCGGACATCCCTCTAACCAGAATGCTCCCCTGACAGCTAACCTCGCTCTAACCAGCGACTGCTCCCCTGACAGCGGACCTTCCTCTAACAAGCGACAGCTCCCCTGACAGCGGACCTTCCTCTAACCAGACTGCTGCCCTGACAGCTAACCTCCCTCTAACGAGCGACTGCTCCTCTAACAGCGGACCTCCCTTTAACCAGACTGCTCCCCTGACAGCGGACCTCCGTCTAACTAGACTGCTCCCCTGACAGCTAACCTCCCTCTAACCAGACTACTCCCCTGACAGCGGACCTCCCTCTAACCAGACTGCTCCCCTGACAGCTAACCTCCCTCTAACCAGACTGCTTTCCTGACAGCGGACCTCCCTCTAACCAGACTGCTCCCCTGACAGCTAACCTCCCTCTAACGAGCAACTGCTCCCCTGACAGCGGACCTCCCTCTAACCAGACTGCTCCCCTGACAGCGGATCTCCCTCTAACCAGACTTCTCCCCTGACAGCTAACCTCCCTCTAACAAGACTACTACCCTGACAGCGGACCTCCCTCTAACCAGACTGCTCCCCTGACAGCTACCTCTCTCTAACCAGACTGCTCCCCTGACAGCGGACCTCCCTCTAACCAGACTGCGCCCCTGACAGCTAACCTCCCTCTAACCAGCGGCTGCTCCCCTGACAGCGGACCTCCTTCTAACCAGCGACTGCTCCCCTGACAGCGGACCTCCCTCTAACCATACTACTCCCCTGACAGCGTACCTCCCTCCAACCAGCGACTGCTCCCCTGGCAGCGGACCTCCCTCTAACCAGACTACTCCCCTGACAGATAACCTCACTCTAACCAGACTGCTCCCCTGACAGCGGACCTGCCTCTAACCAGACTGCTCCCCTGACAGCTTACCTCCCTCTAACCAGCGACTGCTCCCCTGACAGCGGACCTCCCTATAACCAGACTGCTCCCCTGACAGCGGACCTCCCTCTAACCAGCGACTGCTCCCCTGACAGCGGACCTCCCTCTAACCAGACTGCTCCCCTGACAGCTAACCTCCCTCTTACCAGACTACTCCCCTGACAGCGGACCTCCCTCTAACGAGCGACTGCTCCCCTGACAGCGGACCTCCCTCTAACCAGACTGCGCCCCTGACAGCTAACCTCCCTCTAACCAGCGGCTACTCCCCTGACAGCGGACCTCCTTCTAACCAGCGACTGCTCCCCTGACAGCGGACCTCCCTCTAACCATACTACTCCCCTGACAGCGGACCTCCCTCCAACCAGCGACTGCTCCCCTGGCAGCGGACCTCCCTCTAACCAGACTACTCCCCTGACAGCTAATTTCCCTCTAACCAGACTGCTCCCCTGACAGCGGACCTCCCTCTAACCAGACTGCTCCCCTGACAGCGGACCTCCCTCTAACCAGCGACAGCTCCCCTGACAGCTAACCTCCCTCTAACCAGACTGCTCCCCTGACAGTGGACCTCCCTCTAACCAGACTGTTCCCCTGACAGCTAACCTCCCTCTAACGAGCGACTGCTCCCCGACAGCGCACCTCCCTCTAACCAGACTGCTCCCCTGACAGCGGACCTCCCTCTAACCAGATTGCTCCCCTGACAGCGGACCTCTCTCTAACCAGAATACTCCCCTGACAGCTAACCTCCCTCTAACCAGACTACTCCCCTGACAGCGGACCTCCCTCTAACCAGACCGCTCCCTTGACAGCTAACCTCCCTCTAACCAGTCTGCTTTCCTGACAGCGGACCTCCCTCTAACCAGCGACTGTTCCCCTGACACCGGACCTCCCTCTAACCAGACTGCTCCCCTGACAGCTAACCTCCCTCTAACGAGACTACTCCCCTGACAGCGGACCTCCCTCTAACCAGACTGCTCACCTGACAGCTAACCTCCCTCTAACCAGACTGTTTTCCTGAGAGCGGACCTCCCGCTAACCAGACTGCTCCCCTGACAGCTAACCTCCCTTTAACGAGCGACTTCTCCCCTGACAGCGGACCTTCCTCTAACCAGACTGCTCCCCTGACAGCGGACCTCCCTCTATCCAGACTGCTCCCCTGACAGCTAACCTCCCTCTAACCAGACTGCTCTTCTGACAGCGGACCTCCCTCTAACCAGACTGATCCCCTGACAGCTAACCTCCCTCTAACGAGCGACTGCTCCCCTGGCAGCGGACCTCCCTCTAACCAGACTGCTCCCCTGACAGCGGACCTCCCTCTAACCAGACTGCTCCCTGACAGCGGACCTCCCTCTAACCAGCGACTGCTCCCCTGACAGCGGACCTCCCTCTAACCATACTACTCCCCTGACAGCGGACCTCCTTCTAACCAGCGACTGCTCCCCTGGCAGCGGACCTCCCTCTAACCAGACTACTCCCCTGACAGCTAACCTCCCTCTAACCAAACTGCTCCCCTGACAGCGGACCTCCCTCTAACCAGACTATTCCCCTGACAGCGGACCTCCCTCTAACCAGCGACTGCCCCCTGACAGCTAACCTCCCTCTAACCAGACTGCTCCCCTGACAACGGACCTCCCTCTAACCAGACTGTTCCCCTGACAGCTAACTTCCCTCTAACAAGCGACTGCTCCCCTGACAGCGGACCTCCCTCTAACCAGACTGCTCCACTGACAGCTAACCTCCCTCTAACCAGACTACTCCCCTGAAAGCGGACCTCCCTCTAACCAGCGACTGTTCCCCTGCCAGTGGACCTGCCTCTAACCAGACAGCTCCCCTGACAGCGGACCTCCCTCTAACCAGAATACTCCCCTGACAGCTAACCTCCCTCTAACCAGACTACTCCCCTGACAGCGGACCTCCCTCTAACCAGACCGCTCCCTTGACAGCTAACCTCCCTCTAACCAGTCTGCTTTCCTGACAGCGGACCTCCCTCTAACCAGCGACTGTTCTTCTGACACCGGACCTCCCTCTAACCAGACTGCTCTCCTGACAGCTAACCTCCCTCTAACGAGCGACTGCTCCCCTCACAGCTAACCTCCCTCTAACCAGACTACTCCCCGACAGCGGACCTCCCTCTAACCAGACTGCTCCCCTGACAGCTAACCTCCCTCCAACGAGCGACTGCTCCTCTAACAGCGGACCTCCCTTTAACCAGACTGCTCCCCTGACAACGGACCTCCCTCTAACCAGACTGCTCCCCTGACAGCTAACCTCCCTCTAACCAGACTACTCCCCTGACAGCGGACCTCCCTCTAACCAGACTGCTCTCCTGACAGCTAACCTCCCTCTAACCAGACTGCTTTCCTGACAGCGGACCTCCCTCTAACCAGACTGCTCCCCTGACAGCTAACCTCCCTCTAACGAGCGACTGCTCCCCTGACAGCGGACCTCCCTCTAACCAGACTGTTCCCCTGACAGCTAACCTCCCTCTAACGAGCGACTGCTCCCCGACAGCGGACCTCCCTCTAACCAGACTGCTCCCCTGACAGCGGACCTCCCTCTAACCAGACTGCTCCCCTAACAGCTTACCTCCCTCTAACCAGCGACTGTTCCCCTGACAGCGGACCTCCCTCTAACCAGACTGCTCCCCTGACAGCGGACCTCCCTCTAACCAGCAACTGCTCCCCTGACAGCGGACCTCCCTCTAACCAGCGACTGCTCCCCTGACAGAGGACCTCCCTCTAACCAGACTGCTCCCCTGACAGCTAACCTCCCTTTTACCAGACTACTCCCCTGACAGCAGACCTCCCTCTAACGAGCGACTACTCTCCTGACAGCGGACCTCCCTCTAACCAGACTGCTCCACTGACAGCTAACCTCCCTCTAACCAGACTGCTTTCCTGACAGCGGACCTCCCTCTAACCAGACTGCTCCCCTGACAGCTAACCTCCTTCTAACGAGCAACTGCTCCCCCTGAGACAGCGGACCTCCCTCTAACCAGACTGCTCCCCTGACAGCGGACCTCCCTCTAACCAGACTTCTCCCCTGACAGCTAACCTCCCTCTAACCAGACTACTCCCCTGAAAGCGGACCTCCCTCTAACCAGACTGCTCCCCTGACAGCTAACCTCTCTCTAACCAGACTGCTCCCCTGACAGCGGACCTGCCTCTAACCAGACTGCTCCCCTGACAGCTAACCTCCCTCTAACCAGACTGCTTTCCTGACAGCGGACCTCCCTCTAACCAGACTGCTCCCCTGACAGCTAACCTCCTTCTAACGAGCAACTGCTCCCTTGACAGCGGACCTCCCTCTAACCAGACTGCTCCCCTGACAGCGGACCTCCCTCTAACCAGACTTCTCCCCTGACAGCTAACCTCCCTCTAACCAGACTACTCCCCTGACAGCGGCCCTCCCTCTAACCAGACTGCTCCCCTGACAGCTAACCTCTCTCTAACCAGACTGCTCCCCTGACAGCGGACCTCCCTCTAACCAGACTGCGCCCCTGACAGCTAACCTCCCTCTAACCAGCGGCTGTTCCCCTGACAACGGACCTCCTTCTAACGAGCGACTGCTCCCCTGACAGCGGACCTCCCTCTAACCATACTACTCCCCTGACAGCGGACCTCCCTCCAACCAGCGACTGCTCCCCTGGCAGCGGACCTCCCTCTAACCAGACTACTCCCCTGACAGCTAACCTCCCTCTAACCAGACTGCTCCCCTGACAGCGGACCTGCCTCTAACCAGACTGCTCCCCTGACAGCTTACCTCCCTCTAACCAGCGACTGCTCCCCTGACAGCGGACCTCCCTATAACCAAACTGCTCCCCTGACAGCGGACCTCCCTCTAACCAGCGACTGCTCCCCTGACAGCGGACCTCCCTCTAACCAGCGACTGCTCCACTGGCAGCGGACCTCCCTCTAACCAGACTAATCCCCTGACAGCTAACCTCCCTCTTACCAGACTACTCCCCTGACAGCGGACCTCCCTCTAACGAGCAACTGCTCCCCTGACAGCGGACCTCCCTCTAACCAGACTGCTCCACTGACAGCTAACCTCCTCTAACCAGACTACTCCCCTGACAGCGGACCTCCCTCTAACCAGCGACTGTTCCCCTGACAGTTAACCTCCCTCTAAGCAGACTACTCCCCTGACAGCTGACCTCCCTCTAACCAGACTGTTCCCCTGACAGCTAACCTCCCTCTAACGAGCGACTGCTCCCCGACAGCGCACCTCCCTCTAACCAGACTGCTCCCCTGACAGCGGACCTCCCTCTAACCAGACTGCTCCCCTAACAGCTTACCTTCCTCTAACCAGCGACTGCTCCCCTGACAGCGGACCTCCCTCTAACCAGACTGCTCCCCTGACAGCGGACCTCCTTCTAACCAGCGACTGCTCCCCTGACAGTGGACCTCCCTCTAACCAGCGACTGCCCCCTGACAGCGGACCTCCCTCTAACCGGACTGCTCCCTTGACAGCTAACCTCCCTCTTACCCGACAACTCCCCTGACAGCGGACCTCCCTCTAACGAGCGACTGCTCCCCTGACAGCGGACCTCCCTCTAACCAGACTGCTCCACTGACAGCTAACCTCCCTCTAACCAGACTACTCCCCCGACAGCGGACCTCCCTCTAACCAGCGACTGTTCCCCTGACAGCGGACCTGGTTCTAACCAGACTGCTCCCCTGACAGCGGACCTCCCTCTAACCAGACTACTCCCCTGACAGCGGACCTCCCTCTAACCAGCGACTGCTCCCCTGACAGCGGACCTTCCTCTAACCAGCGACTGCTCCCCTGACAGCAGACCTTCCTCTAACCAGACTGCTCCCCTGACAGCTAACCTCCCTCTAACGAGCGACTGCTCCTCTAACAGCGGACCTCCCTTTAACCAGACTGCTCCCCTGACAGCGGACCTCCGTCTAACTAGACTGCTCCCCTGACAGCTAACCTCCCTCTAACCAGACTACTCCCCTGACAGTGGACCTCCCTCTAACCAGACTGCTCCCCTGACAGCTAACCTCCCTCTAACCAGACTGCTTTCCTGACAGCGGACCTCCCTCTAACCAGACTGCTCCCCTGACAGCTAACCTCCCTCTAACGAGCAACTGCTCCCCTGACAGCGGACCTCCCTCTAACTAGACTGCTCCCCTGACAGCGGACCTCCCTCTAACCAGACTTCTCCCCTGACAGCTAACCTCCCTCTAACCAGACTACTGCCCTGACAGCGGACCTCCCTCTAACCAGACTGCTCCCCTGACAGTGGACCTCCCTCTAACCAGCGACTGCCCCCTGACAGCGGACCTCCCTCTAACCAGACTGCTCCCTTGACAGCTAACCTCCCTCTTACCCGACTACTCCCCTGACAGCGGACCTCCCTCTAACGAGCAACTGCTCCCCTGACAGCGGACCTCCCTCTAACCAGACTGCTCCACTGACAGCTAACCTCCCTCTAACTAGACTACTCCCCTGACAGCGGACCTCCCTCTAACCAGCGACTGTTCCCCTGACAGCGGACCTGCGTCTAACCAGACTGCTCCCCTGACAGCGGACCTCCCTCTAACCAGAATACTCCCCTGACAGCTAACCTCCCTCTAACCAGACTACTCCCCTGACAGCGGACCTCCCTCTAACCAGCGATTGCTCCCCTGACAGCGGACCTTCCTCTAACCAGCGACTGCTCCCCTAACAGTGGACCTTCCTCTAACCAGACTGCTCCCCTGACAGCTAACCTCCCTCTAACGAGCGACTGCTCCTCTAACAGCGGACCTCCCTTTAACCAGACTGCTCCCCTGACAGCGGACCTCCGTCTAACTAGACTGCTCCCCTGACAGCTAACCTCCCTCTAACCAGACTACTCCGCTGACAGTGGACCTCCCTCTAACCAGACTGCTCCCCTGACAGCTAACCTCCCTCTAACCAGACTGCTTTCCTGACAGCGGACCTCCCTCTAACCAGACTGCTCCCCTGACAGCTAACCTAACTCTAACGAGCAACTGCTCCCCTGACAGCGGACCTCCCTCTAACTAGACTGCTCCCCTGGCAGCGGACCTCCCTCTAACCAGACTTCTCCCCTGACAGCTAACCTCCCTCTAACCAGACTACTCCCCTGACAGCGGACCTCCCGCTAACCAGACTGCTTCCCTGACAGCTACCTCTCTCTAACCAGACTGCTCCCCTGACAGCGGACCTCCCTCTAACCAGACTGCGCCCCTGACAGCTAACCTCCCTCTAACCAGCGGCTGCTCCCCTGACAGCGGACCTCCTTCTAACCAGCGACTGCTCCCCTGACAGCGGACCTCCCTCTAACCATACTACTCCCCTGACAGCGTACCTCCCTCCAACCAGCGACTGCTCCCCTGACAGCGGACCTCCCTCTAACCAGACTACTCCCCTGACAGCTAACCTCCCTCTAACCAGACTGCTCCCCTGACAGCGGACCTCCCTCTAACCAGACTGCTCCCCTGACAGCTTACCTCCCTCTAACCAGCGACTGCTCCCCTGACTGCGGACCTCCCTATAACCATACTGCTCCCCTGACAGCGGACCTCCCTCTAACCAGCGACTGCTCCCCTGACAGCGGACCTCCCTCTAACCAGACTGCTCCCCTGACAGCTAACCTCCATCTTACCAGACTACTCCCCTGACAGCGGACCTCCCTCTAACGAGCGACTGCTCCCCTGACAGCGGACCTCCCTCTAACCAGACTGCTCCACTGACAGCTAACCTCCCTCTAACCAGACTACTCCCCTGACAGCGGACCTCCCTCTAACCAGCGACTGTTCCCCTGACAGCTAACCTCCCTCTAAGCAGACTATTCCCCTGACAGCGGACCTCCCTCTAACGAGCGACTGCTCCCCTGACAGCGGACATCCCTATAACCAGACTACTCCCCTGACAGCGGACCTCCCTCTAACCAGCGACTGCTCCCCTGACAGCGGACCGCCCTCTAACCAGCGACTGCTCCCCTGACAGCGGACCTTCCTCTAACCAGACTGCTCCCCTGACAGCGTACCTCCCTCTAACCAGACTGCTCCCCTGACAGCTAACCTCCCTCTAACCATCCTACTCCCCTGACAGCGGACCTCCCTCCAACCAGCGACTGCTCCCCTGGCAGCGGACCTCCCTCTAACCAGACTACTCCCCTGACAGCTAACTTCCCTCTAACCAGACTGCTCCCCTGACAGCGGACCTCCCTCTAACCAGACTGCTCCCCTGACAGCGGACCTCCCTCTAACCAGCGACTGCTCCCCTGACAGCTAACCTCCCTCTAACCAGACTGCTCCCCTGACAGCGGACCTCCCTCTAACCAGACTGTTCCCCTGACAGCTAACCTCCCTCTAACGAGCGACTGCTCCCCGACAGCGCACCTCCCTCTAACCAGACTGCTCCCCTGACAGCGGACCTCCCTCTAACCAGACTGCTCCCCTAACAGCTTACCTCCCTCTAACCAGCGACTGCTCCCCTGACAGCGGACCTCCCTCTAACCAGACTGCTCCCCTGACAGCGGACCTCCCTCTAACCAGCGACTGCTCCCCTGACAGCGGACCTCCCTCTAACCAGCGACTGCTCCCCTGACAGCGGACCTCCCTCTAACCAGACTGCTCCCCTGACAGCTAACCTCTCTCTTACAAGACTACTACCCTGATAGCGGACCTCCCTCTAACGTGCGACTGCTCCCCTGACAGCGGACCTCCCTCTAACCAGACTGCTCCCCTGACAGCTAACCTCCCTCTAACGAGCAACTGCTCCCCTGCCGCTAACCTCCCTCTAACCAGACTACTCCCCTGATAGCAGACCTCCCTCTAACCAGACTGCTACCCTGACAGCGGACCTCCCTCTAACCAGACTGCTCCCCTAACAGCGGACCTCCCTCTAACCAGACTGTTCCCTGACAGCGGACCTGCTTCTAACCAGCGACTGCTCCCCTGACAGCTAACCTCTCTCTAACCAGACTACTCCCCGACAACGGACCTCCCTCTAACCAGACTGCTCCCCTGACAGCTAACCTCTCTCTAACCAGACTGCTCCCCTGACAGGGGACCTCCCTCTAACCAGACTGCGCCCCTGGCACCTAACCTCCCTCTAACCAGCGGCTGCTCCCCTGACAGCGGACTTCCTTCTAACCAGCGACTGCTCCCCTGACAGCGGACCTCCCTCTAACCATACTACTCCCCTGACAGCGGACCTCCCTCCAACCAGCGACTGCTCCACTGGCAGCGGACCTCCCTCTAACAAGACTACTCCCCTGACAGCTAACCTCCCTCTACCCAGACTGATCCCCTGACAGCGGACCTCCCTCTAACCAGACTGCTCCCCTGACAGCTTACCTCCTTCTAACCAGCGACTGCTCCCCTGACAGCGGACCTCCCTATAACCAGACTGCTCCCCTGACAGCGGACCTCCCTCTAACCAGCGACTGCTCCCCTGACAGCGGACCTCCCTCTAACCAGCGATTGCTCCCCTGACAGCGGACCTCTCTCTAACAAGACTGCTCCCCTGACAGCTAACCTCCCTCTTACCAGACTACTCCCCTGACAGCGGACCTCCCTCTAACGAGCGACTGCTCCCCGGACAGCGGACCTCCCTCTAACCAGACCGCTCCACTGACAGCTAACCTCCCTCTAACCAGACTACTCCCCTGACAGCGGACCTCCCTCTAACCATACTGCTCCCCTGACAGCTAACCTCCCTCTAACCAGACTGCTTTCCTGACAGCGGAACTCCCTCTAACCAGACTGCTCCCCTGACAGCTAACCTCCCTCTTACCAGACTACTCCCCTGACAGCGGACCTCCCTCTAACGAGCGACTGCTCCCCTGACAGCGGACCTCCCTCTAACCAGACTGCTCCACTGACAGCTAACCTCCCTCTAACCAGACTACTTCCCTGACAGCGGACCTCCCTCTAACCATACTGCTCCCCTGACAGCTAACCTCCCTCTAACCAGACTGCTTTCCTGACAGCGGAACTCCCTCTAACCAGACTGCTCCCCTGACAGCTAGCCTCCCTCTAACGAGCAACTGCTCCCCTGACAGCAGACCTCCCTCTAACCAGACTGCTCCCCTGACAGCGGACCTCCCTCTAACCAGACTTCTCCCCTGACAGCTAACCTCCCTCTAACCAGACTACTCCCCTGACAGCGGACCTCCCTCTAACCAGACTGCTCCCCTGACAGCTAACCTCCCTCTAACCAGACTGCTCCCCTAACAGCTTACCTCCCTCTAACCAGCGACTGCTCCCCTGACAGCGGACCTCCCTCTAACCAGACTGCTCCCCTGACAGCGGACCTCCCTCTAACCAGACTGCTCCCCTGACAGCTAACCTCTCTCTAACCAGACTACTCCCCGACAGCGGACCTCCCTCTAACCAGACTGCTCTCCTGACAGCTAACCTCTCTCTAACCAGACTGCTCCCCTGACAGCGGAACTCCCTCTAACCAGACTGCTCCCCTGACAGCGGACCTCCCTCTAACCAGACTGCTCCCCTGACAGCAAACCTCCCTCTAACCAGCGGCTGTTCCCCTGACAGCGGACCTCCCTCTAACCAGCGACTGTGTCCCTGACAGCTAACCTCCCTCTAACCAGCGACTGCTCCCCTGACAGCGGACCTCCCTCTAACCAGACTGCTCCCCTGACAGAGGACGTCCCTCTAACCAGACTACTCCCCTGACAGCGGATCTCCCTCTAACCAGCGACTGCTCCCCTGACAGCTAACATCCCTCTAAACAGCGACTGTTCCCCTGACAGCGTACCTCCCTCTAACCAGACTGCTCCCCTAACAGCGGACATCCCTCTAACAAGCGACTGCTCCCCTGGCAGCTAACCTCCCTCTAACCAGCGGCTGTTCCCCTGACAGCGGACCTCCCTCTAACGAGAGACTGTTCCCCTGACAGCTTACCTCCCTCTAACTAGACTGCTCCCCTGACAGCTAACCTCCCTCTAACGAGCGACTGCTCCCCTGCCGCTAACCTCCCTCTAACCAGACTACTCTACTGATAACAGACCTCCCTCTAACCAGAATGCTCCCCTGACAGCTAACCTCCCTCTAACCAGACTGCTTTCCTGACAGCGGACCTTCCTCTAACCAGACTGCTCCCCTGACAGCTAACCTCTCTCTAACGAGCAACTGCTCCCCTGACAGCGGACCTCCCTCTAACCAGACTGCTCCCCTGACAGCGGACCTCCCTCTAACCAGACTTCTCCCCTGACAGCTAACCTCCCTCTAACCAGATTACTCCCCTGACAGCGGAACTCCCTCTAACCAGACTGCTCCCCGGACAGCGGACCTCCCTCTAACCAGAAAGCGCCCCTGACAGCTAACCTCCCTCTAACCAGCGGCTGCTCCCCTGACAGCGGACCTCCTTCTAACCAGCGACTGCTCCCCTGACAGCGGACCTCCCTCTAACCATACTACTCCCCTGACAGCGGACCTCCCTCTAACCAGCGACTGCTCCCCTGGCAGCGGACCTCCCTCTAACCAGACTACTCCCCTGACAGCTAACTTCCCTCTAACCAGACTGCTCCCCTGACAGCGGACCTCCCTCTAACCAGCGACTGCTCCCCTGACAGCTAACCTCCCTCTAACCAGATTGTTCCCCTGACACCTAACCTCCCTCTAACGAGCGACTGCTCCCCGACAGCGGACCTCCCTTTAACCAGACTGCTCCCCTGACAGCGGACCTCCCTCTAACCAGCGACTGCTCCCCTGACAGCTAACCTCTCTCTAACCAGACTGCTCCCCTGCCAGCGGACCTCCCTCTAACCAGGCTGTTCCCCTGACAGCTAACCTCCCTCTAACGAGCGACTGCTCCCCGACAGCGGACCTCCCTTTAACCAGACTGCTCCCCTGACAGCGGACCTCCCTCTAACCAGAGACTGCTTCCCTGACAGCTAACCTCCCTCTAACCAGACTGCTCCCCTGACAGCGGACCTCCCTCTAACCAGACTGTTCCCCTGACAGCTAAACTCCCTCTAACGAGCGACTGCTCCCCGACAGCGGACCTCCCTCTAACCAGACTGCTCCCCTGACAGCGGACCTCCCTCTAACCAGACTGCTCCTCTAACAGCTTACCTCCCTCTAACCAGCGACTACTCCCCTGACAGCGGACCTCCCTCTAACCAGACTGCTTCCCTGACAGCGGACCTCCCTCTAACCAGCGACTGCTCCCCTGACAGCAGACCTCCCTCTAACCAGCGACTGCTCCCCTGACAGCGGACCTCCCTCTAACCAGACTGCTCCCCTGACAGCTAACCTCCCTCTTACCAGACTACTCCCCTGACAGCGGACCTCCCTCTAACGAGCGACTGCTCCCCTGACAGCGGGCCTCCCTGTAACCAGACTGCTCCACTGACAGCTAACCTCCCTCTAACCAGACTACTCTCCTGACAGCGGACCTCCCTCTAACCAGCGACTGTTCCCCTGACAGCGGACCTGCCTCTAACCAGACTGCTCCCCTGACAGCGGACCTCCCTCTAACCAGAATACTCCCCTGACAGCTAACCTCCCTCTAACCAGACTGCTCCCCTGACAGCGGACCTCCCTTTAACCAGACTGCTCCCCTGACAGCGGACCTCCCTCTAACCAGCGACTGCTCCCTTGACAGCTAACCTCCCTCTAACGAGCGACTGCTCCCCTGACAGCTAACCTCCCTCTAACCAGACTACTCCCCGACAGCGGACTTCCCTCTAACCAGACTGCTCCCCTGACAGCTAACCTCCCTCTAACGAGACTACTCCCCTGACAGCGGACCTCCCTCTAACCAGACTGATCCCCTGACAGCTAACCTCCCTCTAACCAGACTGTTTTCCTGAGAGCGGACCTCCCTCTAACCAGACTGCTGCCCTGACAGCTAACCTCCCTTTAACGAGCGACTTTTCCCCTGACAGCGGACCTCCCTCTAACCAGACTGCTCCCCTGACAGCGGACCTCCCTCTAACCAGACTGTTCCCCTGACAGCTAACCTCCCTCTAACGAGCGACTGCTCCCCGACAGCGGACCTCCCTCTAACCAGACTGCTCCCCTGACAGCGGACCTCCCTCTAACCAGACTGCTCCCCTAACAGCTTACCTCCCTCTAACCAGCGACTGCTCCCCTGACAGCGGACCTGCCTCTAACCAGACTGCTCCCCTGACAGCTTACCTCCCTCTAACCAGCGACTGCTCCCCTGACAGCGGACCTCCCTATAACCAAACTGCTCCCCTGACAGCGGACCTCCATCTAACCAGCGACTGCTCCCCTGACAGCAGACCTCCCTCTAACCAGCGACTGCTCCACTGGCAGCGGACCTCCCTCTAACCAGCGACTGTTCCCCTGACAGCTAACCTCCCTCTAAGCAGACTACTCCCCTGACAGCGGACCTCCCTCTAACGAGCGCCTACTCCCCTGACAGCGGACCTCCCTCTAACCAGACTGCTCCACTAACAGCTAACCTCCATCTAACCAGACTACTCCCCTGACAGCGGACCTCCCTCTAACCAGCGACTGTTCTCCTGTCAGCTAACCTCCCTCTAAGCAGACTACTCCCCTGACAGCGGACCTCCCTCTAACGAGCGACTGCTCCCCTGACAGCGGACATCTCTCTAACCAGAATGCTCCCCTGACAGCTAACCTCCCTCTAACCAGCGACTGCTCCCCTGACAGCGGACCTCCCTCTAACCAGCGGCTGCTCAACTGACAGCGGACCTTCCTCTAACCAGACTGCTCCCCTGACAGCTAACCTCCCTCTAACGAGCGACTGCTCCTCTAACAGCGGACCTCCCTTTAACCAGACTGCTCCCCTGACAGCGGACCTCCGTCTAACTAGACTGCTCCCCTGACAGCTAACCTCCCTCTAACCAGACTACTCCCCTGACAGCAGACCTGCCTCTAACCAGACTGCTCCCCTGACAGCTAACCTCCCTCTAACCAGACTGATTTCCTGACAGCGGACCTCCCTCTAACCAGACTGCTCCCCTGACAGCTAACCTCTTTCTAACGAGCAACTGCTCCCCTGACAGCGGACCTCCCCCTAACCAGACTGCTCCCCTGACAGCGGACCTCCCTCTAACCAGACTTCTCCCCTGACAGCTAACCTCCCTCTTACCAGACTACTCCCCTGACAGCGGACCTCCCTCTAACCAGACTGCTCCCCTGACAGGTAACCTCTCTCTAACCAGACTGCTCCCCTGACAGCGGACCTCCCTCTAACCAGACTGCGCCCCTGACAGCTAACCTCCCTCTAACCAGCGGCTGCTCCCCTGACAACGGACCTCCTTCTAACCAGCGACTGCTCCCCTGACAGCGGACCTCCCTCTAACCAGACTACTCCCCTCACAGCTAACCTCCAACTTACCAGACTACTACCCTGACAGCGGACCTCCCTCTAACGAGCGACTGCTCCCCTGACAGCGGACCTCCCTCTAACCAGACTGCTCCCCTGACAGCTAACCTCCCTCTAACTAGCGACTGCTCCCCTGCCGCTAACCTCCCTCTAACCAGACTACTCCCCTGATAGCAGACCTCCCTCTAACCAGACTGCTCCCCTGACAGCGGACCTCCCTCTAACCAGACTGCTCCCCTAACAGCGGAACTCCCTCTAACCAGACTGGTCCCCTGACAGCGGACCTCCCTCTAACCAGACTGCTCCCCTGACAGCTAACCTCCCTCTAAGCAGCGGCTGTTCCCCTGACAGCGGACCTCCGTCTAACCAGCGACTGTGTCCCTGACAGCTAACCTACCTCTAACCAGCGACTGCTCCCCTGACAGCGGACCACCCTCTAACCAGACTGCTCCCCTGGCAGCGGACCTCCCTCTAACCAGACTGCTCCCCTAACAGCTTACCTCCCTCTAACCAGCGACTGCTCCCCTGACAGCGGACCTCCCTCTAACCAGACTGCTCCCCTCACAGCTAACCTCCAACTTACCAGACTACTACCCTGACAGCGGACCTCCCTCTAACGAGCGACTGCTCCCCTGACAGCGGACCTCCCTCTAACCAGACTGCTCCCCTGACAGCTAACCTCCCTCTAACTAGCGACTGCTCCCCTGCCGCTAACCTCCCTCTAACCAGACTACTCCCCTGATAGCAGACCTCCCTCTAACCAGACTGCTCCCCTGACAGCGGACCTCCCTCTAACCAGACTGCTCCCCTAACAGCGGAACTCCCTCTAACCAGACTGGTCCCCTGACAGCGGACCTCCCTCTAACCAGACTGCTCCCCTGACAGATAACCTCCCTCTAAGCAGCGGCTGTTCCCCTGACAGCGGACCTCCCTCTAACCAGCGACTGTGTCCCTGACAGCTAACCTACCTCTAACCAGCGACTGCTCCCCTGGCAGCGGACCTCCCTCTAACCAGACTGCTCCCCTAACAGCTTACCTCCCTCTAACCAGCGACTGCTCCCCTGACAGCGGACCTCCCTCTAACCAGACTGCTCCCCTGACAGCGGACCTCCCTCTAACCAGACTGCTCCCCTAACAGCTTACCTCCCTCTAACCAGCGACTGCTCCCCTGACAGCGGACCTGCCTCTAACCAGACTGCTCCCCTGACAGCTTACCTCCCTCTAACCAGCGACTGCTCCCCTGACAGCGGACCTCCCTATAACCAAACTGCTCCCCTGACAGCGGACCTCCATCTAACCAGCGACTGCTCCCCTGACAGCAGACCTCCCTCTAACCAGCGACTGCTCCACTGGCAGCGGACCTCCCTCTAACCAGCGACTGTTCCCCTGACAGCTAACCTCCCTCTAAGCAGACTACTCCCCTGACAGCGGACCTCCCTCTAACGAGCGCCTACTCCCCTGACAGCGGACCTCCCTCTAACCAGACTGCTCCACTAACAGCTAACCTCCATCTAACCAGACTACTCCCCTGACAGCGGACCTCCCTCTAACCAGCGACTGTTCTCCTGTCAGCTAACCTCCCTCTAAGCAGACTACTCCCCTGACAGCGGACCTCCCTCTAACGAGCGACTGCTCCCCTGACAGCGGACATCTCTCTAACCAGAATGCTCCCCTGACAGCTAAACTCCCTCTAACCAGCGACTGCTCCCCTGACAGCGGACCTCCCTCTAACCAGCGGCTGCTCAACTGACAGCGGACCTTCCTCTAACCAGACTGCTCCCCTGACAGCTAACCTCCCTCTAACGAGCGACTGCTCCTCTAACAGCGGACCTCCCTTTAACCAGACTGCTCCCCTGACAGCGGACCTCCGTCTAACTAGACTGCTCCCCTGACAGCTAACCTCCCTCTAACCAGACTACTCCCCTGACAGCAGACCTGCCTCTAACCAGACTGCTCCCCTGACAGCTAACCTCCCTCTAACCAGACTGATTTCCTGACAGCGGACCTCCCTCTAACCAGACTGCTCCCCTGACAGCTAACCTCTTTCTAACGAGCAACTGCTCCCCTGACAGCGGACCTCCCCCTAACCAGACTGCTCCCCTGACAGCGGACCTCCCTCTAACCAGACTTCTCCCCTGACAGCTAACCTCCCTCTTACCAGACTACTCCCCTGACAGCGGACCTCCCTCTAACCAGACTGCTCCCCTGACAGGTAACCTCTCTCTAACCAGACTGCTCCCCTGACAGCGGACCTCCCTCAAACCAGACTGCGCCCCTGACAGCTAACCTCCCTCTAACCAGCGGCTGCTCCCCTGACAACGGACCTCCTTCTAACCAGCGACTGCTCCCCTGACAGCGGACCTCCCTCTAACCAGACTACTCCCCTCACAGCTAACCTCCAACTTACCAGACTACTA
The DNA here is from genome assembly GCA_036785665.1 of Chirona hameri. NCBI lineage: Eukaryota > Metazoa > Arthropoda > Thecostraca > Balanomorpha > Balanidae > Chirona > Chirona hameri. The sequence goes on from JAXIVJ010000041.1 coordinate 316,260, forward strand.
CCCTGACAGCGGACCTCCCTCTAACGAGCGACTGCTCCCCTGACAGCGGACCTCCCTCTAACCAGACTGCTCCCCTGACAGCTAACCTCCCTCCAACTAGCGACTGCTCCCCTGCCGCTAACCTCCCTCTAACCAGACTACTCCCCTGATAGCAGACCTCCCTCTAACCAGACTGCTCCCCTGACAGCGGACCTCCCTCTAACCAGACTGCTCCCCTAACAGCGGAACTCCCTCTAACCAGACTGGTCCCCTGACAGCGGACCTCCCTCTAACCAGACTGCTCCCCTGACAGCTAACCTCCCTCTAAGCAGCGGCTGTTCCCCTGACAGCGGACCTCCCTCTAACCAGCGACTGTGTCCCTGACAGCTAACCTACCTCTAACCAGCGACTGCTCCCCTGACAGCGGACCACCCTCTAACCAGACTGCTCCCCTGGCAGCGGACCTCCCTCTAACCAGACTGCTCCCCTAACAGCTTACCTCCCTCTAACCAGCGACTGCTCCCCTGACAGCGGACCTCCCTCTAACCAGACTGCTCCCCTCACAGCTAACCTCCAACTTACCAGACTACTACCCTGACAGCGGACCTCCCTCTAACGAGCGACTGCTCCCCTGACAGCGGACCTCCCTCTAACCAGACTGCTCCCCTGACAGCTAACCTCCCTCTAACTAGCGACTGCTCCCCTGCCGCTAACCTCCCTCTAACCAGACTACTCCCCTGATAGCAGACCTCCCTCTAACCAGACTGCTCCCCTGACAGCGGACCTCCCTCTAACCAGACTGCTCCCCTAACAGCGGAACTCCCTCTAACCAGACTGGTCCCCTGACAGCGGACCTCCCTCTAACCAGACTGCTCCCCTGACAGCTAACCTCCCTCTAAGCAGCGGCTGTTCCCCTGACAGCGGACCTCCCTCTAACCAGCGACTGTGTCCCTGACAGCTAACCTACCTCTAACCAGCGACTGCTCCCCTGGCAGCGGACCTCCCTCTAACCAGACTGCTCCCCTAACAGCTTACCTCCCTCTAACCAGCGACTGCTCCCCTGACAGCGGACCTCCCTCTAACCAGACTGCTCCCCTGACAGCAGACCTCCCTTTAACCAGCGACTGCTCCACTGACAGCGGACCTCCCTCTAACCAGCGACTGCTCCCCTGACAGCGGAGCTCCCTCTAACCAGACTGCTCCCCTGACAGCTAACCTCCCTCTTACCAGACTACTCCCCTGACAGCGGACCTCCCTCTAACGAGCGACTGCTCCCCTGACAGCGGACCTCCCTCTAACCAGACTGCTCCAACGACAGCGGACCTCCCTCTAGCCAGACTGCTCCCCTGACAGCGGACCTCCCTCTAACCAGCGACTGCTCCCCTGACAGCGGACCTCTTTCTAACCAGACTGCTCCACTGACAGCTAACCTCCCTCTTACCAGACTACTCCCCTGACAGCGGACCTCCCTCTAACGAGCGACTGCTCCCCTGACAGCGGACCGGCCTCTAACCAGACTGCTCTCCTGACAGCTAACCTCCCTCTAACGAGCGACTGCTCCCCTCACAGCTAACTTCACTCTAACCAGACTACTCCCCGACAGCGGACCTCCCTCTAACCAGACTGCTCCCCTGACAGCTAACCTCCCTCCAACGAGCGACTGCTCCTCTAACAGCGGAGCTCCCATTAACCAGGCTGCTCCCCTGACAACGGACCTCCCTTTAACCAGACTGCTCCCCTGACAGCTAACCTCCCTCTAACCAGACTACTCCCCTGACAGCGGACCTCCCTCTAACCAGACTGCTCCCCTGACAGCTAACCTCCCTCTAACCAGACTGCTCTTCTGACAGCGGACCTCCCTCTAACCAGACTTCTCCCCTGACAGCTAACCTCCCTCTAACGAGCGACTGCTCCCCTGACAGCGGACCTCCCTCTAACCAGACTGCTCCCCTGACAGCGGACCTCCCTCTAACCAGACTGCTCCCTGACAGCGGACCTCTCTCTAACCAGTGACTGCTCCCCTGACAGCGGACCTCCCTCTAACCATACTACTCCCCTGACAGCGGACCTCCTTCTAACCAGCGACTGCTCCCCTGGCAGCGGACCTCCCTCTAACCAGACTACTCCCCTGACAGCTAACCTCCCTCTAACCAAACTGCTCCCCTGACAGCGGACCTCCCTATAAACAGACTGCTCCCCTGACAGCGGACCTCCCTCTAACCAGCGACTGCCCCCTGACAGCTAACCTCCCTCTAACCAGACTACTCCCCTGACAGCGGACCTCCCTCTAACCAGACTGTTCCCCTGACAGCTAACCTCCCTCTAACGAGCGACTGCTCCCCTGACAGAGGACCTCCCTCTAACCAGACTGCTCCACTGATAGCTAACCTCCCTCTAACCAGACTACTCCCCTGACAGCGGACCTCCCTCTAACCAGCGACTGTTCCCCTGCCAGCGGACCTGCCTCTAACCAGACTGCTCCCCTGACAGCGGACCTCCCTCTAACCAGAATACTCCCCTGACAGCTAACCTCCCTATAACCAGACTACTCCCCTGACAGCGGATCTCCCTCTAACCAGACCGCTCCCTTGACAGCTAACCTCCCTCTAACCAGTCTGATTCCCTGACAGCGGACCTCCCTCTAACCAGCGACTGTTCCCCTGACACCGGACCTCCCTCTAACCAGACTGCTCTCCTGACAGCTAACCTCCCTCTAACGAGCGACTGCTCCCCTCACAGCTAACTTCACTCTAACCAGACTACTCCCCGACAGCGGACCTCCATCTAACCAGACTGCTCCCCTGACAGCTAACCTCCCTCCAACGAGCGACTGCTCCTCTAACAGCGGAGCTCCCATTAACCAGACTGCTCCCCTGACAACGGACCTCCCTTTAACCAGACTGCTCCCCTGACAGCTAACCTCCCTCTAACCAGACTACTCCCCTGACAGCGGACCTCCCTCTAACCAGAATGTTCCCCTGACAGCTAATCTCCCTCTAACCAGACTGCTTTCCTGACAGCGGACCTCCCTCTAACCGAACTGCTCCCCTGACAGCTAACCTCCCTCTAACGAGCGACTGCTCCCCTGACAGCGGACCTCCCTCTAACCAGACTGTTCCCCTGACAGCTAACCTCCCTCTAACGAGCGACTGCTCCCCGACAGCGGACCTCTCTCTAACCAGACTGCTCCCCTGACAGCGGACCTCCCTCTAACCAGACTGCTCCCCTAACAGCTTACCTCCCTCTAACCAGCGACTGCTCCCCTGACAGCGGACATCCCTCTAACCAGACTGCTCTCCTGACAGCGGACCTCCCTCTAACCAGCAACTGCTCCCCTGACAGCGGACCTCCCTCTAACCGGCGACTGCTCCCCTGACAGCGGACCTCTCTCTAACCAGACTGCTCCCCTGCCAGCTAACCTCCCTCTTACCAGACTACTCCCCTGACAGCGGACCTCCCTCTAACGAGCGACTGCTCCCCTGACAGCGGACCTCCCTCTAACCAGACTGCTCCACTGACAGCTAACCTCCATCTAACCAGACTACTCCCCTGACAGCGGACCTCCCTCTAACCAGCTACTGTTCTCCTGTCAGCTAACCTCCCTCTAAGCAGACTACTCCCCTGACAGCGGACCTCCCTCTAACGAGCGACTGCTCCCCTGACAGCGGACATCCCTCTAACCAGAATGCTCCCCTGACAGCTAACCTCCCTCTAACCAGCGACTGCTCCCCTGACAGCGGACCTTCCTCTAACCAGCGACTGCTCCCCTGACAGCGGACCTTCCTCTAACCAGACTGCTGCCCTGACAGCTAACCTCCCTCTAACGAGCGACTGCTCCTCTAACAGCGGACCTCCCTTTAACCAGACTGCTCCCCTGACAGCGGACCTCCGTCTAACTAGACTGCTCCCCTGACAGCTAACCTCCCTCTAACCAGACTACTCCCCTGACAGCGGACCTCCCTCTAACCAGACTGCTCCCCTGACAGCTAACCTCCCTCTAACCAGACTGCTTTCCTGACAGCGGACCTCCCTCTAACCAGACTGCTCCCCTGACAGCTAACCTCCCTCTAACGAGCAACTGCTCCCCTGACAGCGGACCTCCCCCTAACCAGACTGCTCCCCTGACAGCGGATCTCCCTCTAACCAGACTTCTCCCCTGACAGCTAACCTCCCTCTAACAAGACTACTACCCTGACAGCGGACCTCCCTCTAACCAGACTGCTCCCCTGACAGCTAACCTCTCTCTAACCAGACTCCTCCCCTGACAGCAGACCTCCCTCTAACCAGACTGCTCCCCTGACAGGTAACCTCCCTCTTACCAGCGGCTGCTCCCATGACAGCGGACCTACCTCTAACCAGACTACTCCCTTTACAGCTAACCTCCCTCTAACCAGACTACTCTCTTGACAGCGGACCTCCCTCTAACGAGCGACTGCTCCCCTGACAGCGGACCTCCCTCTAACCAGACTGCTCCACTGACAGCTAACCTCCCTCTAACCAGCGACTGCTCCCCTGACAGCGGACCTCCCTCTAACCAGCGACTGCTCCCCTGACAGCGGACCTCCTTCTAACCAGCGACTGCTCCCTTGACAGCGGACCTCCCTCTAACCATACTACTCCCCTGACAGCGGACCTCCCTCCAACCAGCGACTGCTCCCCTGGCAGCGGACCTCCCTCTAACCAGACTACTCCCCTGACAGCTAACTTCCCTCTAACCAGACTGCTCCCCTGACAGCGGACCTCCCTCTAACCAGACTGCTCCCCTGACAGCGGACCTCTCTCTAACCAGACTACTCCCCGACAGCGGACCTCCCTCTAACCAGACTGCTCCCCTGACAGCTAACCTCCCTCTAACGAGCGACTGTTCCCCTGCCGCTAACCTCCCTCTAACCAGACTACTCCCCTGATAGCAGACCTCCCTCTAACCAGACTGCTCCCCTGACAGTGGACCTCCCTCTAACCAGACTGCTCCCCTAACAGCGGACTTCCCTCTAACCAGACTGCTCCCCTGACAGCTAACCTCTCTCTAACCAGACTGCTCCCCTGACAGCAGACCTCCCTCTAACCAGACTGCTCCCCTGACAGCGGACCTGCTTCTAACCAGCGACTGCTCCCCTGACAGCTAACCTCTTTCTAACCAGACTACTCCCCGACAGCGGACCTCCCTCTAACCAGACTGCTCCCCTGACGGCTAACCTCTCTCTAACCAGACTGCTCCCCTGACAGCGGAACTCCATCTAACCGGACTGCTCCCCTGACAGCGGACCTCCCTCTAACCAGATTGCTCCCCTGACAGCGGACCTCTCTCTAACCAGAATACTCCCCTGACAGCTAACCTCCCTCTAACCAGACTACTCCCCTGACAGCGGACCTCCCTCTAACCAGACCGCTCCCTTGACAGCTAACCTCCCTCTAACCAGTCTGCTTTCCTGACAGCGGACCTCCCTCTAACCAGCGACTGTTCCCCTGACACCGGACCTCCCTCTAACCAGACTGCTCCCCTGACAGCTAACCTCCCTCTAACGAGACTACTCCCCTGGCAGCGGACCTCCCTCTAACCAGACTGCTCACCTGACAGCTAACCTCCCTCTAACCAGACTGTTTTCCTGACAGCGGACCTCCCGCTAACCAGACTGCTCCCCTGACAGCTAACCTCCCTTTAACGAGCGACTTCTCCCCTGACAGCGGACCTCCCTCTAACCAGACTGCTCCCCTGACTGCGGACCTCCCTCTAACCAGACTGCTCCCCTAACAGCTAACCTCCCTCTAACCAGACTGCTCTTCTGACAGCGGACCTCCCTCTAACCAGACTGTTCCCCTGACAGCTAACCTCCCTCTAACGAGCGACTGCTCCCCTGGCAGCGGACCTCCCTCTAACCAGACTGCTCCCCTGACAGCGGACCTCCCTCTAACCAGACTGCTCCCTGACAGCGGACTTCCCTCTAACCAGCGACTGCTCCCCTGACAGCGGACCTCCCTCTAACCATACTACTCCCCTGACAGCGGACCTCTTTCTAACCAGCGACTGCTCCCCTGGCAGCGGACCTCCCTCTAACCAGACTACTCCCCTGACAGCTAACCTCCCTCTAACCAAACTGCTCCCCTGACAGCGGACCTCCCTCTAACCAGACTGCTCCCCTGACAGCGGACCTCCCTCTAACCAGCGACTGCCCCCTGACAGCTAACCTCCCTCTAACCAGACTGCTCCCCTGACAGCGGACCTCCCTCTAACCAGACTGTTCCCCTGACAGCTAACTTCCCTCTAACGAGCGACTGCTCCCCTGACAGCGGACCTCCCTCTAACCAGACTGCTCCACTGACAGCTAACCTCCCTCTAACCAGACTACTCCCCTGAAAGCGGACCTCCCTCTAACCAGCGACTGTTCCCCTGCCAGCGGACCTGCCTCTAACCAGACTGCTCCCCTGACAGCGGACCTCCCTCTAACCAGAATACTCCCCTGACAGCTAACCTCCCTCTAACCAGACTACTCCCCTGACAGCGGATCTCCCTCTAACCAGACCGCTCCCTTGACAGCTAACCTCCCTCTAACCAGTCTGATTTCCTGACAGCGGACCTCCCTCTAACCAGCGACTGTTCCCCTGACACCGGACCTCCCTCTAACCAGACTGCTCTCCTGACAGCTAACCTCCCTCTAACGAGCGACTGCTCCCCTCACAGCTAACTTCCCTCTAACCAGACTACTCCCCGACAGCGGACCTCCCTCTATCCAGACTGCTCCCCTGACAGCTAACCTCCCTCCAACGAGCGACTGCTCCTCTAACAGCGGACCTCCCATTAACCAGACTGCTCCCCTGACAACGGACCTCCCTTTAACCAGACTGCTCCCCTGACAGCTAACCTCCCTCTAACCAGACTACTCCCCTGACAGCGGACCTCCCTCTAACCAGAATGTTCCCCTGACAGCTAATCTCCCTCTAACCAGACTGCTTTCCTGACAGCGGACCTCCCTCTAACCGTACTGCTCCCCTGACAGCTAACCTCCCTCTAACGAGCGACTGCTCCCCTGACAGCAGACCTCCCTCTAACCAGACTGTTCCCCTGACAGCTAACCTCCCTCTAACGAGCGACTGCTCCCCGACAGCGGACCTCCCTCTAACCAGACTGCTCCCCTGACAGCGGACCTCCCTCTAACCAGACTGCTCCCCTAACAGCTTACCTCCCTCTAACCAGCGACTGCTCCCCTGACAGCGGAACTGCCTCTAACCAGACTGTTCCCCTGACAGCTTACCTCCCTCTAACCAGCGACTGCTCCCCTGACAGCGGACCTCCCTATAACCAAACTGCTCCCCTGACAGCGGACCTCCATCTAACCAGCGACTGCTCCCCTGACAGCAGACCTCCCTCTAACCAGCGACTGCTCCACTGGCAGCGGACCTCTCTCTATCCAGCGACTGTTCCCCTGACAGCTAACCTCCCTCTAAGCAGACTACTCCCCTGACAGCGGACCTCCCTCTAACGAGCGACTACTCCCCTGACAGCGGACCTCCCTCTAACCAGACTGCTCCACTGACAGCTAACCTCCATCTAACCAGACTACTCCCCTGACAGCGGACCTCCCTCTAACCAGCGACTGTTCTCCTGTCAGCTAACCTCCCTCTAAGCAGACTACTCCCCTGACAGCGGACCTCCCTCTAACGAGCGACTGCTCCCCTGACAGCGGACATCCCTCTAACCAGAATGCTCCCCTGACAGCTAACCTCCCTCTAACCAGCGACTGCTCCCCTGACAGCTAACCTCCCTCTAACGAGCGACTGCTCCCCTGACAGCTAACCTCCCTCTAACCAGACTACTCCCCGACAGCGGACTTCCCTCTAACCAGACTGCTCCCCTGACAGCTAACCTCCCTCTAACGAGACTACTCCCCTGACAGCGGACCTCCCTCTAACCAGACTGCTCCCCTGACAGCTAACCTCCCTCTAACCAGACTGTTTTCCTGAGAGCGGACCTCCCTCTAACCAGACTGCTGCCCTGACAGCTAACCTCCCTTTAACGAGCGACTTCTCCCCTGACAGCGGACCTCCCTCTAACCAGACTGCTCCCCTGACAGCGGACCTCCCTCTAACCAGACTGTTCCCCTGACAGCTAACCTCCCTCTAACGAGCGACTGCTCCCCGACAGCGGACCTCCCTCTAACCAGACTGCTCCCCTGACAGCGGACCTCCCTCTAACCAGACTGCTCCCCTAACAGCTTACCTCCCTCTAACCAGCGACTGCTCCCCTGACAGCGGACCTGCCTCTAACCAGACTGCTCCCCTGACAGCTTACCTCCCTCTAACCAGCGACTGCTCCCCTGACAGCGGACCTCCCTATAACCAAACTGCTCCCCTGACAGCGGACCTCCATCTAACCAGCGACTGCTCCCCTGACAGCAGACCTCCCTCTAACCAGCGACTGCTCCACTGGCAGCGGACCTCCCTCTAACCAGCGACTGTTCCCCTGACAGCTAACCTCCCTCTAAGCAGACTACTCCCCTGACAGCGGACCTCCCTCTAACGAGCGACTACTCCCCTGACAGCGGACCTCCCTCTAACCAGACTGCTCCACTAACAGCTAACCTCCATCTAACCAGACTACTCCCCTGACAGCGGACCTCCCTCTAACCAGCGACTGTTCTCCTGTCAGCTAACCTCCCTCTAAGCAGACTACTCCCCTGACAGCGGACCTCCCTCTAACGAGCGACTGCTCCCCTGACAGCGGACATCCCTCTAACCAGAATGCTCCCCTGACAGCTAACCTCCCTCTAACCAGCGACTGCTCCCCTGACAGCGGACCTCCCTCTAACCAGCGGCTGCTCCCCTGACAGCGGACCTTCCTCTAACCAGACTGCTCCCCTGACAGCTAACCTCCCTCTAACGAGCGACTGCTCCTCTAACAGCGGACCTCCCTTTAACCAGACTGCTCCCCTGACAGCGGATCTCCGTCTAACTAGACTGCTCCCCTGACAGCTAACCTCCCTCTAACCAGACTACTCCCCTGACAGCGGACCTGCCTCTAACCAGACTGCTCCCCTGACAGCTAACCTCCCTCTAACCAGACTGATTTCCTGACAGCGGACCTCCCTCTAACCAGACTGCTCCCCTGACAGCTAACCTCTTTCTAACGAGCAACTGCTCCCCTGACAGCGGACCTCCCCCTAACCAGACTGCTCCCCTGACAGCGGACCTCCCTCTAACCAGACTTCTCCCCTGACAGCTAACCTCCCTCTTACCAGACTACTCCCCTGACAGCGGACCTCCCTCTAACCAGACTGCTCCCCTGACAGGTAACCTCTCTCTAACCAGACTGCTCCCCTGACAGCGGACCTCCCTCTAACCAGACTGCGCCCCTGACAGCTAACCTCCCTCTAACCAGCGGCTGCTCCCCTGACAACGGACCTCCTTCTAACCAGCGACTGCTCCCCTGACAGCGGACCTCCCTCTAACCAGACTACTCCCCTGACAGCTAACCTCCCTCTAACCAGACTGCTCCCCTGACAGCGGACCTGCCTCTAACCAGACTGCTCCCCTGACAGCTTACCTCCCTCTAACCAGCGACTGCTCCCCTGACAGCGGACCTCCCTATAACCAAACTGCTCCCCTGACAGCGGACCTCCATCTAACCAGCGACTGCTCCCCTGACAGCAGACCTCCCTCTAACCAGCGACTGCTCCACTGGCAGCGGACCTCCCTCTAACCAGCGACTGTTCCCATGACAGCTAACCTCCCTCTAAGCAGACTACTCCCCTGACAGCGTACCTCCCTCTAACGAGCGACTGCTCCCCTGACAGCGGACCTCCCTCTAACCAGACTGTTCCCCTGACAGCTAACCTCCCTCTAACGAGCGACTGCTCCCCGACAGCGCACCTCCCTCTAACCAGACTGCTCCCCTGACAGCGGACCTCCCTCTAACCAGACTGCTCCCCTAACAGCTTACCTCCCTCTAACCAGCGACTGCTCCCCTGACAGCGGACCTCCCTCTAACCAGACTGCTCCCCTGACAGCGGACCTCCCTCTAACCAGCGACTGCTCCCCTGACAGCGGACCTCCCTCTAACCAGCGACTGCTCCCCTGACAGCGGACCTCCCTCTAACCAGACTGTTCCCCTGACAGCTAACCTCCCTCTAACGAGCGACTGCTCCCCTGACAGAGGACCTCCCTCTAACCAGACTGCTCCACTGAAAGCTAACCTCCCTCTAACCAGACTACTCCCCTGACAGCGGACCTCCCTCTAACCAGCGACTGTTCCCCTGCCAGCGGACCTGCCTCTAACCAGACTGCTCCCCTGACAGCGGACCTCCCTCTAACCAGAATACTCCCCTGACAGCTAACCTCCCTATAACCAGACTACTCCCCTGACAGCAGATCTCCCTCTAACCAGACCGCTCCCTTGACAGCTAACCTCCCTCTAACCAGTCTGATTTCCTGACAGCGGACCTCCCTCTAACCAGCGACTGTTCCCCTGACACCGGACCTCCCTCTAACCAGACTGCTCTCCTGACAGCTAACCTCCCTCTAACGAGCGACTGCTCCCCTCACAGCTAACTTCACTCTAACCAGACTACTCCCCGACAGCGGACCTCCCTCTAACCAGACTGCTCCCCTGACAGCTAACCTCCCTCCAACGAGCGACTGCTCCTCTAACAGCGGAGCTCCCATTAACCAGACTGCTCCCCTGACAACGGACCTCCCTTTAACCAGACTGCTCCCCTGACAGCTAACCTCCCTCTAACCAGACTACTCCCCTGACAGCGGACCTCCCTCTAACCAGAATGTTCCCCTGACAGCTAATCTCCCTCTAACCAGACTGCTTTCCTGACAGCGGACCTCCCTCTAACCGAACTGCTCCCCTGACAGCTAACCTCCCTCTAACGAGCGACTGCTCCCCTGACAGCGGACCTCCCTCTAACCAGACTGTTCCCCTGACAGCTAACCTCCCTCTAACGAGCGACTGCTCCCCGACAGCGGACCTCTCTCTAACCAGACTGCTCCCCTGACAGCGGACCTCCCTCTAACCAGACTGCTCCCCTAACAGCTTACCTCCCTCTAACCAGCGACTGCTCCCCTGACAGCGGACCTCCCTCTAACCAGACTGCTCCCCTGACAGCGGACCTCCCTCTAACCAGCAACTGCTCCCCTGACAGCGGACCTCCCTCTAACCGGCGACTGCTCCCCTGACAGCGGACCTCTCTCTAACCAGACTGCTCCCCTGCCAGCTAACCTCCCTCTTACCAGACTACTCCCCTGACAGCGGACCTCCCTCTAACGAGCGACTGCTCCCCTGACAGCGGACCTCCCTCTAACCAGACTGCTCCACTGATAGCTAACCTCCATCTAACCAGACTACTCCCCTGACAGCGGACCTCCCTCTAACCAGCGACTGTTCTCCTGTCAGCTAACCTCCCTCTAAGCAGACTACTCCCCTGACAGCGGACCTCCCTCTAACGAGCGACTGCTCCCCTGACAGCGGACATCCCTCTAACCAGAATGCTCCCCTGACAGCTAACCTCCCTCTAACCAGCGACTGCTCCCCTGACAGCGGACCTTCCTCTAACCAGCGACTGCTCCCCTGACAGCGGACCATCCTCTAACCAGACTGCTGCCCTGACAGTTAACCTCCCTCTAACGAGCGACTGCTCCTCTAACAGCGGACCTCCCTTTAACCAGACTGCTCCCCTGACAGCGGACCTCCGTCTAACTAGACTGCTCCCCTGACAGCTAACCTCCCTCTAACCAGACTACTCCCCTGACAGCGGACCTCCCTCTAACCAGACTGCTCCCCTGACAGCTAACCTCCCTCTAACCAGACTGCTTTCCTGACAGCGGACCTCCCTCTAACCAGACTGCTCCCCTGACAGCTAACCTCCCTCTAACGAGCAACTGCTCCCCTGACAGCGGACCTCCCCCTAACCAGACTGCTCCCCTGACAGCGGATCTCCCTCTAATCAGACTTCTCCCCTGACAGCTAACCTCCCTCTAACAAGACTACTACCCTGACAGCGGACCTCCCTCTAACCAGACTGCTCCCCTGACAGCGGACCTGCCTCTAACCAGACTGCTCCCCTGACAGCTTACCTCCCTCTAACCAGCGACTGCTCCCCTGACAGCGGACCTCCCTATAACCAAACTGCTCCCCTGACAGCGGACCTCCATCTAACCAGCGACTGCTCCCCTGACAGCAGACCTCCCTCTAACCAGCGACTGCTCCACTGGCAGCGGACCTCCCTCTAACCAGCGACTGTTCCCCTGACAGCTAACCTCCCTCTAAGCAGACTACTCCCCTGACAGCGTACCTCCCTCTAACGAGCGACTGCTCCCCTGACAGCGGACCTCCCTCTAACCAGACTGTTCCCCTGACAGCTAACCTCCCTCTAACGAGCGACTGCTCCCCGACAGCGCACCTCCCTCTAACAAGACTGCTCCCCTGACAGCGGACCTCCCTCTAACCAGACTGCTCCCCTAACAGCTTACCTCCCTCTAACCAGCGACTGGTCCCCTGACAGCGGACCTCCCTCTAACCAGACTGCTCCCCTGACAGCGGACCTCCCTCTAACCAGCGACTGCTCCTCTGACAGCGGACCTCCCTCTAACCAGCGACTGCTCCCCTGACAGCGGACCTCCCTCTAACCAGACTGCTCCTCTCACAGCTAACCTCCAACTTACCAGACTACTACCCTGACAGCGGACCTCCCTCTAACGAGCGACTGCTCCCCTGACAGCGGACCTCCCTCTAACCAGACTGCTCCCCTGACAGCTAACCTCCCTCTAACTAGCGACTGCTCCCCTGCCGCTAACCTCCCTCTAACCAGACTACTCCCCTGATAGCAGACCTCCCTCTAACCAGACTGCTCCCCTGACAGCGGACCTCCCTCTAACCAGACTGCTCCCCTAACAGCGGAACTCCCTCTAACCAGACTGGTCCCCTGACAGCGGACCTCCCTCTAACCAGACTGCTCCCCTGACAGCTAACCTCCCTCTAAGCAGCGGCTGTTCCCCTGACAGCGGACCTCCCTCTAACCAGCGACTGTGTCCCTGACAGCTAACCTACCTCTAACCAGCGACTGCTCCCCTGACAGCGGACCTCCCTCTAACCAGACTGCTCCCCTGGCAGCGGACCTCCCTCTAACCAGACTGCTCCCCTAACAGCTTACCTCCCTCTAACCAGCGACTGCTCCCCTGACAGCGGACCTCCCTCTAACCAGACTGCTCCCCTGACAGCGGACCTCCCTTTAACCAGCGACTGCTCCACTGACAGCGGACCTCCCTCTAACCAGCGACTGCTCCCCTGACAGCGGAGCTCCCTCTAACCAGACTGCTCCCCTGACAGCTAACCTCCCTCTTACCAGACTACTCCCCTGACAGCGGACCTCCCTCTAACGAGCGACTGCTCCCCTGACAGCGGACCTCCCTCTAACCAGACTGCTCCAACGACAGCGGACCTCCCTCTAACCAGACTGCTCCCCTGACAGCAAACCTCCCTCTAACCAGCGACTGCTCCCCTGACAGCGGACCTCCCTCTAACCAGACTGCTCCACTGACAGCTAACCTCCCTCTTACCAGACTACTCCCCTGACAGCGGACCTCCCTCTAACGAGCGACTGCTCCCCTGACAGCGGACCGGCCTCTAACCAGACTGCTCCCCTGACAGCGGACCTCCCTCTAACCAGAATACTCCCCTGACAGCTAACCTCCCTCTAACCAGACTACTCCCCTGACAGCGGACCTCCCTCTAACCAGACCGCTCCCTTGACAGCTAACCTCCCTCTAACCAGTCTGCTTTCCTGACAGCGGACCTCCCTCTAACCAGCGACTGTTCCCCTGACACTGGACCTCCCTCTAACCAGACTGCTCTCCTGACAGCTAACCTCCCTCTAACGAGCGACTGCTCCCCTCACAGCTAACTTCACTCTAACCAGACTACTCCCCGACAGCGGACCTCCCTCTAACCAGACTGCTCCCCTGACAGCTAACCTCCCTCCAACGAGCGACTGCTCCTCTAACAGCGGAGTTCCCATTAACCAGACTGCTCCCCTGACAACGGACCTCCCTTTAACCAGACTGCTCCCCTGACAGCTAACCTCCCTCTAACCAGACTACTCCCCTGACAGCGGACCTCCCTCTAACCAGACTGCTCCCCTGACAGCTAACCTCCCTCTAACCAGACTGCTCTTCTGACAGCGGACCTCCCTCTAACCAGACTTCTCCCCTGACAGCTAACCTCCCTCTAACGAGCGACTGCTCCCCTGACAGCGGACCTCCCTCTAACCAGACTGCTCCCCTGACAGCGGACCTCCCTCTAACCAGACTGCTCCCTGATAGCGGACCTCCCTCTAACCAGTGACTGCTCCCCTGACAGCGGACCTCCCTCTAACCATACTACTCCCCTGACAGCGGACCTCCTTCTAACCAGCGACTGCTCCCCTGGCAGCGGACCTCCCTCTAACCAGACTACTCCCCTGACAGCTAACCTCCCTCTAACCAAACTGCTCCCCTGACAGCGGACCTCCCTATAAACAGACTGCTCCCCTGACAGCGGACCTCCCTCTAACCAGCGACTGCCCCCTGACAGCTAACCTCCCTCTAACCAGACTACTCCCCTGACAGCGGACCTCCCTCTAACCAGACTGTTCCCCTGACAGCTAACCTCCCTCTAACGAGCGACTGCTCCCCTGACAGAGGACCTCCCTCTAACCAGACTGCTCCACTGATAGCTAACCTCCCTCTAACCAGACTACTCCACTGACAGCGGACCTCCCTCTAACCAGCGACTGTTCCCCTGCCAGCGGACCTGCCTCTAACCAGACTGCTCCCCTGACAGCGGACCTCCCTCTAACCAGAATACTCCCCTGACAGCTAACCTCCCTATAACCAGACTACTCCCCTGACAGCGGATCTCCCTCTAACCAGACCGCTCCCTTGACAGCTAACCTCCCTCTAACCAGTCTGATTTCCTGACAGCGGACCTCCCTCTAACCAGCGACTGTTCCCCTGACACCGGACCTCCCTCTAACCAGACTGCTCTCCTGACAGCTAACCTCCCTCTAACGAGCGACTGCTCCCCTCACAGCTAACTTCACTCTAACCAGACTACTCCCCGACAGCGGACCTCCCTCTAACCAGACTGCTCCCCTGACAGCTAACCTCCCTCCAACGAGCGACTGCTCCTCTAACAGCGGAGCTCCCATTAACCAGACTGCTCCCCTGACAACGGACCTCCCTTTAACCAGACTGCTCCCCTGACAGCTAACCTCCCTCTAACCAGACTACTCCCCTGACAGCGGACCTCCCTCTAACCAGAATGTTCCCCTGACAGCTAATCTCCCTCTAACCAGACTGCTTTCCTGACAGCGGACCTCCCTCTAACCGAACTGCTCCCCTGACAGCTAACCTCCCTCTAACGAGCGACTGCTCCCCTGACAGCGGACCTCCCTCTAACCAGACTGTTCCCCTGACAGCTAACCTCCCTCTAACGAGCGACTGCTCCCCGACAGCGGACCTCTCTCTAACCAGACTGCTCCCCTGACAGCGGACCTCCCTCTAACCAGACTGCTCCCCTAACAGCTTACCTCCCTCTAACCAGCGACTGCTCCCCTGACAGCGGACCTCCCTCTAACCAGACTGCTCTCCTGACAGCGGACCTCCCTCTAACCAGCAACTGCTCCCCTGACAGCGGACCTCCCTCTAACCGGCGACTGCTCCCCTGACAGCGGACCTCTCTCTAACCAGACTGCTCCCCTGCCAGCTAACCTCCCTCTTACCAGACTACTCCCCTGACAGCGGACCTCCCTCTAACGAGCGACTGCTCCCCTGACAGCGGACCTCCCTCTAACCAGACTGCTCCACTGACAGCTAACCTCCATCTAACCAGACTACTCCCCTGACAGCGGACCTCCCTCTAACCAGCGACTGTTCTCCTGTCAGCTAACCTCCCTCTAAGCAGACTACTCCCCTGACAGCGGACCTCCCTCTAACGAGCGACTGCTCCCCTGACAGCGGACATCCCTCTAACCAGAATGCTCCCCTGACAGCTAACCTCCCTCTAACCAGCGACTGCTCCCCTGACAGCGGACCTTCCTCTAACCAGCGACTGCTCCCCTGACAGCGGACCTTCCTCTAACCAGACTGCTGCCCTGACAGCTAACCTCCCTCTAACGAGCGACTGCTCCTCTAACAGCGGACCTCCCTTTAACCAGACTGCTCCCCTGACAGCGGACCTCCGTCTAACTAGACTGCTCCCCTGACAGCTAACCTCCCTCTAACCAGACTACTCCCCTGACAGCGGACCTTCCTCTAACCAGACTGCTCCCCTGACAGCTAACCTCCCTCTAACCAGACTGCTTTCCTGACAGCAAACCTCCCTCTAACCAGACTGCTCCCCTGACAGCTAACCTCCCTCTAACGAGCAACTGCTCCCCTGACAGCGGACCTCCCCCTAACCAGACTGCTCCCCTGACAGCGGATCTCCCTCTAACCAGACTTCTCCCCTGACAGCTAACCTCCCTCTAACAAGACTACTACCCTGACAGCGGACCTCCCTCTAACCAGACTGCTCCCCTGACAGCTAACCTCTCTCTAACCAGACTCCTCCCCTGACAGCAGACCTCCCTCTAACCAGACTGCTCCCCTGACAGGTAACCTCCCTCTTACCAGCGGCTGCTCCCATGACAGCGGACCTACCTCTAACCAGACTGCTCCCTTTACAGCTAACCTCCCTCTAACCAGACTACTCTCTTGACAGCGGACCTCCCTCTAACGAGCGACTGCTCCCCTGACAGCGGACCTCCCTCTAACCAGACTGCTCCACTGACAGCTAACCTCCCTCTAACCAGCGACTGCTCCCCTGACAGCGGACCTCCCTCTAACCAGCGACTGCTCCCCTGACAGCGGACCTCCTTCTAACCAGCGACTGCTCCCTTGACAGCGGACCTCCCTCTAACCATACTACTCCCCTGACAGCGGACCTCCCTCCAACCAGCGACTGCTCCCCTGGCAGCGGACCTCCCTCTAACCAGACTACTCCCCTGACAGCTAACTTCCCTCTAACCAGACTGCTCCCCTGACAGCGGAACTCCCTCTAACCAGACTGCTCCCCTGACAGCGGACCTCTCTCTAACCAGACTACTCCCCGACAGCGGACCTCCCTCTAACCAGACTGCTCCCCTGACAGCTAACCTCCCTCTAACGAGCGACTGTTCCCCTGCCGCTAACCTCCCTCTAACCAGACTACTCCCCTGATAGCAGACCTCCCTCTAACCAGACTGCTCCCCTGACAGTGGACCTCCCTCTAACCAGACTGCTCCCCTAACAGCGGACTTCCCTCTAACCAGACTGCTCCCCTGACAGCTAACCTCTCTCTAACCAGACTGCTCCCCTGACAGCAGACCTCCCTCTAACCAGACTGCTCCCCTGACGGCGGACCTGCTTCTAACCAGCGACTGCTCCCCTGACAGCTAACCTCTTTCTAACCAGACTACTCCCCGACAGCGGACCTCCCTCTAACCAGACTGCTCCCCTGACAGCTAACCTCTCTCTAACCAGACTGCTCCCCTGACAGCGGAACTCCCTCTAACCGGATTGCTCCCCTGACAGTGGACCTCCCTCTAACCAGATTGCTCCCCTGACAGCGGACCTCTCTCTAACCAGAATACTCCCCTGACAGCTAACCTCCCTCTAACGAGACTACTCCCCTGACAGCGGACCTCCCTCTAACCAGACTGCTCACCTGACAGCTAACCTCCCTCTAACCAGACTGTTTTCCTGACAGCGGACCTCCCGCTAACCAGACTGCTCCCCTGACAGCTAACCTCCCTTTAACGAGCGACTTCTCCCCTGACAGCGGACCTCCCTCTAACCAGACTGCTCCCCTGACAGCGGACCTCCCTCTAACCAGACTGCTCCCCTGACAGCTAACCTCCCTCTAACCAGACTGCTCTTCTGACAGCGGACCTCCCTCTAACCAGACTGTTCCCCTGACAGCTAACCTCCCTCTAACGAGCGACTGCTCCCCTGGCAGCGGACCTCCCTCTAACCAGACTGCTCTCCTGACAGCGGACCTCCCTCTAACCAGACTGCTCCCTGACAGCGGACTTCCCTCTAACCTGCGACTGCTCCCCTGACAGCGGACCTCCCTCTAACCATACTACTCCCCTGACAGCGGACCTCCTTCTAACCAGCGACTGCTCCCCTGGCAGCGGACCTCCCTCTAACCAGACTACTCCCCTGACAGCTAACCTCCCTCTAACCAAACTGCTCCCCTGACAGCGGACCTCCCTCTAACCAGACTGCTCCCCTGACAGCAGACCTCCCTCTAACCAGCGACTGCCCCCTGACAGCTAACCTCCCTCTAACCAGACTGCTCCCCTGACAGCGGACCTCCCTCTAACCAGACTGTTCCCCTGACAGCTAACTTCCCTCTAACGAGCGACTGCTCCCCTGACAGCGGACCTCCCTCTAACCAGACTGCTCCACTGACAGCTAACCTCCCTCTAACCAGACTACTCCCCTGAAAGCGGACCTCCCTCTAACCAGCGACTGTTCCCCTGCCAGCGGACCTGCCTCTAACCAGACTGCTCCCCTGACAGCGGACCTCCCTCTAACCAGAATACTCCCCTGACAGCTAACCTCCCTCTAACCAGACTACTCCCCTGACAGCGGATCTCCCTCTAACCAGACCGCTCCCTTGACAGCTAACCTCCCTCTAACCAGTCTGATTTCCTGACAGCGGACCTCCCTCTAACCAGCGACTGTTCCCCTGACACCGGACCTCCCTCTAACCAGACTGCTCTCCTGACAGCTAACCTCCCTCTAACGAGCGACTGCTCCCCTCACAGCTAACTTCCCTCTAACCAGACTACTCCCCGACAGCGGACCTCCCTCTATCCAGACTGCTCCCCTGACAGCTAACCTCCCTCCAACGAGCGACTGCTCCTCTAACAGCGGACCTCCCATTAACCAGACTGCTCCCCTGACAACGGACCTCCCTTTAACCAGACTGCTCCCCTGACAGCTAACCTCCCTCTAACCAGACTACTCCCCTGACAGCGGACCTCCCTCTAACCAGAATGTTCCCCTGACAGCTAATCTCCCTCTAACCAGACTGCTTTCCTGACAGCGGGCCTCCCTCTAACCGGACTGCTCCCCTGACAGCTAACCTCCCTCTAACGAGCGACTGCTCCCCTGACAGCAGACCTCCCTCTAACCAGACTGTTCCCCTGACAGCTAACCTCCCTCTAACGAGCGACTGCTCCCCGACAGCGGACCTCCCTCTAACCAGACTGCTCCCCTGACAGCGGACCTCCCTCTAACCAGACTGCTCCCCTAACAGCTTACCTCCCTCTAACCAGCGACTGCTCCCCTGACAGCGGAACTGCCTCTAACCAGACTGTTCCCCTGACAGCTTACCTCCCTCTAACCAGCGACTGCTCCCCTGACAGCGGACCTCCCTATAACCAAACTGCTCCCCTGACAGCGGACCTCCATCTAACCAGCGACTGCTCCCCTGACAGCAGACCTCCCTCTAACCAGCGACTGCTCCACTGGCAGCGGACCTCTCTCTATCCAGCGACTGTTCCCCTGACAGCTAACCTCCCTCTAAGCAGACTACTCCCCTGACAGCGGACCTCCCTCTAACGAGCGACTACTCCCCTGACAGCGGACCTCCCTCTAACCAGACTGCTCCACTGACAGCTAACCTCCATCTAACCAGACTACTCCCCTGACAGCGGACCTCCCTCTAACCAGCGACTGTTCTCCTGTCAGCTAACCTCCCTCTAAGCAGACTACTCCCCTGACAGCGGACCTCCCTCTAACGAGCGACTGCTCCCCTGACAGCGGACATCCCTCTAACCAGAATGCTCCCCTGACAGCTAACCTCCCTCTAACCAGCGACTGCTCCCCTGACAGCTAACCTCCCTCTAACGAGCGACTGCTCCCCTGACAGCTAACCTCCCTCTAACCAGACTACTCCCCGACAGCGGACTTCCCTCTAACCAGACTGCTCCCCTGACAGCTAACCTCCCTCTAACGAGACTACTCCCCTGACAGCGGACCTCCCTCTAACCAGACTGCTCCCCTGACAGCTAACCTCCCTCTAACCAGACTGTTTTCCTGAGAGCGGACCTCCCTCTAACCAGACTGCTGCCCTGACAGCTAACCTCCCTTTAACGAGCGACTTCTCCCCTGACAGCGGACCTCCCTCTAACCAGACTGCTCCCCTGACAGCGGACCTCCCTCTAACCAGACTGTTCCCCTGACAGCTAACCTCCCTCTAACGAGCGACTGCTCCCCGACAGCGGACCTCCCTCTAACCAGACTGCTCCCCTGACAGCGGACCTCCCTCTAACCAGACTGCTCCCCTAACAGCTTACCTCCCTCTAACCAGCGACTGCTCCCCTGACAGCGGACCTGCCTCTAACCAGACTGCTCCCCTGACAGCTTACCTCCCTCTAACCAGCGACTGCTCCCCTGACAGCGGACCTCCCTATAACCAAACTGCTCCCCTGACAGCGGACCTCCATCTAACCAGCGACTGCTCCCCTGACAGCAGACCTCCCTCTAACCAGCGACTGCTCCACTGGCAGCGGACCTCCCTCTAACCAGCGACTGTTCCCCTGACAGCTAACCTCCCTCTAAGCAGACTACTCCCCTGACAGCGGACCTCCCTCTAACGAGCGACTACTCCCCTGACAGCGGACCTCCCTCTAACCAGACTGCTCCACTAACAGCTAACCTCCATCTAACCAGACTACTCCCCTGACAGCGGACCTCCCTCTAACCAGCGACTGTTCTCCTGTCAGCTAACCTCCCTCTAAGCAGACTACTCCCCTGACAGCGGACCTCCCTCTAACGAGCGACTGCTCCCCTGACAGCGGACATCCCTCTAACCAGAATGCTCCCCTGACAGCTAACCTCCCTCTAACCAGCGACTGCTCCCCTGACAGCGGACTTCCCTCTAACCAGCGGCTGCTCCCCTGACAGCGGACCTTCCTCTAACCAGACTGCTCCCCTGACAGCTAACCTCCCTCTAACGAGCGACTGCTCCTCTAACAGCGGACCTCCCTTTAACCAGACTGCTCCCCTGACAGCGGACCTCCGTCTAACTAGACTGCTCCCCTGACAGCTAACCTCCCTCTAACCAGACTACTCCCCTGACAGCGGACCTGCCTCTAACCAGACTGCTCCCCTGACAGCTAACCTCCCTCTAACCAGACTGATTTCCTGACAGCGGACCTCCCTCTAACCAGACTGCTCCCCTGACAGCTAACCTCTTTCTAACGAGCAACTGCTCCCCTGACAGCGGACCTCCCCCTAACCAGACTGCTCCCCTGACAGCGGACCTCCCTCTAACCAGACTTCTCCCCTGACAGCTAACCTCCCTCTTACCAGACTACTCCCCTGACAGCGGACCTCCCTCTAACCAGACTGCTCCCCTGACAGGTAACCTCTCTCTAACCAGACTGCTCCCCTGACAGCGGACCTCCCTCTAACCAGACTGCGCCCCTGACAGCTAACCTCCCTCTAACCAGCGGCTGCTCCCCTGACAACGGACCTCCTTCTAACCAGCGACTGCTCCCCTGACAGCGGACCTCCCTCTAACCAGACTACTCCCCTGACAGCTAACCTCACTCTAACCAGACTGCTCCCCTGACAGCGGACCTGCCTCTAACCAGACTGCTCCCCTGACAGCTTACCTCCCTCTAACCTGCGACTGCTCCCCTGACAGCGGACCTCCCTATAACCAGACTGCTCCCCTGACAGCGGACCTCCCTCTAACCAGCGACTGCTCCCCTGACAGCGGACCTCCCTCTAACCAGACTGCTCCCCTGACAGCTAACCTCCCTCTTACCAGACTACTCCCCTGACAGCGGACCTCCCTCTAACGAGCGACTGCTCCCCTGACAGCGGACCTCCCTCTAACCAGACTGCGCCCCTGACAGCTAACCTCCCTCTAACCAGCGGCTACTCCCCTGACAGCGGACCTCCTTCTAACCAGCGACTGCTCCCCTGACAGCGGACCTCCCTCTAACCATACTACTCCCCTGACAGCGGACCTCCCTCCAACCAGCGACTGCTCCCCTGGCAGCGGACCTCCCTCTAACCAGACTACTGCCCTGACAGCTAATTTCCCTCTAACCAGACTGCTCCCCTGACAGCGGACCTCCCTCTAACCAGACTGCTCCCCTGACAGCGGACCTCCCTCTAACCAGCGACAGCTCCCCTGACAGCTAACCTCCCTCTAACCAGACTGCTCCCCTGACAGTGGACCTCCCTCTAACCAGACTGTTCCCCTGACAGCTAACCTCCCTCTAACGAGCGACTGCTCCCCGACAGCGCACCTCCCTCTAACCAGACTGCTCCCCTGACAGCGGACCTCCCTCTAACCAGACTGCTCCCCTAACAGCTTACCTCCCTCTAACCAGCGACTGCTCCCCTGACAGCGGACCTCCCTCTAACCAGACTGCTCCCCTGACAGCGGACCTCCCTCTAACCAGCGACTGCTCCCCTGACAGCGGACCTCCCTCTAACCAGCGACTGCTCCCCTGACAGCGGACCTCCCTCTAACCAGACTGCTCCCCTGACAGCTAACCTCCCTCTTACCAGACTACTACCCTGACAGCGGACCTCCCTCTAACGAGCGACTGCTCCCCTGACAGCGGACCTCCTTCTAACCAGACTGCTCCCCTGACAGCTAACCTCCCTCTAACGAGCGACTGCTCCCCCGCCGCTAACCTCCCTCTAACCAGACTACTCCCCTGATAGCCGACCTCCCTCTAACCAGACTGCTCCCCTGACAGTGGACCTCCCTCTAACCAGACTGCTCCCCTAACAGCGGACTTCCCTCTAACCAGACTGCTTCCCTGACAGCCAACCTCTCTCTAACCAGACTGCTCCCCTGACAGCAGACCTCCCTCTAACCAGACTGCTCCCCTGACAGCGGACCTGCTTCTAACCAGCGACTGCTCCCCTGACAGCTAACCTCTTTCTAACCAGACTACTCCCCGACAGCGGACCTCCCTCTAACCAGACTGCTCCCCTGACAGCTAACCTCTCTCTAACCAGACTGCTCCCCTGACAGCGGAACTCCCTCTAACCGGACTGCTCCCCTGACAGCGGACCTCCCTCTAACCAGATTGCTCCCCTGACAGCGGACCTCTCTCTAACCAGAATACTCCCCTGACAGCTAACCTCCCTCTAACCAGACTACTCCCCTGACAGCGGACCTCCCTCTAACCAGACCGCTCCCTTGACAGCTAACCTCCCTCTAACCAGTCTGCTTTCCTGACTGCGGACCTCCCTCTAACCAGCGACTGTTCCCCTGACACCGGACCTCCCTCTAACCAGACTGCTCCCCTGACAGCTAACCTCCCTCTAACGAGACTACTCCCCTGACAGCGGACCTCCCTCTAACCAGACTGCTCACCTGACAGCTAACCTCCCTCTAACCAGACTGTTTTCCTGAGAGCGGACCTCCCGCTAACCAGACTGCTCCCCTGACAGCTAACCTCCCTTTAACGAGCGACTTCTCCCCTGACAGCGGACCTCCCTCTAACCAGACTGCTCCCCTGACAGCGGACCTCTCTCTAACCAGACTGCTCCCCTGACAGCTAACCTCCCTCTAACCAGACTGCTCTTCTGACAGCGGACCTCCCTCTAACCAGACTGATCCCCTGACAGCTAACCTCCCTCTAACGAGCGACTGCTCCCCTGGCAGCGGACCTCCCTCTAACCAGACTGCTCCCCTGACAGCGGACCTCCCTCTAACAAGACTGCTCCCTGACAGCGGACCTCCCTCTAAACAGCGACTGCTCCCCTGACAGCGGACCTCCCTCTAACCATACTACTCCCCTGACAGCGGACCTCCTTCTAACCAGCGACTGCTCCCCTGGCAGCGGACCTCCCTCTAACCAGACTGCTCCCCTGACAGCGGACCTCCCTCTAACCAGACTGCTCCCCTGACAGCGGACCTCCCTCTAACCAGCGACTGCCCCCTGACAGCTAACCTCCCTCTAACCAGACTGCTCCCCTGACAGCGGACCTCCCTCTAACCAGACTGTTCCCCTGACAGCTAACTTCCCTCTAACAAGCGACTGCTCCCCTGACAGCGGACCTCCCTCTAACCAGACTGCTCCACTGACAGCTAACCTCCCTCTAACCAGACTACTCCCATGAAAGCGGACCTCCCTCTAACCAGCGACTGTTCCCCTGCCAGCGGACCTGCCTCTAACCAGACTGCTCCCCTGACAGCGGACCTCCCTCTAACCAGAATACTCCCCTGACAGCTAACCTCCCTCTAACCAGACTACTCCCCTGACAGCGGACCTCCCTCTAACCAGACCGCTCCCTTGACAGCTAACCTCCCTCTAACCAGTCTGCTTTCCTGACAGCGGACCTCCCTCTAACCAGCGACTGTTCTTCTGACACCGGACCTCCCTCTAACCAGACTGCTCTCCTGACAGCTAACCTCCCTCTAACGAGCGACTGCTCCCCTCACAGCTAACCTCCCTCTAACCAGACTACTCCCCGACAGCGGACCTCCCTCTAACCAGACTGCTCCCCTGACAGCTAGCCTCCCTCCAACGAGCGACTGCTCCTCTAACAGCGGACCTCCCTTTAACCAGACTGCTCCCCTGACAACGGACCTCCCTCTAACCAGACTGCTCCCCTGACAGCTAACCTCCCTCTAACCAGACTACTCCCCTGACAGCGGACCTCCCTCTAACCAGACTGCTCTCCTGACAGCTAACCTCCCTCTAACCAGACTGCTTTCCTGACAGCGGACCTCCCTCTAACCAGACTGCTCCCCTGACAGCTAACCTCCCTCTAACGAGCGACTGCTCCCCTGACAGCGGACCTCCCTCTAACCAGACTGTTCCCCTGACAGCTAACCTCCCTCTAACGAGCGACTGCTCCCCGACAGCGGACCTTCCTCTAACAAGACTGCTCCCCTGACAGCGGGCCTCCCTCTAACCAGACTGCTCCCCTAACAGCTTACCTCCCTCTAACCAGCGACTGTTCCCCTGACAGCGGACCTCCCTCTAACCAGACTGCTCCCCTGACAGCGGACCTCCCTCTAACCAGCAACTGCTCCCCTGACAGCGGACCTCCCTCTAACCAGCGACTGCTCCCCTGACAGAGGACCTCCCTCTAACCAGACTGCTCCCCTGACAGCTAACCTCCCTTTTACCAGACTACTCCCCTGACAGCAGACCTCCCTCTAACGAGCGACTACTCTCCTGACAGCGGACCTCCCTCTAACCAGACTGCTCCACTGACAGCTAACCTCCATCTAACCAGACTACTCCCCTGACAGCGGACCTCCCTCTAACCAGCGACTGTTCTCCTGTCAGCTAACCTCCCTCTAAGCAGACTACTCCCCTGACAGCGGACCTGCCTCTAACCAGACTGCTCCCCTGACAGCTAACCTCCCTCTAACCAGACTGCTTTCCTGACAGCGGACCTCCCTCTAACCAGACTGCTCCCCTGACAGCTAACCTCCTTCTAACGAGCAACTGCTCCCCTGAGACAGCGGACCTCTCTCTAACCAGAATGCTCCCCTGACAGCGGACCTCCCTCTAACCAGACTTCTCCCCTGACAGCTAACCTCCCTCTAACCAGACTACTCCCCTGAAAGCGGACCTCCCTCTAACCAGACTGCTCCCCTGACAGCTAACCTCTCTCTAACCAGACTGCTCCCCTGACAGCGGACCTCCCTCTAACCAGACTACTCCCCTGACAGCGGACCTGCCTCTAACCAGACTGCTCCCCTGACCGCTAACCTCCCTCTAACCAGACTGCTTTCCTGACAGCGGACCTCCCTCTAACCAGACTGCTCCCCTGACAGCTAACCTCCTTCTAACGAGCAACTGCTCCCTTGACAGCGGACCTCCCTCTAACCAGACTGCTCCCCTGACAGCGGACCTCCCTCTAACCAGACTTCTCCCCTGACAGCTAACCTCCCTCTAACCAGACTACTCCCCTGACAGCGGCCCTCCCTCTAACCAGACTGCTCCCTTGACAGCTAACCTCTCTCTAACCAGACTGCTCCCCTGACAGCGGACCTCCCTCTAACCAGACTGCGCCCCTGACAGCTAACCTCCCTCTAACCAGCGGCTGTTCCCCTGACAACGGACCTCCTTCTAACGAGCGACTGCTCCCCTGACAGCGGACCTCCCTCTAACCATACTACTCCCCTGACAGCGGACCTCCCTCCAACCAGCGACTGCTCCCCTGGCAGCGGACCTCCCTCTAACCAGACTACTCCCCTGACAGCTAACCTCCCTCTAACCAGACTGCTCCCCTGACAGCGGACCTGCCTCTAACCAGACTGCTCCCCTGACAGCTTACCTCCCTCTAACCAGCGACTGCTCCCCTGACAGCGGACCTCCCTATAACCAAACTGCTCCCCTGACAGCGGACCTCCCTCTAACCAGCGACTGCTCCCCTGACAGCGGACCTCCCTCTAACCAGCGACTGCTCCACTGGCAGCGGACCTCCCTCTAACCAGACTGCTCCCCTGACAGCTAACCTCCCTCTTACCAGACTACTCCCCTGACAGCGGACCTCCCTCTAACGAGCAACTGCTCCCCTGACAGCGGACCTCCCTCTAACCAGACTGCTCCACTGACAGCTAACCTCCTCTAACCAGACTACTCCCCTGACAGCGGACCTCCCTCTAACCAGCGACTGTTCCCCTGACAGTTAACCTCCCTCTAAGCAGACTACTCCCCTGACAGCTGACCTCCCTCTAACCAGACTGTTCCCCTGACAGCTAACCTCCCTCTAACGAGCGACTGCTCCCCGACAGCGCACCTCCCTCTAACCAGACTGCTCCCCTGACAGCGGACCTCCCTCTAACCAGACTGCTCCCCTGACAGCGGACCTCCTTCTAACCAGCGACTGCCTCCCTGACAGTGGACCTCCCTCTAACCAGCGACTGCCCCCTGACAGCGGACCTCCCTCTAACCAGACTGCTCCCTTGACAGCTAACCTCCCTCTTACCCGACTACTCCCCTGACAGCGGACCTCCCTCTAACGAGCGACTGCTCCCCTGACAGCGGACCTCCCTCTAACCAGACTGCTCCACTGACAGCTAACCTCCCTCTAACCAGACTACTCCCCCGACAGCGGACCTCCCTCTAACCAGCGACTGTTCCCCTGACAGCGGACCTGGGTCTAACCAGACTGCTCCCCTGACAGCGGACCTCCCTCTAACCAGAATACTCCCCTGACAGCTAACCTCCCTCTAACCAGACTACTCCCCTGACAGCGGACCTCCCTCTAACCAGCGACTGCTCCCCTGACAGCGGACCTTCCTCTAACCAGCGACTGCTCCCCTGACAGCAGACCTTCCTCTAACCAGACTGCTCCCCTGACAGCTAACCTCCCTCTAACGAGCGACTGCTCCTCTAACAGCGGACCTCCCTTTAACCAGACTGCTCCCCTGACAACGGACCTCCGTCTAACTAGACTGCTCCCCTGACAGCTAACCTCCCTCTAACCAGACTACTCCCCTGACAGTGGACCTCCCTCTAACCAGACTGCTCCCCTGACAGCTAACCTCCCTCTAACCAGACTGCTTTCCTGACAGCGGACCTCCCTCTAACCAGACTGCTCCCCTGACAGCTAACCTCCCTCTAACGAGCAACTGCTCCCCTGACAGCGGACCTCCCTCTAACTAGACTGCTCCCCTGACAGTGGACCTCCCTCTAACCAGACTTCTCGCCTGACAGCTAACCTCCCTCTAACCAGACTACTCCCCTGACAGCGGACCTCCCTCTAACCAGACTGCTCCCCTGACAGTGGACCTCTCTCTAACCTGACTACTCCCCTGACAGCTAACCTCCCTCTAACCAGACTGCTCCCCTGACAGCGGACCTCCCTCTAACCAGCGACTGCTCCCCTGACAGTGGACCTCCCTCTAACCAGCGACTGCCCCCTGACAGCGGACCTCCCTCTAACCAGACTGCTCCCTTGACAGCTAACCTCCCTCTTACCCGACTACTCCCCTGACAGCGGACCTCCCTCTAACGAGCAACTGCTCCCCTGACAGCGGACCTCCCTCTAACCAGACTGCTCCACTGACAGCTAACCTCCCTCTAACTAGACTACTCCCCTGACAGCGGACCTCCCTCTAACCAGCGACTGTTCCCCTGACAGCGGACCTGCGTCTAACCAGACTGCTCTCCTGACAGCGGACCTCCCTCTAACCAGAATACTCCCCTGACAGCTAACCTCCCTCTAACCAGACTACTCCCCTGACAGCGGACCTCCCTCTAACCAGCGACTGCTCCCCTGACAGCGGACCTTCCTCTAACCAGCGACTGCTCCCCTAACAGCGGACCTTCCTCTAACCAGACTGCTCCCCTGACAGCTAACCTCCCTCTAACGAGCGACTGCTCCTCTAACAGCGGACCTCCCTTTAAC
This sequence comes from Chirona hameri, assembly GCA_036785665.1. NCBI lineage: Eukaryota > Metazoa > Arthropoda > Thecostraca > Balanomorpha > Balanidae > Chirona > Chirona hameri. Next base: position 344,658 of record JAXIVJ010000041.1, read on the forward strand.
CAGACTGCTCCCCTGACAGCGGACCTCCGTCTAACTAGACTGCTCCCCTGACAGCTAACCTCCCTCTAACCAGACTACTCCCCTGACAGTGGACCTCCCTCTAACCAGACTGCTCCCCTGACAGCTAACCTCCCTCTAACCAGACTGCTTTCCTGACAGCGGACCTCCCTCTAACCAGACTGCTCCCCTGACAGCTAACCTAACTCTAACGAGCAACTGCTCCCCTGACAGCGGACCTCCCTCTAACTAGACTGCTCCCCTGACAGCGGACCTCCCTCTAACCAGACTTCTCCCCTGACAGCTAACCTCCCTCTAACCAGACTACTCCCCTGACAGCGGACCTCCCGCTAACCAGACTGCTTCCCTGACAGCTACCTCTCTCTAACCAGACTGCTCCCCTGACAGCGGACCTCCCTCTAACCAGACTGCGCCCCTGACAGCTAACCTCCCTCTAACCAGCGGCTGCTCCCCTGACAGCGGACCTCCTTCTAACCAGCGACTGCTCCCCTGACAGCGGACCTCCCTCTAACCATACTACTCCCCTGACAGCGTACCTCCCTCCAACCAGCGACTGCTCCCCTGACAGCGGACCTCCCTCTAACCAGACTACTCCCCTGACAGCTAACCTCCCTCTAACCAGACTGCTCCCCTGACAGCGGACCTCCCTCTAACCAGACTGCTCCCCTGACAGCTTACCTCCCTCTAACCAGCGACTGCTCCCCTGACTGCGGACCTCCCTATAACCATACTGCTCCCCTGACAGCGGACCTCCCTCTAACCAGCGACTGCTCCCCTGACAGCGGACCTCCCTCTAACCAGACTGCTCCCCTGACAGCTAACCTCCATCTTACCAGACTACTCCCCTGACAGCGGACCTCCCTCTAACGAGCGACTGCTCCCCTGACAGCGGACCTCCCTCTAACCAGACTGCTCCCCTGACAGCTAACCTCCCTCTTACCAGACTACTACCCTGATAGCGGACCTCCCTCTAACGTGCGACTGCTCCCCTGACAGCGGACCTCCCTCTAACCAGACTGCTCCCCTGACAGCTAACCTCTCTCTAACGAGCGACTGCTCCCCTGCCGCTAACCTCCCTCTAACCAGACTACTCCCCTGATAGCAGACCTCCCTCTAACCAGACTGCTCCCCTGACAGCGGACCTCCCTCTAACCAGACTGCTCCCCTAACAGCGGACCTCCCTCTAACCAGACTGCTCCCCTGACAGCGGACCTGCTTCTAACCAGCGACTGCTCCCCTGACAGCTAACCTCTCTCTAACCAGACTACTCCCCGACAACGGACCTCCCTCTAACCAGACTGCTCCCCTGACAGCTAACCTCTCTCTAACCAGACTGCTCCCCTGACAGGGGACCTCCCTCTAACCAGACTGCGCCCCTGGCACCTAACCTCCCTCTAACCAGCGGCTGCTCCCCTGACAGCGGACTTCCTTCTAACCAGCGACTGCTCCCCTGACAGCGGACCTCCCTCTAACCATACTACTCCCCTGACAGCGGACCTCCCTCCAACCAGCGACTGCTCCACTGGCAGCGGACCTCCCTCTAAAAAGACTACTCCCCTGACAGCTAACCTCCCTCTACTCAGACTGATCCCCTGACAGCGGACCTCCCTCTAACCAGACTGCTCCCCTGACAGCTTACCTCCCTCTAACCAGCGACTGCTCCCCTGACAGCGGACCTCCCTATAACCAGACTGCTCCCCTGACAGCGGACCTCCCTCTAACCAGCGACTGCTCCCCTGACAGCGGACCTCCCTCTAACCAGCGATTGCTCCCCTGACAGCGGACCTCCCTCTAACAAGACTGCTCCCCTGACAGCTAACCTCCCTCTAACCAGACTGTTTTCCTGAGAGCGGACCTCCCTCTAACCAGACTGCTGCCCTGACAGCTAACCTCCCTTTAACGAGCGACTTCTCCCCTGACAGCGGACCTCCCTCTAACCAGACTGCTCCCCTGACAGCGGACCTCCCTCTAACCAGACTGTTCCCCTGACAGCTAACCTCCCTCTAACGAGCGACTGCTCCCCGACAGCGGACCTCCCTCTAACCAGACTGCTCCCCTGACAGCGGACCTCCCTCTAACCAGACTGCTCCCCTAACAGCTTACCTCCCTCTAACCAGCGACTGCTCCCCTGACAGCGGACCTGCCTCTAACCAGACTGCTCCCCTGACAGCTTACCTCCCTCTAACCAGCGACTGCTCCCCTGACAGCGGACCTCCCTATAACCAAACTGCTCCCCTGACAGCGGACCTCCATCTAACCAGCGACTGCTCCCCTGACAGCAGACCTCCCTCTAACCAGCGACTGCTCCACTGGCAGCGGACCTCCCTCTAACCAGCGACTGTTCCCCTGACAGCTAACCTCCCTCTAAGCAGACTACTCCCCTGACAGCGGACCTCCCTCTAACGAGCGACTACTCCCCTGACAGCGGACCTCCCTCTAACCAGACTGCTCCACTAACAGCTAACCTCCATCTAACCAGACTACTCCCCTGACAGCGGACCTCCCTCTAACCAGCGACTGTTCTCCTGTCAGCTAACCTCCCTCTAAGCAGACTACTCCCCTGACAGCGGACCTCCCTCTAACGAGCGACTGCTCCCCTGACAGCGGACATCCCTCTAACCAGAATGCTCCCCTGACAGCTAACCTCCCTCTAACCAGACTACTCCCCTGACAGCGGACCTCCCTCTAACGAGCGACTGCTCCCCTGACAGCGGACCGGCCTCTAACCAGACTGCTCCCCTGACAGCGGACCTCCCTCTAACCAGACTGCTCCAACGACAGCGGACCTCCCTCTAACCAGACTGCTCCCCTGACAGCGGACCTCCCTCTAAACAGCGACTGCTCCCCTGACAGCGGACCTCCCTCTAACCAGACTGCTCCACTGACAGCTAACCTCCCTCTTACCAGACTACTCCCCTGACAGCGGACCTCCCTCTAACGAGCGACTGCTCCCCTGACAGCGGACCGGCCTCTAACCAGACTGCTCCCCTGACAGCGGACCTCCCTCTAACCAGAATACTCCCCTGACAGCTAACCTCCCTCTAACCAGACTACTCCCCTGACAGCGGACCTCCCTCTAACCAGACCGCTCCCTTGACAGCTAACCTCCCTCTAACCAGTCTGCTTTCCTGACAGCGGACTTCCCTCTAACCAGCGACTGTTCCCCTGACACTGGACCTCCCTCTAACCAGACTGCTCTCCTGACAGCTAACCTCCCTCTAACGAGCGACTGCTCCCCTCACAGCTAACTTCACTCTAACCAGACTACTCCCCGACAGTGGACCTCCCTCTAGCCAGACTGCTCCCCTGACAGCTAACCTCCCTCCAACGAGCGACTGCTCCTCTAACAGCGGAGCTCCCATTAACCAGACTGCTCCCCTGACAACGGACCTCCCTTTAACCAGACTGCTCCCCTGACAGCTAACCTCCCTCTAACCAGACTACTCCCCTGACAGCGGACCTCCCTCTAACCAGACTGCTCCCCTGACAGCTAACCTCCCTCTAACCAGACTGCTCTTCTGACAGCGGACCTCCCTCTAACCAGACTTCTCCCCTGACAGCTAACCTCCCTCTAACGAGCGACTGCTCCCCTGACAGCGGACCTCCCTCTAACCAGACTGCTCCCCTGACAGCGGACCTCCCTCTAACCAGACTGCTCCCTGACAGCGGACCTCCCTCTAACCAGTGACTGCTCCCCTGACAGCGGACCTCCCTCTAACCATACTACTCCCCTGACAGCGGACCTCCTTCTAACCAGCGACTGCTCCCCTGGCAGCGGACCTCCCTCTAACCAGACTACTCCCCTGACAGCTAACCTCCCTCTAACCAAACTGCTCCCCTGACAGCGGACCTCCCTATAAACAGACTGCTCCCCTGACAGCGGACCTCCCTCTAACCAGCGACTGCCCCCTGACAGCTAACCTCCCTCTAACCAGACTACTCCCCTGACAGCGGACCTCCCTCTAACCAGACTGTTCCCCTGACAGCTAACCTCCCTCTAACGAGCGACTGCTCCCCTGACAGAGGACCTCCCTCTAACCAGACTGCTCCACTGATAGCTAACCTCCCTCTAACCAGACTACTCCCCTGACAGCGGACCTCCCTCTAACCAGCGACTGTTCCCCTGCCAGCGGACCTGCCTCTAACCAGACTGCTCCCCTGACAGCGGACCTCCCTCTAACCAGAATACTCTCCTGACAGCTAACCTCCCTATAACCAGACTACTCCCCTGACAGCGGATCTCCCTCTAACCAGACCGCTCCCTTGACAGCTAACCTCCCTCTAACCAGTCTGATTTCCTGACAGCGGACCTCCCTCTAACCAGCGACTGTTCCCCTGACACCGGACCTCCCTCTAACCAGACTGCTCTCCTGACAGCTAACCTCCCTCTAACCAGCGACTGCTCCCCTCACAGCTAACTTCACTCTAACCAGACTACTCCCCGACAGCGGACCTCCCTCTAACCAGACTGCTCCCCTGACAGCTAACCTCCCTCCAACGAGCGACTGCTCCTCTAACAGCGGAGCTCCCATTAACCAGACTGCTCCCCTGACAACGGACCTCCCTTTAACCAGACTGCTCCCCTGACAGCTAACCTCCCTCTAACCAGACTACTCCCCTGACAGCGGACCTCCCTCTAACCAGAATGTTCCCCTGACAGCTAATCTCCCTCTAACCAGACTGCTTTCCAGACAGCGGACCTCCCTCTAACCGAACTGCTCCCCTGACAGCTAACCTCCCTCTAACGAGCGACTGCTCCCCTGACAGCGGACCTCCCTCTAACCAGACTGTTCCCCTGACAGCTAACCTCCCTCTAACGAGCGACTGCTCCCCGACAGCGGACCTCTCTCTAACCAGACTGCTCCCCTGACAGCGGACCTCCCTCTAACCAGACTGCTCCCCTAACAGCTTACCTCCCTCTAACCAGCGACTGCTCCCCTGACAGCGGACCTCCCTCTAACCAGACTGCTCTCCTGACAGCGGACCTCCCTCTAACCAGCAACTGCTCCCCTGACAGCGGACCTCCCTCTAACCGGCGACTGCTCCCCTGACAGCGGACCTCTCTCTAACCAGACTGCTCCCCTGCCAGCTAACCTCCCTCTTACCAGACTACTCCCCTGACAGCGGACCTCCCTCTAACGAGCGACTGCTCCCCTGACAGCGGACCTCCCTCTAACCAGACTGCTCCACTGACAGCTAACCTCCATCTAACCAGACTACTCCCCTGACAGCGGACCTCCCTCTAACCAGCGACTGTTCTCCTGTCAGCTAACCTCCCTCTAAGCAGACTACTCCCCTGACAGCGGACCTCCCTCTAACGAGCGACTGCTCCCCTGACAGCGGACATCCCTCTAACCAGAATGCTCCCCTGACAGCTAACCTCCCTCTAACCAGCGACTGCTCCCCTGACAGCGGACCTTCCTCTAACCAGCGACTGCTCCCCTGACAGCGGACCTTCCTCTAACCAGACTGCTGCCCTGACAGCTAACCTCCCTCTAACGAACGACTGCTCCTCTAACAGCGGACCTCCCTTTAACCAGACTGCTCCCCTGACAGCGGACCTCCGTCTAACTAGACTGCTCCCCTGACAGCTAACCTCCCTCTAACCAGACTACTCCCCTGACAGCGGACCTTCCTCTAACCAGACTGCTCCCCTGACAGCTAACCTCCCTCTAACCAGACTGCTTTCCTGACAGCGGACCTCCCTCTAACCAGACTGCTCCCCTGACAGCTAACCTCCCTCTAACGAGCAACTGCTCCCCTGACAGCGGACCTCCCCCTAACCAGACTGCTCCCCTGACAGCGGATCTCCCTCTAACCAGACTTCTCCCCTGACAGCTAACCTTCCTCTAACAAGACTACTACCCTGACAGCGGACCTCCTTCTAACCAGACTGCTCCCCTGACAGCTAACCTCTCTCTAACCAGACTCCTCCCCTGACAGCAGACCTCCCTCTAACCAGACTGCTCCCCTGACAGGTAACCTCCCTCTTACCAGCGGCTGCTCCCATGACAGCGGACCTACCTCTAACCAGACTGCTCCCTTTACAGCTAACCTCCCTCTAACCAGACTACTCTCTTGACAGCGGACCTCCCTCTAACGAGCGACTGCTCCCCTGACAGCTAACCTCCCTCTAACCAGACTACTCTCTTGACAGCGGACCTCCCTCCAACCAGCGACTGCTCCCCTGACAGCGGACCTCCCTCTAACCAGCGACTGCTCCCCTGACAGCGGACCTCCCTCTAACCAGACTGCTCCTCTCACAGCTAACCTCCAACTTACCAGACTACTACCCTGACAGCGGACCTCCCTCTAACGAGCGACTGCTCCCCTGACAGCGGACCTCCCTCTAACCAGACTGCTCCCCTGACAGCTAACCTCCCTCTAACTAGCGACTGCTCCCCTGCCGCTAACCTCCCTCTAACCAGACTACTCCCCTGATAGCAGACCTCCCTCTAACCAGACTGCTCCCCTGACAGCGGACCTCCCTCTAACCAGACTGCTCCCCTAACAGCGGAACTCCCTCTAACCAGACTGGTCCCCTGACAGCGGACCTCCCTCTAACCAGACTGCTCCCCTGACAGCTAACCTCCCTCTAAGCAGCGGCTGTTCCCCTGACAGCGGACCTCCCTCTAACCAGCGACTGTGTCCCTGACAGCTAACCTACCTCTAACCAGCGACTGCTCCCCTGACAGCGGACCTCCCTCTAACCAGACTGCTCCCCTGGCAGCGGACCTCCCTCTAACCAGACTGCTCCCCTAACAGCTTACCTCCCTCTAACCAGCGACTGCTCCCCTGACAGCGGACCTCCCTCTAACCAGACTGCTCCCCTGACAGCGGACCTCCCTTTAACCAGCGACTGCTCCACTGACAGCGGACCTCCCTCTAACCAGCGACTGCTCCCCTGACAGCGGAGCTCCCTCTAACCAGACTGCTCCCCTGACAGCTAACCTCCCTCTTACCAGACTACTCCCCTGACAGCGGACCTCCCTCTAACGAGCGACTGCTCCCCTGACAGCGGACCTCCCTCTAACCAGACTGCTCCAACGACAGCGGACCTCCCTCTAACCAGACTGCTCCCCTGACAGCGGACCTCCCTCTAACCAGCGACTGCTCCCCTGACAGCGGACCTCCCTCTAACCAGACTGCTCCACTGACAGCTAACCTCCCTCTTACCAGACTACTCCCCTGACAGCGGACCTCCCTCTAACGAGCGACTGCTCCCCTGACAGCGGACCGGCCTCTAACCAGACTGCTCCCCTGACAGCGGACCTCCCTCTAACCAGAATACTCCCCTGACAGCTAACCTCCCTCTAACCAGACTACTCCCCTGACAGCGGACCTCCCTCTAACCAGACCGCTCCCTTGACAGCTAACCTCCCTCTAACCAGTCTGCTTTCCTGACAGCGGACCTCCCTCTAACCAGCGACTGTTCCCCTGACACTGGACCTCCCTCTAACCAGACTGCTCTCCTGACAGCTAACCTCCCTCTAACGAGCGACTGCTCCCCTCACAGCTAACTTCACTCTAACCAGACTACTCCCCGACAGCGGACCTCCCTCTAACCAGACTGCTCCCCTGACAGCTAACCTCCCTCCAACGAGCGACTGCTCCTCTAACAGCGGAGCTCCCATTAACCAGACTGCTCCCCTGACAACGGACCTCCCTTTAACCAGACTGCTCCCCTGACAGCTAACCTCCCTCTAACCAGACTACTCCCCTGACAGCGGACCTCCCTCTAACCAGACTGCTCCCCTGACAGCTAACCTCCCTCTAACCAGACTGCTCTTCTGACAGCGGACCTCCCTCTAACCAGACTTCTCCCCTGACAGCTAACCTCCCTCTAACGAGCGACTGCTCCCCTGACAGCGGACCTCCCTCTAACCAGACTGCTCCCCTGACAGCGGACCTCCCTCTAACCAGACTGCTCCCTGATAGCGGACCTCCCTCTAACCAGTGACTGCTCCCCTGACAGCGGACCTCCCTCTAACCATACTACTCCCCTGACAGCGGACCTCCTTCTAACCAGCGACTGCTCCCCTGGCAGCGGACCTCCCTCTAACCAGACTACTCCCCTGACAGCTAACCTCCCTCTAACCAAACTGCTCCCCTGACAGCGGACCTCCCTATAAACAGACTGCTCCCCTGACAGCGGACCTCCCTCTAACCAGCGACTGCCCCCTGACAGCTAACCTCCCTCTAACCAGACTACTCCCCTGACAGCGGACCTCCCTCTAACCAGACTGTTCCCCTGACAGCTAACCTCCCTCTAACGAGCGACTGCTCCCCTGACAGAGGACCTCCCTCTAACCAGACTGCTCCACTGATAGCTAACCTCCCTCTAACCAGACTACTCCACTGACAGCGGACCTCCCTCTAACCAGCGACTGTTCCCCTGCCAGCGGACCTGCCTCTAACCAGACTGCTCCCCTGACAGCGGACCTCCCTCTAACCAGAATACTCCCCTGACAGCTAACCTCCCTATAACCAGACTACTCCCCTGACAGCGGATCTCCCTCTAACCAGACCGCTCCCTTGACAGCTAACCTCCCTCTAACCAGTCTGATTTCCTGACAGCGGACCTCCCTCTAACCAGCGACTGTTCCCCTGACACCGGACCTCCCTCTAACCAGACTGCTCTCCTGACAGCTAACCTCCCTCTAACGAGCGACTGCTCCCCTCACAGCTAACTTCACTCTAACCAGACTACTCCCCGACAGCGGACCTCCCTCTAACCAGACTGCTCCCCTGACAGCTAACCTCCCTCCAACGAGCGACTGCTCCTCTAACAGCGGAGCTCCCATTAACCAGACTGCTCCCCTGACAACGGACCTCCCTTTAACCAGACTGCTCCCCTGACAGCTAACCTCCCTCTAACCAGACTACTCCCCTGACAGCGGACCTCCCTCTAACCAGAATGTTCCCCTGACAGCTAATCTCCCTCTAACCAGACTGCTTTCCTGACAGCGGACCTCCCTCTAACCGAACTGCTCCCCTGACAGCTAACCTCCCTCTAACGAGCGACTGCTCCCCTGACAGCGGACCTCCCTCTAACCAGACTGTTCCCCTGACAGCTAACCTCCCTCTAACGAGCGACTGCTCCCCGACAGCGGACCTCTCTCTAACCAGACTGCTCCCCTGACAGCGGACCTCCCTCTAACCAGACTGCTCCCCTAACAGCTTACCTCCCTCTAACCAGCGACTGCTCCCCTGACAGCGGACCTCCCTCTAACCAGACTGCTCTCCTGACAGCGGACCTCCCTCTAACCAGCAACTGCTCCCCTGACAGCGGACCTCCCTCTAACCGGCGACTGCTCCCCTGACAGCGGACCTCTCTCTAACCAGACTGCTCCCCTGCCAGCTAACCTCCCTCTTACCAGACTACTCCCCTGACAGCGGACCTCCCTCTAACGAGCGACTGCTCCCCTGACAGCGGACCTCCCTCTAACCAGACTGCTCCACTGACAGCTAACCTCCATCTAACCAGACTACTCCCCTGACAGCGGACCTCCCTCTAACCAGCGACTGTTCTCCTGTCAGCTAACCTCCCTCTAAGCAGACTACTCCCCTGACAGCGGACCTCCCTCTAACGAGCGACTGCTCCCCTGACAGCGGACATCCCTCTAACCAGAATGCTCCCCTGACAGCTAACCTCCCTCTAACCAGCGACTGCTCCCCTGACAGCGGACCTTCCTCTAACCAGCGACTGCTCCCCTGACAGCGGACCTTCCTCTAACCAGACTGCTGCCCTGACAGCTAACCTCCCTCTAACGAGCGACTGCTCCTCTAACAGCGGACCTCCCTTTAACCAGACTGCTCCCCTGAAAGCGGACCTCCGTCTAACTAGACTGCTCCCCTGACAGCTAACCTCCCTCTAACCAGACTACTCCCCTGACAGCGGACCTTCCTCTAACCAGACTGCTCCCCTGACAGCTAACCTCCCTCTAACCAGACTGCTTTCCTGACAGCAAACCTCCCTCTAACCAGACTGCTCCCCTGACAGCTAACCTCCCTCTAACGAGCAACTGCTCCACTGACAGCGGACCTCCCCCTAACCAGACTGCTCCCCTGACAGCGGATCTCCCTCTAACCAGACTTCTCCCCTGACAGCTAACCTCCCTCTAACAAGACTACTACCCTGACAGCGGACCTCCCTCTAACCAGACTGCTCCCCTGACAGCTAACCTCTCTCTAACCAGACTCCTCCCCTGACAGCAGACCTCCCTCTAACCAGACTGCTCCCCTGACAGGTAACCTCCCTCTTACCAGCGGCTGCTCCCATGACAGCGGACCTACCTCTAACCAGACTGCTCCCTTTACAGCTAACCTCCCTCTAACCAGACTACTCTCTTGACAGCGGACCTCCCTCTAACGAGCGACTGCTCCCCTGACAGCGGACCTCCCTCTAACCAGACTGCTCCACTGACAGCTAACCTCCCTCTAACCAGCGACTGCTCCCCTGACAGCGGACCTCCCTCTAACCAGCGACTGCTCCCCTGACAGCGGACCTCCTTCTAACCAGCGACTGCTCCCTTGACAGCGGACCTCCCTCTAACCATACTACTCCCCTGACAGCGGACCTCCCTCCAACCAGCGACTGCTCCCCTGGCAGCGGACCTCCCTCTAACCAGACTACTCCCCTGACAGCTAACTTCCCTCTAACCAGACTGCTCCCCTGACAGCGGACCTCCCTCTAACCAGACTGCTCCCCTGACAGCGGACCTCTCTCTAACCAGACTACTCCCCGACAGCGGACCTCCCTCTAACCAGACTGCTCCCCTGACAGCTAACCTCCCTCTAACGAGCGACTGTTCCCCTGCCGCTAACCTCCCTCTAACCAGACTACTCCCCTGATAGCAGACCTCCCTCTAACCAGACTGCTCCCCTGACAGTGGACCTCCCTCTAACCAGACTGCTCCCCTAACAGCGGACTTCCCTCTAACCAGACTGCTCCCCTGACAGCTAACCTCTCTCTAACCAGACTGCTCCCCTGACAGCAGACCTCCCTCTAACCAGACTGCTCCCCTGACAGCGGACCTGCTTCTAACCAGCGACTGCTCCCCTGACAGCTAACCTCTTTCTAACCAGACTACTCCCCGACAGCGGACCTCCCTCTAACCAGACTGCTCCCCTGACAGCTAACCTCTCTCTAACCAGACTGCTCCCCTGACAGCGGAACTCCCTCTAACCGGATTGCTCCCCTGACAGCGGACCTCCCTCTAACCAGATTGCTCCCCTGACAGCGGACCTCTCTCTAACCAGAATACTCCCCTGACAGCTAACCTCCCTCTAACGAGACTACTCCCCTGACAGCGGACCTCCCTCTAACCAGACTGCTCACCTGACAGCTAACCTCCCTCTAACCAGACTGTTTTCCTGACAGCGGACCTCCCGCTAACCAGACTGCTCCCCTGACAGCTAACCTCCCTTTAACGAGCGACTTCTCCCCTGACAGCGGACCTCCCTCTAACCAGACTGCTCCCCTGACAGCGGACCTCCCTCTAACCAGACTGCTCCCCTGACAGCTAACCTCCCTCTAACCAGACTGCTCTTCTGACAGCGGACCTCCCTCTAACCAGACTGTTCCCCTGACAGCTAACCTCCCTCTAACGAGCGACTGCTCCCCTGGCAGCGGACCTCCCTCTAACCAGACTGCTCTCCTGACAGCGGACCTCCCTCTAACCAGACTGCTCCCTGACAGCGGACTTCCCTCTAACCTGCGACTGCTCCCCTGACAGCGGACCTCCCTCTAACCATACTACTCCCCTGACAGCGGACCTCCTTCTAACCAGCGACTGCTCCCCTGGCAGCGGACCTCCCTCTAACCAGACTACTCCCCTGACAGCTAACCTCCCTCTAACCAAACTGCTCCCCTGACAGCGGACCTCCCTCTAACCAGACTGCTCCCCTGACAGCAGACCTCCCTCTAACCAGCGACTGCCCCCTGACAGCTAACCTCCCTCTAACCAGACTGCTCCCCTGACAGCGGACCTCCCTCTAACCAGACTGTTCCCCTGACAGCTAACTTCCCTCTAACGAGCGACTGCTCCCCTGACAGCGGACCTCCCTCTAACCAGACTGCTCCACTGACAGCTAACCTCCCTCTAACCAGACTACTCCCCTGAAAGCGGACCTCCCTCTAACCAGCGACTGTTCCCCTGCCAGCGGACCTGCCTCTAACCAGACTGCTCCCCTGACAGCGGACCTCCCTCTAACCAGAATACTCCCCTGACAGCTAACCTCCCTCTAACCAGACTACTCCCCTGACAGCGGATCTCCCTCTAACCAGACCGCTCCCTTGACAGCTAACCTCCCTCTAACCAGTCTGATTTCCTGACAGCGGACCTCCCTCTAACCAGCGACTGTTCCCCTGACACCGGACCTCCCTCTAACCAGACTGCTCTCCTGACAGCTAACCTCCCTCTAACGAGCGACTGCTCCCCTCACAGCTAACTTCCCTCTAACCAGACTACTCCCCGACAGCGGACCTCCCTCTATCCAGACTGCTCCCCTGACAGCTAACCTCCCTCCAACGAGCGACTGCTCCTCTAACAGCGGACCTCCCATTAACCAGACTGCTCCCCTGACAACGGACCTCCCTTTAACCAGACTGCTCCCCTGACAGCTAACCTCCCTCTAACCAGACTACTCCCCTGACAGCGGACCTCCCTCTAACCAGAATGTTCCCCTGACAGCTAATCTCCCTCTAACCAGACTGCTTTCCTGACAGCGGACCTCCCTCTAACCGGACTGCTCCCCTGACAGCTAACCTCCCTCTAACGAGCGACTGCTCCCCTGACAGCAGACCTCCCTCTAACCAGACTGTTCCCCTGACAGCTAACCTCCCTCTAACGAGCGACTGCTCCCCGACAGCGGACCTCCCTCTAACCAGACTGCTCCCCTGACAGCGGACCTCCCTCTAACCAGACTGCTCCCCTAACAGCTTACCTCCCTCTAACCAGCGACTGCTCCCCTGACAGCGGAACTGCCTCTAACCAGACTGTTCCCCTGACAGCTTACCTCCCTCTAACCAGCGACTGCTCCCCTGACAGCGGACCTCCCTATAACCAAACTGCTCCCCTGACAGCGGACCTCCATCTAACCAGCGACTGCTCCCCTGACAGCAGACCTCCCTCTAACCAGCGACTGCTCCACTGGCAGCGGACCTCTCTCTATCCAGCGACTGTTCCCCTGACAGCTAACCTCCCTCTAAGCAGACTACTCCCCTGACAGCGGACCTCCCTCTAACGAGCGACTACTCCCCTGACAGCGGACCTCCCTCTAACCAGACTGCTCCACTGACAGCTAACCTCCATCTAACCAGACTACTCCCCTGACAGCGGACCTCCCTCTAACCAGCGACTGTTCTCCTGTCAGCTAACCTCCCTCTAAGCAGACTACTCCCCTGACAGCGGACCTCCCTCTAACGAGCGACTGCTCCCCTGACAGCGGACATCCCTCTAACCAGAATGCTCCCCTGACAGCTAACCTCCCTCTAACCAGCGACTGCTCCCCTGACAGCTAACCTCCCTCTAACGAGCGACTGCTCCCCTGACAGCTAACCTCCCTCTAACCAGACTACTCCCCGACAGCGGACTTCCCTCTAACCAGACTGCTCCCCTGACAGCTAACCTCCCTCTAACGAGACTACTCCCCTGACAGCGGACCTCCCTCTAACCAGACTGCTCCCCTGACAGCTAACCTCCCTCTAACCAGACTGTTTTCCTGAGAGCGGACCTCCCTCTAACCAGACTGCTGCCCTGACAGCTAACCTCCCTTTAACGAGCGACTTCTCCCCTGACAGCGGACCTCCCTCTAACCAGACTGCTCCCCTGACAGCGGACCTCCCTCTAACCAGACTGTTCCCCTGACAGCTAACCTCCCTCTAACGAGCGACTGCTCCCCGACAGCGGACCTCCCTCTAACCAGACTGCTCCCCTGACAGCGGACCTCCCTCTAACCAGACTGCTCCCCTAACAGCTTACCTCCCTCTAACCAGCGACTGCTCCCCTGACAGCGGACCTGCCTCTAACCAGACTGCTCCCCTGACAGCTTACCTCCCTCTAACCAGCGACTGCTCCCCTGACAGCGGACCTCCCTATAACCAAACTGCTCCCCTGACAGCGGACCTCCATCTAACCAGCGACTGCTCCCCTGACAGCAGACCTCCCTCTAACCAGCGACTGCTCCACTGGCAGCGGACCTCCCTCTAACCAGCGACTGTTCCCATGACAGCTAACCTCCCTCTAAGCAGACTACTCCCCTGACAGCGGACCTCCCTCTAACGAGCGACTACTCCCCTGACAGCGGACCTCCCTCTAACCAGACTGCTCCACTAACAGCTAACCTCCATCTAACCAGACTACTCCCCTGACAGCGGACCTCCCTCTAACCAGCGACTGTTCTCCTGTCAGCTAACCTCCCTCTAAGCAGACTACTCCCCTGACAGCGGACCTCCCTCTAACGAGCGACTGCTCCCCTGACAGCGGACATCCCTCTAACCAGAATGCTCCCCTGACAGCTAACCTCCCTCTAACCAGCGACTGCTCCCCTGACAGCGGACTTCCCTCTAACCAGCGGCTGCTCCCCTGACAGCGGACCTTCCTCTAACCAGACTGCTCCCCTGACAGCTAACCTCCCTCTAACGAGCGACTGCTCCTCTAACAGCGGACCTCCCTTTAACCAGACTGCTCCCCTGACAGCGGACCTCCGTCTAACTAGACTGCTCCCCTGACAGCTAACCTCCCTCTAACCAGACTACTCCCCTGACAGCGGACCTGCCTCTAACCAGACTGCTCCCCTGACAGCTAACCTCCCTCTAACCAGACTGATTTCCTGACAGCGGACCTCCCTCTAACCAGACTGCTCCCCTGACAGCTAACCTCTTTCTAACGAGCAACTGCTCCCCTGACAGCGGACCTCCCCCTAACCAGACTGCTCCCCTGACAGCGGACCTCCCTCTAACCAGACTTCTCCCCTGACAGCTAACCTCCCTCTTACCAGACTACTCCCCTGACAGCGGACCTCCCTCTAACCAGACTGCTCCCCTGACAGGTAACCTCTCTCTAACCAGACTGCTCCCCTGACAGCGGACCTCCCTCTAACCAGACTGCGCCCCTGACAGCTAACCTCCCTCTAACCAGCGGCTGCTCCCCTGACAACGGACCTCCTTCTAACCAGCGACTGCTCCCCTGACAGCGGACCTCCCTCTAACCAGACTACTCCCCTGACAGCTAACCTCACTCTAACCAGACTGCTCCCCTGACAGCGGACCTGCCTCTAACCAGACTGCTCCCCTGACAGCTTACCTCCCTCTAACCTGCGACTGCTCCCCTGACAGCGGACCTCCCTATAACCAGACTGCTCCCCTGACAGCGGACCTCCCTCTAACCAGCGACTGCTCCCCTGACAGCGGACCTCCCTCTAACCAGACTGCTCCCCTGACAGCTAACCTCCCTCTTACCAGACTACTCCCCTGACAGCGGACCTCCCTCTAACGAGCGACTGCTCCCCTGACAGCGGACCTCCCTCTAACCAGACTGCGCCCCTGACAGCTAACCTCCCTCTAACCAGCGGCTACTCCCCTGACAGCGGACCTCCTTCTAACCAGCGACTGCTCCCCTGACAGCGGACCTCCCTCTAACCATACTACTCCCCTGACAGCGGACCTCCCTCCAACCAGCGACTGCTCCCCTGGCAGCGGACCTCCCTCTAACCAGACTACTGCCCTGACAGCTAATTTCCCTCTAACCAGACTGCTCCCCTGACAGCGGACCTCCCTCTAACCAGACTGCTCCCCTGACAGCGGACCTCCCTCTAACCAGCGACAGCTCCCCTGACAGCTAACCTCCCTCTAACCAGACTGCTCCCCTGACAGTGGACCTCCCTCTAACCAGACTGTTCCCCTGACAGCTAACCTCCCTCTAACGAGCGACTGCTCCCCGACAGCGCACCTCCCTCTAACCAGACTGCTCCCCTGACAGCGGACCTCCCTCTAACCAGACTGCTCCCCTAACAGCTTACCTCCCTCTAACCAGCGACTGCTCCCCTGACAGCGGACCTCCCTCTAACCAGACTGCTCCCCTGACAGCGGACCTCCCTCTAACCAGCGACTGCTCCCCTGACAGCGGACCTCCCTCTAACCAGCGACTGCTCCCCTGACAGCGGACCTCCCTCTAACCAGACTGCTCCCCTGACAGCTAACCTCCCTCTTACCAGACTACTACCCTGACAGCGGACCTCCCTCTAACGAGCGACTGCTCCCCTGACAGCGGACCTCCTTCTAACCAGACTGCTCCCCTGACAGCTAACCTCCCTCTAACGAGCGACTGCTCCCCCGCCGCTAACCTCCCTCTAACCAGACTACTCCCCTGATAGCCGACCTCCCTCTAACCAGACTGCTCCCCTGACAGTGGACCTCCCTCTAACCAGACTGCTCCCCTAACAGCGGACTTCCCTCTAACCAGACTGCTTCCCTGACAGCCAACCTCTCTCTAACCAGACTGCTCCCCTGACAGCAGACCTCCCTCTAACCAGACTGCTCCCCTGACAGCGGACCTGCTTCTAACCAGCGACTGCTCCCCTGACAGCTAACCTCTTTCTAACCAGACTACTCCCCGACAGCGGACCTCCCTCTAACCAGACTGCTCCCCTGACAGCTAACCTCTCTCTAACCAGACTGCTCCCCTGACAGCGGAACTCCCTCTAACCGGACTGCTCCCCTGACAGCGGACCTCCCTCTAACCAGATTGCTCCCCTGACAGCGGACCTCTCTCTAACCAGAATACTCCCCTGACAGCTAACCTCCCTCTAACCAGACTACTCCCCTGACAGCGGACCTCCCTCTAACCAGACCGCTCCCTTGACAGCTAACCTCCCTCTAACCAGTCTGCTTTCCTGACTGCGGACCTCCCTCTAACCAGCGACTGTTCCCCTGACACCGGACCTCCCTCTAACCAGACTGCTCCCCTGACAGCTAACCTCCCTCTAACGAGACTACTCCCCTGACAGCGGACCTCCCTCTAACCAGACTGCTCACCTGACAGCTAACCTCCCTCTAACCAGACTGTTTTCCTGAGAGCGGACCTCCCGCTAACCAGACTGCTCCCCTGACAGCTAACCTCCCTTTAACGAGCGACTTCTCCCCTGACAGCGGACCTCCCTCTAACCAGACTGCTCCCCTGACAGCGGACCTCTCTCTAACCAGACTGCTCCCCTGACAGCTAACCTCCCTCTAACCAGACTGCTCTTCTGACAGCGGACCTCCCTCTAACCAGACTGATCCCCTGACAGCTAACCTCCCTCTAACGAGCGACTGCTCCCCTGGCAGCGGACCTCCCTCTAACCAGACTGCTCCCCTGACAGCGGACCTCCCTCTAACAAGACTGCTCCCTGACAGCGGACCTCCCTCTAAACAGCGACTGCTCCCCTGACAGCGGACCTCCCTCTAACCATACTACTCCCCTGACAGCGGACCTCCTTCTAACCAGCGACTGCTCCCCTGGCAGCGGACCTCCCTCTAACCAGACTGCTCCCCTGACAGCGGACCTCCCTCTAACCAGACTGCTCCCCTGACAGCGGACCTCCCTCTAACCAGCGACTGCCCCCTGACAGCTAACCTCCCTCTAACCAGACTGCTCCCCTGACAGCGGACCTCCCTCTAACCAGACTGTTCCCCTGACAGCTAACTTCCCTCTAACAAGCGACTGCTCCCCTGACAGCGGACCTCCCTCTAACCAGACTGCTCCACTGACAGCTAACCTCCCTCTAACCAGACTACTCCCATGAAAGCGGACCTCTCTCTAACCAGCGACTGTTCCCCTGCCAGCGGACCTGCCTCTAACCAGACTGCTCCCCTGACAGCGGACCTCCCTCTAACCAGAATACTCCCCTGACAGCTAACCTCCCTCTAACCAGACTACTCCCCTGACAGCGGACCTCCCTCTAACCAGACCGCTCCCTTGACAGCTAACCTCCCTCTAACCAGTCTGCTTTCCTGACAGCGGACCTCCCTCTAACCAGCGACTGTTCTTCTGACACCGGACCTCCCTCTAACCAGACTGCTCTCCTGACAGCTAACCTCCCTCTAACGAGCGACTGCTCCCCTCACAGCTAACCTCCCTCTAACCAGACTACTCCCCGACAGCGGACCTCCCTCTAACCAGACTGCTCCCCTGACAGCTAACCTCCCTCCAACGAGCGACTGCTCCTCTAACAGCGGACCTCCCTTTAACCAGACTGCTCCCCTGACAACGGACCTCCCTCTAACCAGACTGCTCCCCTGACAGCTAACCTCCCTCTAACCAGACTACTCCCCTGACAGCGGACCTCCCTCTAACCAGACTGCTCTCCTGACAGCTAACCTCCCTCTAACCAGACTGCTTTCCTGACAGCGGACCTCCCTCTAACCAGACTGCTCCCCTGACAGCTAACCTCTCTCTAACGAGCGACTGCTCCCCTGACAGCGGACCTCCCTCTAACCAGACTGTTCCCCTGACAGCTAACCTCCCTCTAACGAGCGACTGCTCCCCGACAGCGGACCTTCCTCTAACAAGACTGCTCCCCTGACAGCGGGCCTCCCTCTAACCAGACTGCTCCCCTAACAGCTTACCTCCCTCTAACCAGCGACTGTTCCCCTGACAGCGGACCTCCCTCTAACCAGACTGCTCCCCTGACAGCGGACCTCCCTCTAACCAGCAACTGCTCCCCTGACAGCGGACCTCCCTCTAACCAGCGACTGCTCCCCTGACAGAGGACCTCCCTCTAACCAGACTGCTCCCCTGACAGCTAACCTCCCTTTTACCAGACTACTCCCCTGACAGCAGACCTCCCTCTAACGAGCGACTACTCTCCTGACAGCGGACCTCCCTCTAACCAGACTGCTCCACTGACAGCTAACCTCCATCTAACCAGACTACTCCCCTGACAGCGGACCTCCCTCTAACCAGCGACTGTTCTCCTGTCAGCTAACCTCCCTCTAAGCAGACTACTCCCCTGACAGCGGACCTGCCTCTAACCAGACTGCTCCCCTGACAGCTAACCTCCCTCTAACCAGACTGCTTTCCTGACAGCGGACCTCCCTCTAACCAGACTGCTCCCCTGACAGCTAACCTCCTTCTAACGAGCAACTGCTCCCCTGAGACAGCGGACCTCCCTCTAACCAGAATGCTCCCCTGACAGCGGACCTCCCTCTAACCAGACTTCTCCCCTGACAGCTAACCTCCCTCTAACCAGACTACTCCCCTGAAAGCGGACCTCCCTCTAACCAGACTGCTCCCCTGACAGCTAACCTCTCTCTAACCAGACTGCTCCCCTGACAGCGGACCTCCCTCTAACCAGACTACTCCCCTGACAGCGGACCTGCCTCTAACCAGACTGCTCCCCTGACCGCTAACCTCCCTCTAACCAGACTGCTTTCCTGACAGCGGACCTCCCTCTAACCAGACTGCTCCCCTGACAGCTAACCTCCTTCTAACGAGCAACTGCTCCCTTGACAGCGGACCTCCCTCTAACCAGACTGCTCCCCTGACAGCGGACCTCCCTCTAACCAGACTTCTCCCCTGACAGCTAACCTCCCTCTAACCAGACTACTCCCCTGACAACGGCCCTCCCTCTAACCAGACTGCTCCCTTGACAGCTAACCTCTCTCTAACCAGACTGCTCCCCTGACAGCGGACCTCCCTCTAACCAGACTGCGCCCCTGACAGCTAACCTCCCTCTAACCAGCGGCTGTTCCCCTGACAACGGACCTCCTTCTAACGAGCGACTGCTCCCCTGACAGCGGACCTCCCTCTAACCATACTACTCCCCTGACAGCGGACCTCCCTCCAACCAGCGACTGCTCCCCTGGCAGCGGACCTCCCTCTAACCAGACTACTCCCCTGACAGCTAACCTCCCTCTAACCAGACTGCTCCCCTGACAGCGGACCTGCCTCTAACCAGACTGCTCCCCTGACAGCTTACCTCCCTCTAACCAGCGACTGCTCCCCTGACAGCGGACCTCCCTATAACCAAACTGCTCCCCTGACAGCGGACCTCCCTCTAACCAGCGACTGCTCCCCTGACAGCGGACCTCCCTCTAACCAGCGACTGCTCCACTGGCAGCGGACCTCCCTCTAACCAGACTGCTCCCCTGACAGCTAACCTCCCTCTTACCAGACTACTCCCCTGACAGCGGACCTCCCTCTAACGAGCAACTGCTCCCCTGACAGCGGACCTCCCTCTAACCAGACTGCTCCACTGACAGCTAACCTCCTCTAACCAGACTACTCCCCTGACAGCGGACCTCCCTCTAACCAGCGACTGTTCCCCTGACAGTTAACCTCCCTCTAAGCAGACTACTCCCCTGACAGCTGACCTCCCTCTAACCAGACTGTTCCCCTGACAGCTAACCTCCCTCTAACGAGCGACTGCTCCCCGACAGCGCACCTCCCTCTAACCAGACTGCTCCCCTGACAGCGGACCTCCCTCTAACCAGACTGCTCCCCTGACAGCGGACCTCCTTCTAACCAGCGACTGCTCCCCTGACAGTGGACCTCCCTCTAACCAGCGACTGCCCCCTGACAGCGGACCTCCCTCTAACCAGACTGCTCCCTTGACAGCTAACCTCCCTCTTACCCGACTACTCCCCTGACAGCGGACCTCCCTCTAACGAGCGACTGCTCCCCTGACAGCGGACCTCCCTCTAACCAGACTGCTCCACTGACAGCTAACCTCCCTCTAACCAGACTACTCCCCCGACAGCGGACCTCCCTCTAACCAGCGACTGTTCCCCTGACAGCGGACCTGGGTCTAACCAGACTGCTCCCCTGACAGCGGACCTCCCTCTAACCAGAATACTCCCCTGACAGCTAACCTCCCTCTAACCAGACTACTCCCCTGACAGCGGACCTCCCTCTAACCAGCGACTGCTCCCCTGACAGCGGACCTTCCTCTAACCAGCGACTGCTCCCCTGACAGCAGACCTTCCTCTAACCAGACTGCTCCCCTGACAGCTAACCTCCCTCTAACGAGCGACTGCTCCTCTAACAGCGGACCTCCCTTTAACCAGACTGCTCCCCTGACAACGGACCTCCGTCTAACTAGACTGCTCCCCTGACAGCTAACCTCCCTCTAACCAGACTACTCCCCTGACAGTGGACCTCCCTCTAACCAGACTGCTCCCCTGACAGCTAACCTCCCTCTAACCAGACTGCTTTCCTGACAGCGGACCTCCCTCTAACCAGACTGCTCCCCTGACAGCTAACCTCCCTCTAACGAGCAACTGCTCCCCTGACAGCGGACCTCCCTCTAACTAGACTGCTCCCCTGACAGTGGACCTCCCTCTAACCAGACTTCTCGCCTGACAGCTAACCTCCCTCTAACCAGACTACTCCCCTGACAGCGGACCTCCCTCTAACCAGACTGCTCCCCTGACAGTGGACCTCTCTCTAACCTGACTACTCCCCTGACAGCTAACCTCCCTCTAACCAGACTGCTCCCCTGACAGCGGACCTCCCTCTAACCAGCGACTGCTCCCCTGACAGTGGACCTCCCTCTAACCAGCGACTGCCCCCTGACAGCGGACCTCCCTCTAACCAGACTGCTCCCTTGACAGCTAACCTCCCTCTTACCCGACTACTCCCCTGACAGCGGACCTCCCTCTAACGAGCAACTGCTCCCCTGACAGCGGACCTCCCTCTAACCAGACTGCTCCACTGACAGCTAACCTCCCTCTAACTAGACTACTCCCCTGACAGCGGACCTCCCTCTAACCAGCGACTGTTCCCCTGACAGCGGACCTGCGTCTAACCAGACTGCTCTCCTGACAGCGGACCTCCCTCTAACCAGAATACTCCCCTGACAGCTAACCTCCCTCTAACCAGACTACTCCCCTGACAGCGGACCTCCCTCTAACCAGCGACTGCTCCCCTGACAGCGGACCTTCCTCTAACCAGCGACTGCTCCCCTAACAGCGGACCTTCCTCTAACCAGACTGCTCCCCTGACAGCTAACCTCCCTCTAACGAGCGACTGCTCCTCTAACAGCGGACCTCCCTTTAACCAGACTGCTCCCCTGACAGCGGACCTCCGTCTAACTAGACTGCTCCCCTGACAGCTAACCTCCCTCTAACCAGACTACTCCCCTGACAGTGGACCTCCCTCTAACCAGACTGCTCCCCTGACAGCTAACCTCCCTCTAACCAGACTGCTTTCCTGACAGCGGACCTCCCTCTAACCAGACTGCTCCCCTGACAGCTAACCTAACTCTAACGAGCAACTGCTCCCCTGACAGCGGACCTCCCTCTAACTAGACTGCTCCCCTGACAGCGGACCTCCCTCTAACCAGACTTCTCCCCTGACAGCTAACCTCCCTCTAACCAGACTACTCCCCTGACAGCGGACCTCCCGCTAACCAGACTGCTTCCCTGACAGCTACCTCTCTCTAACCAGACTGCTCCCCTGACAGCGGACCTCCCTCTAACCAGACTGCGCCCCTGACAGCTAACCTCCCTCTAACCAGCGGCTGCTCCCCTGACAGCGGACCTCCTTCTAACCAGCGACTGCTCCCCTGACAGCGGACCTCCCTCTAACCATACTACTCCCCTGACAGCGTACCTCCCTCCAACCAGCGACTGCTCCCCTGACAGCGGACCTCCCTCTAACCAGACTACTCCCCTGACAGCTAACCTCCCTCTAACCAGACTACTCCCCTGACAGCGGACCTGCCTCTAATCAGACTGCTCCCCTGACAGCTAACCTCCCTCTAACCAGACTGATTTCCTGACAGCGGACCTCCCTCTAACCAGACTGCTCCCCTGACAGCTAACCTCTTTCTAACGAGCAACTGCTCCCCTGACAGCGGACCTCCCCCTAACCAGACTGCTCCCCTGACAGCGGACCTCCCTCTAACCAGACTTCTCCCCTGACAGCTAACGTCCCTCTTACCAGACTACTCCCCTGACAGCGGACCTCCCTCTAACCAGACTGCTCCCCTGACAGGTAACCTCTCTCTAACCAGACTGCTCCCCTGACAGCGGACCTCCCTCTAACCAGACTGCGCCCCTGACAGCTAACCTCCCTCTAACCAGCGGCTGCTCCCCTGACAACGGACCTCCTTCTAACCAGCGACTGCTCCCCTGACAGCGGACCTCCCTCTAACCAGACTACTCCCCTGACAGCTAACCTCACTCTAACCAGACTGCTCCCCTGACAGCGGACCTGCCTCTAACCAGACTGCTCCCCTGACAGCTTACCTCCCTCTAACCTGCGACTGCTCCCCTGACAGCGGACCTCCCTATAACCAGACTGCTCCCCTGACAGCGGACCTCCCTCTAACCAGCGACTGCTCCCCTGACAGCGGACCTCCCTCTAACCAGACTGCTCCCCTGACAGCTAACCTCCCTCTTACCAGACTACTCCCCTGACAGCGGACCTCCCTCTAACGAGCGACTGCTCCCCTGACAGCGGACCTCCCTCTAACCAGACTGCGCCCCTGACAGCTAACCTCCCTCTAACCAGCGGCTACTCCCCTGACAGCGGACCTCCTTCTAACCAGCGACTGCTCCCCTGACAGCGGACCTCCCTCTAACCATACTACTCCCCTGACAGCGGACCTCCCTCCAACCAGCGACTGCTCCCCTGGCAGCGGACCTCCCTCTAACCAGACTACTGCCCTGACAGCTAATTTCCCTCTAACCAGACTGCTCCCCTGACAGCGGACCTCCCTCTAACCAGACTGCTCCCCTGACAGCGGACCTCCCTCTAACCAGCGACAGCTCCCCTGACAGCTAACCTCCCTCTAACCAGACTGCTCCCCTGACAGTGGACCTCCCTCTAACCAGACTGTTCCCCTGACAGCTAACCTCCCTCTAACGAGCGACTGCTCCCCGACAGCGCACCTCCCTCTAACCAGACTGCTCCCCTGACAGCGGACCTCCCTCTAACCAGACTGCTCCCCTAACAGCTTACCTCCCTCTAACCAGCGACTGCTCCCCTGACAGCGGACCTCCCTCTAACCAGACTGCTCCCCTGACAGCGGACCTTCCTCTAACCAGCGACTGCTCCCCTGACAGCGGACCTCCCTCTAACCAGCGACTGCTCCCCTGACAGCGGACCTCCCTCTAACCAGACTGCTCCCCTGACAGCTAACCTCCCTCTTACCAGACTACTACCCTGACAGCGGACCTCCCTCTAACGAGCGACTGCTCCCCTGACAGCGGACCTCCTTCTAACCAGACTGCTCCCCTGACAGCTAACCTCCCTCTAACGAGCGACTGCTCCCCCGCCGCTAACCTCCCTCTAACCAGACTACTCCCCTGATAGCCGACCTCCCTCTAACCAGACTGCTCCCCTGACAGTGGACCTCCCTCTAACCAGACTGCTCCCCTAACAGCGGACTTCCCTCTAACCAGACTGCTTCCCTGACAGCCAACCTCTCTCTAACCAGACTGCTCCCCTGACAGCAGACCTCCCTCTAACCAGACTGCTCCCCTGACAGCGGACCTGCTTCTAACCAGCGACTGCTCCCCTGACAGCTAACCTCTTTCTAACCAGACTACTCCCCGACAGCGGACCTCCCTCTAACCAGACTGCTCCCCTGACAGCTAACCTCTCTCTAACCAGACTGCTCCCCTGACAGCGGAACTCCCTCTAACCGGACTGCTCCCCTGACAGCGGACCTCCCTCTAACCAGATTGCTCCCCTGACAGCGGACCTCTCTCTAACCAGAATACTCCCCTGACAGCTAACCTCCCTCTAACCAGACTACTCCCCTGACAGCGGACCTCCCTCTAACCAGACCGCTCCCTTGACAGCTAACCTCCCTCTAACCAGTCTGCTTTCCTGACAGCGGACCTCCCTCTAACCAGCGACTGTTCCCCTGACACCGGACCTCCCTCTAACCAGACTGCTCCCCTGACAGCTAACCTCCCTCTAACGAGACTACTCCCCTGACAGCGGACCTCCCTCTAACCAGACTGCTCACCTGACAGCTAACCTCCCTCTAACCAGACTGTTTTCCTGAGAGCGGACCTCCCGCTAACCAGACTGCTCCCCTGACAGCTAACCTCCCTTTAACGAGCGACTTCTCCCCTGACAGCGGACCTCCCTCTAACCAGACTGCTCCCCTGACAGCGGACCTCTCTCTAACCAGACTGCTCCCCTGACAGCTAACCTCCCTCTAACCAGACTGCTCTTCTGACAGCGGACCTCCCTCTAACCAGACTGATCCCCTGACAGCTAACCTCCCTCTAACGAGCGACTGCTCCCCTGGCAGCGGACCTCCCTCTAACCAGACTGCTCCCCTGACAGCGGACCTCCCTCTAACAAGACTGCTCCCTGACAGCGGACCTCCCTCTAACCAGCGACTGCTCCCCTGACAGCGGACCTCCCTCTAACCATACTACTCCCCTGACAGCGGACCTCCTTCTAACCAGCGACTGCTCCCCTGGCAGCGGACCTCCCTCTAACCAGACTACTCCCCTGACAGCTAACCTCCCTCTAACCAAACTGCTCCCCTGACAGCGGACCTCCCTCTAACCAGACTGCTCCCCTGACAGCGGACCTCCCTCTAACCAGCGACTGCCCCCTGACAGCTAACCTCCCTCTAACCAGACTGCTCCCCTGACAGCGGACCTCCCTCTAACCAGACTGTTCCCCTGACAGCTAACTTCCCTCTAACAAGCGACTGCTCCCCTGACAGCGGACCTCCCTCTAACCAGACTGCTCCACTGACAGCTAACCTCCCTCTAACCAGACTACTCCCCTGAAAGCGGACCTCCCTCTAACCAGCGACTGTTCCCCTGCCAGCGGACCTGCCTCTAACCAGACTGCTCCCCTGACAGCGGACCTCCCTCTAACCAGAATACTCCCCTGACAGCTAACCTCCCTCTAACCAGACTACTCCCCTGACAGCGGACCTCCCTCTAACCAGACCGCTCCCTTGACAGCTAACCTCCCTCTAACCAGTCTGCTTTCCTGACAGCGGACCTCCCTCTAACCAGCGACTGTTCTTCTGACACCGGACCTCCCTCTAACCAGACTGCTCTCCTGACAGCTAACCTCCCTCTAACGAGCGACTGCTCCCCTCACAGCTAACCTCCCTCTAACCAGACTACTCCCCGACAGCGGACCTCCCTCTAACCAGACTGCTCCCCTGACAGCTAACCTCCCTCCAACGAGCGACTGCTCCTCTAACAGCGGACCTCCCTTTAACCAGACTGCTCCCCTGACAACGGACCTCCCTCTAACCAGACTGCTCCCCTGACAGCTAACCTCCCTCTAACCAGACTACTCCCCTGACAGCGGACCTCCCTCTAACCAGACTGCTCTCCTGACAGCTAACCTCCCTCTAACCAGACTGCTTTCCTGACAGCGGACCTCCCTCTAACCAGACTGCTCCCCTGACAGCTAACCTCCCTCTAACGAGCGACTGCTCCCCTGACAGCGGACCTCCCTCTAACCAGACTGTTCCCCTGACAGCTAACCTCCCTCTAACGAGCGACTGCTCCCCGACAGCGGACCTCCCTCTAACCAGACTGCTCCCCTGACAGCGGGCCTCCCTCTAACCAGACTGCTCCCCCAACAGCTTACCTCCCTCTAACCAGCGACTGTTCCCCTGACAGCGGACCTCCCTCTAACCAGACTGCTCCCCTGACAGCGGACCTCCCTCTAACCAGCAACTGCTCCCCTGACAGCGGACCTCCCTCTAACCAGCGACTGCTCCCCTGACAGAGGACCTCCCTCTAACCAGACTGCTCCCCTGACAGCTAACCTCCCTTTTACCAGACTACTCCCCTGACAGCAGACCTCCCTCTAACGAGCGACTACTCTCCTGACAGCGGACCTCCCTCTAACCAGACTGCTTTCCTGACAGCGGAACTCCCTCTAACCAGACTGCTCCCCTGACAGCTAACCTCCCTCTTACCAGACTACTCCCCTGACAGCGGACCTCCCTCTAACGAGCGACTGCTCCCCTGACAGCGGACCTCCCTCTAACCAGACTGCTCCACTGACAGCTAAACTCCCTCTAACCAGACTACTCCCCTGACAGCGGACCTCCCTCTAACCATACTGCTCCCCTGACAGCTAACCTCCCTCTAACCAGACTGCTTTCCTGACAGCGGAACTCCCTCTAACCAGACTGCTCCCCTGACAGCTAACCTCCTTCTAACGAGCAACTGCTCCCCTGACAGCAGACCTCCCTCTAACCAGACTGCTCCCCTGACAGCGGACCTCCCTCTAACCAGACTTCTCCCCTGACAGCTAACCTCCCTCTAACCAGACTACTCCCCTGACAGCGGACCTCCCTCTAACCAGAATGCTCCCCTAACAGCTTACCTCCCTCTAACCAGCGACTGCTCCCCTGACAGCGGACCTCCCTCTAACCAGACTGCTCCCCTGACAGCGGACCTCCCTCTAACCAGCGACTGCTCCCCTGACAGCGAACCTCCCTCTAACCAGACTGCTCCCCTGACAGTGGACCTCCCTCTAACCAGACTGCTCCCCTGACAGCTAACCTCTCTCTAACCAGACTGCTCCCCTGACAGCAGACCTCCCTCTAACCAGACTGCTCCCCTGACAGCGGACCTGCTTCTAACCAGCGACTGCTCCCCTGACAGCTAACCTCTCTCTAACCAGACTACTCCCCGACAGCGGACCTCCCTCTAACCAGACTGCTCCCCTGACAGCTAACCTCTCCCTAACCAGACTGCTCCCCTGACAGCGGAACTCCCTCTAACCAGACTGCTCCCCTGACAGCGGACCTCCCTCTAACCAGACTGCTCCCCTGACAGCAAACCTCCCTCTAACCAGCGGCTGTTCCCCTGACAGCGGACCTCCCTCTAACCAGCGACTGTGTCCCTGACAGCTAACCTCCCTCTAACCAGCGACTGTTCCCCTGACAGCGTACCTCCCTCTAACCAGACTGCTCCCCTAACAGCGGACATCCCTCTAACCAGCGACTGCTCCCCTGGCAGCTAACCTCCCTCTAACCAGCGGCTGTTCCCCTGACAGCGGACCTCCCTCTAACGAGAGACTGTTCCCCTGACAGCTTACCTCCCTCTAACTAGACTGCTCCCCTGACAGCTAACCTCCCTCTAACGAGCGACTGCTCCCCTGCCGCTAACCTCCCTCTAACCAGACTACTCTACTGATAACAGACCTCCCTCTAACCAGAATGCTCCCCTGACAGCTAACCTCCCTCTAACCAGACTGCTTTCCTGACAGCGGACCTTCCTCTAACCAGACTGCTCCCCTGACAGCTAATCTCCCTCTAACGAGCAACTGCTCCCCTGACAGCGGACCTCCCTCTAACCAGACTGCTCCCCTGACAGCGGACCTCCCTCTAACCAGACTTCTCCCCTGACAGCTAACCTCCCTCTAACCAGATTACTCCCCTGACAGCGGAACTCCCTCTAACCAGACTGCTCCCCGGACAGCGGACCTCCCTCTAACCAGAAAGCGCCCCTGACAGCTAACCTCCCTCTAACCAGCGGCTGCTCCCCTGACAGCGGACCTCCTTCTAACCAGCGACTGCTCCCCTGACAGCGGGCCTCCCTCTAACCATACTACTCCCCTGACAGCGGACCTCCCTCTGACCAGCGACTGCTCCCCTGGCAGCGGACCTCCCTCTAACCAGACTACTCCCCTGACAGCTAACTTCCCTCTAACCAGACTGCTCCCCTGACAGCGGACCTCCCTCTAACCAGCGACTGCTCCCCTGACAGCTAACCTCCCTCTAACCAGATTGTTCCCCTGACAGCTAACCTCCCTCTAGCGAGCGACTGCTCCCCGACAGCGGACCTCCCTTTAACCAGACTGCTCCCCTGACAGCGGACCTCCCTCTAACCAGCGACTGCTCCCCTGACAGCTAACCTCCCTCTAACCAGACTGCTCCCCTGACAGCGGACCTCCCTCTAACCAGGCTGTTCCCCTGACAGCTAACCTCCCTCTAACGAGCGACTGCTCCCCGACAGCGGACCTCCCTTTAACCAGACTGCTCCCCTGACAGCGGACCTCCCTCTAACCAGAGACTGCTTCCCTGACAGCTAACCTCCCTCTAACCAGACTGCTCCCCTGACAGCGGACCTCCCTCTAACCAGACTGTTCCCCTGACAGCTAAACTCCCTCTAACGAGCGACTGCTCCCCGACAGCGGACCTCCCTCTAACCAGACTGCTCCCCTGACAGCGGACCTCCCTCTAACCAGACTGCTCCCCTAACAGCTGACCTCCCTCTAACCAGACTGCTCCCCTGACAGCTAACCTCTCTCTAACCAGACTCCTCCCCTGACAGCAGACCTCCCTCTAACCAGACTGCTCCCCTGACAGGTAACCTCCCTCTTACCAGCGGCTGCTCCCCTGACAGCGGACCTACCTCTAACCAGACTGCTCCCTTTACAGCTAACCTCCCTCTAACCAGACTACTCTCTTGACAGCGGACCTCCCTCTAACGAGCGACTGCTCCCCTGACAGCGGACCTCCCTCTAACCAGACTGCTCCACTGACAGCTAACCTCCCTCTAAGCAGACTACTCCCTTGACAGCGGACCTCCCTCTAACGAGCGACTGCTCCCCTGACAGCGGACATCCCTCTAACCAGACTGCTCCCCTGACAGCTAACCTTCCTCTAACCAGCGACTGCTCGCCTTGACAGCTAACCTCCCTCTAAGCAGACTACTCCCCTGACAGCGGACCTCCCTCTGACGAGCGACTGCTCCCCTGACAGCGGACATCCCTCTAACCAGACTGCTCCCCTGACAGCTTACCTCCCTCTAACCAGCGACTGCTCCCCTGACAGCGGACCTCCCTCTAACCAGCGACTCCTCCCCTGACAGCGGACCTTCCTCTAACCAGACTGCTCCCCTGACAGCGTACCTCCCTCTAACCAGACTGCTCCCCTGACAGCGTACCTCCCTCTAACCAGACTGCTCCCCTGACTGCGGACCTCCGTCTAACCAGACTGCTCCCCTGACAGCTAACCTCCCTCTAACCAGACTACTCCCCTGACAGCGGACCTCCCTCTAACCAGAATGCTCCCCTGACAGCTAACCTCCCTCTAACCAGACTGCTTTCCTGACAGCGGACCTCCCTCTAACCAGACTGCTCCCCTGACAACTAACCTCCCTCTAACGAGCAACTGCTCCCCTGACAGCGGACCTCCCTCTAACCAGACTGCTCCCCTGACAGCGGACCTCCCTCTAACCAGACTTCTCCCCTGACAGCTAACCTCCCTCTAACCAGACTACTCCCCTGACAGCGGACCTCCCTCTAACCAGACTGCTCCCCTGACAGCTAACCTCTCTCTAACCAGACTGCTCCCCTGACAGCAGACCTCCCTCTAACCAGACTGCGCCCCTGACAGCTAACCGCCCTCTAACCAGCGGCTGCTCCCCTGACAGCGGACCTCCTTCTAACCAGCGACTGCTCCCCTGACAGCGGACCTCCCTCTAACCATACTACTCCCCTGACAGCGGATCTCCCTCCAACCAGCGACTGCTCCCCTGACAGCTAACATCCCTCTAACCAGCGACTGTTCCCCTGACAGCGGACCTCCCTCTAACCAGACTGCTCCCCTAACAGCGGACCTCCCTCTAACCAGCGACTGCTCCCATGACACCTAACCTCCCTCTAACCAGCGGCTGTTCCCCTGACAGCGGACCTCCCTCTAACGAGCGACTGTTCCCCTGACAGCTTACCTCCCTCTAACTAGACTGCTCCCCTGACAGCTAACCTCCCTCTAACGAGCGACTGCTCCCCTGCCGCTTACCTCCCTCTAACCAGACTACTCTACTGATAGCAGACCTCCCTCTAACCAGACTGCTCCCCTGACAGCGGACCTCCCTCTAACCAGACTGCTCCCCTAACAGCGGACCTCCCTCTAACCAGACTGCTCCCCTGACAGCTAACCTCTCTCTAACCAGACTCCTCCCCTGACAGCAGACCTCCCTCTAACCAGACTGCTCCCCTGACAGGTAACCTCCCTCTTACCAGCGGCTGCTCCCCTGACAGCGGACCTCCCTATAACCAGACTGCTCCCTTTACAGCTAACCTCCCTCTAACCAGACTACTCTCTTGACAGCGGACCTCCCTCTAACGAGCGACTGCTCCACTGACAGCGGACCTCCCTCTAACCAGACTGCTCCACTGACAGCTAACCTCCCTCTAAGCAGACTACTCCCTTGACAGCGGACCTCCCTCTAACGAGCGACTGTTCCCCTGACAGCGGACATCCCTCTAACCATACTGCTCCCCTGACAGCTAACCTCCCTCTAACCAGCGACTGCTCGCCTTGACAGCTAACCTCCCTCTAAGCAGACTACTCCCCTGACAGCGGACCTCCCTCTAACGAGCGACTGCTCCCCTGACAGCGGACACCCCTCTAACCAGACTGCTCCCCTGACAGCTAACCTCCCTCTAACCAGCGACTGCTCCCCTGACAGCGGACCTCCCTCTAACCAGCGACTGCTCCCCTGACAGCGGACCTTCCTCTAACCAGACTGCTCCCCTGACAGCGTACCTCCCTCTAACCAGACTGCTCCCCTGACAGCGTACCTCCCTCTAACCAGACTGCTCCCCTGACTGCGGACCTCCCTCTAACCAGACTGCTCCCCTGATAGCTAACCTCCCTCTAACGAGCGACTGCTCCTCTAACAGCGGACCTCCCTTTAACCAGACTGCTCCCTTGACAGCGGACCTCCGTCTAACCAGACTGCTCCCCTGACAGCTAACCTCCCTCTAACCAGACTACTCCCCTGACAGCGGACCTCCCTCTAACCAGAATGCTCCCCTGACAGCTAACCTCCCTCTAACCAGACTGCTTTCCTGACAGCGGACCTCCCTCTAACCAGACTGCTCCCCTGACAACTAACCTCCCTCTAACGAGCAACTGCTCCCCTGACAGCGGACCTCCCTCTAACCAGACTGCTCCCCTGACAGCGGACCTCCCTCTAACCAGACTTCTCCCCTGACAGCTAGCCTCCCTCTAACCAGACAACTCCCCTGACAGCGGACCTCTCTCTAACCAGACTGCTCCCCTGACAGCTAACCTCTCTCTAACCAGACTGCTCCCCTGACAGTGGACCTCCCTCTAACCAGACTGCGCCCCTGACAGCTAACCTCCCTCTAACCAGCGGCTGCTCCCCTGACAGCGGACCTCCTTCTAACCAGCGACTGCTCCCCTGACAGCGGACCTCCCTCTAACCATACTACTCCCCTGACAGCGGACCTCCCTCCAACCAGCGACTGCTCCCCTGGCAGCGGAACTCCCTCTAACCAGACTACTCCCCTGACAGCTAACTTCCCTCTAACCAGACTACTCCCCTGACAGCGGACCTCCCTCTAACCAGACTGCTCCCCTGACAGCGGACCTCCCTCTAACCAGCGACTGCTCCCCTGACAGCCAACCTGCCTCTAACCAGCGACTGTTCCCCTGACAGCGGACTTCCCTCTAACCAGACTGCTCCCCTGACAGCGGACCTCCCTATAACCAGACTGTTCCCCTGACAGCGGACCTCTCTCTAACCAGCGACTGCTCCCCTGACAGCGGACTTCCCTCTAACCAGACTACTCCCCTGACAGCGGACCTCCCTCTAACCAGGGACTGCTCCCCTGACAGCGGACCTCCCTCTAACCAGACTGCTCCCCTGGCAGCGGACCTGCTTCTAACCAGCGACTGCTCCCCTGACAGCTAACCTCCCTCTAACCAGACTACTCCCCGACAGCGGATCTCCCTCTAACCAGACTGCTCCCCTGACAGCTAACCTCTCTCTAACCAGACTGCTCCCCTGACAGCGGACCTCCCTCTAACCAGACTGCTCCCCTGACAGCGGACCTCCCTCTAACCAGACTGCTCCCCTGACAGCTAACCTCCCTCTAACCAGCGGCTGTTCCCCTGACAGCGTACCTCCCTCTAACGAGCGACTGTTCCCCTGACAGCTAACCTCCCTCTAACCAGACTACTCCCCTGACAGCGGACCTCCCTCTAACCAGAATGCTCCCCTGACAGCTAACCTCCCTCTAACCAGACTGCTTTCCTGACAGCGGACCTCCCTCTAACCAGACTGCTCCCCTGACAACTAACCTCCCTCTAACGAGCAACTGCTCCCCTGACAGCGGACCTCCCTCTAACCCGACTGCTCCCCTGACAGCGGACCTCCCTCTAACCAGACTTCTCCCCTGACAGCTAGCCTCCCTCTAACCAGACTACTCCCCTGACAGCGGACCTCTCTCTAACCAGACTGCTCCCCTGACAGCTAACCTCTCTCTAACCAGACTGCTCCCCTGACAGCGGACCTCCCTCTAACCAGACTGCGCCCCTGACAGCTAACCTCCCTCTAACCAGCGGCTGCTCCCCTGACAGCGGACCTCCTTCTAACCAGCGACTGCTCCCCTGACAGCGGACCTCCCTCTAACCATACTACTCCCCTGACAGCGGACCTCCCTCCAACCAGCGACTGCTCCCCTGGCAGCGGAACTCCCTCTAACCAGACTACTCCCCTGACAGCTAACTTCCCTCTAACCAGACTGCTCCCCTGACAGCGGACCTCCCTCTAACCAGACTGCTCCCCTGACAGCGGACCTCCCTCTAACCAGCGACTGCTCCCCTGACAGC
The DNA here is from genome assembly GCA_036785665.1 of Chirona hameri. Taxonomy (NCBI): domain Eukaryota; kingdom Metazoa; phylum Arthropoda; class Thecostraca; order Balanomorpha; family Balanidae; genus Chirona; species Chirona hameri. The sequence goes on from JAXIVJ010000041.1 coordinate 378,264, forward strand.
TAACCTGCCTCTAACCAGCGACTGTTCCCCTGACAGCGGACTTCCCTCTAACCAGACTGCTCCCCTGACAGCGGACCTCCCTATAACCAGACTGTTCCCCTGACAGCGGACCTCTCTCTAACCAGCGACTGCTCCCCTGACAGCGGACTTCCCTCTAACCAGACTACTCCCCTGACAGCGGACCTCCCTCTAACCAGGGACTGCTCCCCTGAGAGCGGACCTCCCTCTAACCAGACTGCTCCCCTGGCAGCGGACCTGCTTCTAACCAGCGACTGCTCCCCTGACAGCTAACCTCCCTCTAACCAGACTACTCCCCGACAGCGGATCTCCCTCTAACCAGACTTCTCCCCTGACAGCTAACCTCCCTCTAACCAGACTACTCCCCTGACAGTGGACCTCCCTCTAACCAGAGCGCTCCCCTGACAGCTAACCTCTCTCTAACCAGACTGCTCCCCTGACAGCGGACCTCCCTCTAACCAGACTGCGCCCCTGACAGCTAACCTCCCTCTAACCAGCGGCTGCTCCCCTGACAGCGGACCTCCTTCTAACCAGCGACTGCTCCCCTGACAGCGGACCTCCCTCTAACAATACTACTCCCCTGACAGCGGACCTCCCTCCAACCAGCGACTGCTCCCCTGGCAGTGGACCTCCCTCTAACCAGACTACTCCCCTGCCAGCTAACCTCCCTCTAACCAGACTGCTCCCCTGACAGCGGACCTCCCTCTAACCAGACTGCTCCCCTGACAGCGGACCTCCCTCTAACCAGCGACTGCTCCCCTGACAGCTAAACTCCCTCTAACCAGACTGCTCCCCTGACAGCGGACCTCCCTCTAACCAGACTGTTTCCCTGACAGCTAACCTCCCTCTAACGAGCGACTGCTCCCCGACAGCGTACCTCCCTCTAACCAGACTGCTCCCCTGACAGCGGACCTCCCTCTAACCAGACTGCTCCCCTAACAGCTTACCTCCCTCTAACCAGCGACTGCTCCCCTGACAGCGGACCTCCCTCTAACCAGACTGCTCCCCTGACAGCGGACCTCCCTCTAACCAGCGACTGCTCCCCTGACAGCGGGCCTCCCTCTAACCAGACTGCTCCCCTGACAGCTAACCTCCCTCTTACCAGACTACTCCCCTGACAGCGGACCTCCCTCTAACGAGCGACTGCTCCCCTGACAGCGGACCTCCCTCTAACCAGACTGCTCCCCTGACAGCTAACCTCCCTCTAACGAGCGACTGCTCCCCTGCCGCTAACCTCCCTCTAACCAGACTACTCCCCTGATGGCAGACCTCCCTCTAACCAGACTGCTCCCCTGACAGCGGACCTCCCTCTAACCAGACTGCTCCCCTAACAGTGGACCTCCCTCTAACCAGACTGCTCCCCTGACAGCTAACCTCTCTCTAACCAGACTGCTCCCCTGACAGCAGACCTCCCTCTAACCAGACTGCTCCCCTGACAGCGGACCTGCTTCTAACCAGCGACTGCTCCCCTGACAGCTAACCTCTCTCTAACCAGACTACTCCCCGACAGCGGACCTCCCTCTAACCAGACTGCTCCCCTGACAGCGGACCTGCTTCTAACCAGCGACTGCTCCCCTGACAGCTAACCTCTCTCTAACCAGACTACTCCCCGACAGCGGACCTCCCTCTAACCAGACTGCTCCCCTGACAGCTAACCTCTCTCTAACCAGACTGCTCCCCTGACAGCGGAACTCCCTCTAACCAGACTGCTCCCCTGCAGCAGACCTCCCTCTAACCAGACTGCTCCCCTGACAGCTAACCTCCCTCTAACCAGCGGCTGTTCTCCTGACAGCGGACCTCCCTCTAACCAGCGACTGTGTCCCTGACAGCTAACCTCCCTCTAACCAGCGACTGCTCCCCTGACAGCGGACCTCCCTCTAACCAGACTGCTCCCCTGACAGCGGACGTCCCTCTAACCAGACTACTCCCCTGACGGCGGATCTCCCTCTAACCAGCGACTGCTCCCCTGACAGCTAACATCCCTCTAACCAGCGACTGTTCCCCTGACAGCGGACCTCCCTCTAACCAGACTGCTCCCCTAACAGCGGACCTCCCTCTAACCAGCGACTGCTCCCCTGACAGCTAACCTCCCTATAACCAGCGGCTGTTCCCCTGACAGCGGACCTCCCTCTAACGAGCGACTGTTCCCCTGACAGCTTACCTCCCTCTAACTAGACTGCTCCCCTGACAGCTAACCTCCCTCTAACGAGCGACTGCTCCCCTGCTGCTAACCTCCCTCTAACCAGACTACTCTACTGATAGCAGACCTCCCTCTAACCAGACTGCTCCCCTGACAGCGGACCTCCCTCTAACCAGACTGCTCCCCTAACAGCGGACCTCCCTCTAACCAGACTGCTCCCCTGACAGCTAACCTCTCTCTAACCAGACTCCTCCCCTGACAGCAGACCTCCCTCTAACCAGACTGCTCCCCTGACAGGTAACCTCCCTCTTACCAGCGGCTGCTCCCCTGACAGCGGACCTACCTCTAACCAGACTGCTCTCTTTACAGCTAACCTCCCTCTAACCAGACTACTCTCTTGACAGCGGACCTCCCTCTAACGAGCGACTGCTCCCCTGACAGCGGACCTCCCTCTAACCAGACTGCTCCACTGACAGCTAACCTCCCTCTAAGCAGACTACTCCCTTGACAGCGGACCTCCCTCTAACGAGCGACTGCTCCCCTGACAGCGGACATCCCTCTAACCAGACTGCTCCCCTGACAGCTAACCTCCCTCTAACCAGCGACTGCTCGCCTTGACAGCTAACCTCCCTCTAAGCAGACTACTCCCCTGACAGCGGACCTCCCTCTAACGAGCGACTGCTCCCCTGACAGCGGACATCCCTCTAACCAGACTGCTCCCCTGACAGCTAACCTCCCTCTAACCAGCGACTGCTCCCCTGACAGCGGACCTCCCTCTAACCAGCGACTGCTCCCCTGACAGCGGACCTTCCTCTAACCAGACTGCTCCCCTGACAGCGTACCTCCCTCTAACCAGACTGCTCCCCTGACAGCGTACCTCCCTCTAACCAGACTGCTCCCCTGACTGCGGACCTCCCTCTAACCAGACTGCTCCCCTGACAGCTAACCTCCCTCTAACGAGCGACCGCTCCTCTAACAGCGAACCTCCCTTTAACCAGACTGCTCCCCTGACAGCGGACCTCCGTCTAACCAGACTGCTCCCCTGACAGCTAACCTCCCTCTAACCAGACTACTCCCCTGACAGCGGACCTCTCTCTAACCAGAATGCTCCCCTGACAGCTAACCTCCCTCTAACCAGACTGCTTTCCTGACAGCGGACCTCCCTCTAACCAGACTGCTCCCCTGACAACTAACCTCCCTCTAACGTGCAACTGCTCCCCTGACAGCGGACCTCCCTCTAACCAGACTGCTAACCTGACAGCGGACCTCCCTCTAACCAGACTTCTCCCCTGACAGCTAACCTCCTTCTAACCAGACTACTCCCCTGACAGCGGACCTCCCTCTAACCAGACTGCTCCCCTGACAGCTAACCTCTCTCTAACCAGACTGCTCCCCTGACAGCGGACCTCCCTCTAACCAGACTGCGCCCCTGACAGCTAACCGCCCTCTAACCAGCGGCTGCTCCCCTGACAGCGGACCTCCTTCTAACCAGCGACTGCTCCCCTGACAGCGGACCTCCCTCTAACCATACTACTCCCCTGACAGCGGACCTCCCTCTAACCAGAGACTGCTTCCCTGACAGCTAACCTCCCTCTAACCAGACTGCTCCCCTGACAGCGACCCTCCCTCTAACCAGACTGTTCCCCTGACAGCTAAACTCCCTCTAACGAGCGACTGCTCCCCAACAGCGGACCTCCCTCTAACCAGACTGCTCCCCTGACAGCTAACCTCCCTCTAACCAGCGGCTGTTCCCCTGACAGCGGACCTCCCTCTAACCAGCGACTGTGTCCCTGACAGCTAACCTCCCTCTATCCAGCGACTGCTCCCCTGACAGCGGACCTCCCTCTAACCAGACTGCTCCCCTGACAGCGGACCTCCCTCTAACCAGACTGCTCCCCTAACAGTGGACCTCCCTCTAACCAGACTGCTCCCCTGACAGCTAACCTCTCTCTAACCAGACTGCTCCCCTGACAGCAGACCTCCCTCTAACCAGACTGCTCCCCTGACAGCGGACCTGCTTCTAACCAGCGACTGCTCCCCTGACAGCTAACCTCTCTCTAACCAGACTACTCCCCGACAGCGGACCTCCCTCTAACCAGACTGCTCCCCTGACAGCGGACCTGCTTCTAACCAGCGACTGCTCCCCTGACAGCTAACCTCTCTCTAACCAGACTACTCCGCGACAGCGGACCTCCCTCTAACCAGACTGCTCCCCTGACAGCTAACCTCTCTCTAACCAGACTGCTCCCCTGACAGCGGAACTCCCTCTAACCAGACTGCTCCCCTGCAGCAGACCTCCCTCTAACCAGACTGCTCCCCTGACAGCTAACCTCCCTCTAACCAGCGGCTGTTCTCCTGACAGCGGACCTCCCTCTAACCAGCGACTGTGTCCCTGACAGCTAACCTCCCTCTAACCAGCGACTGCTCCCCTGACAGCGGACCTCCCTCTAACCAGACTGCTCCCCTGACAGCGGACGTCCCTCTAACCAGACTACTCCCCTGACAGCGGATCTCCCTCTAACCAGCGACTGCTCCCCTGACAGCTAACATCCCTCTAACCAGCGACTGTTCCCCTGACAGCGGACCTCCCTCTAACCAGACTGCTCCCCTAACAGCGGACCTCCCTCTAACCAGCGACTGCTCCCCTGACAGCTAACCTCCCTATAACCAGCGGCTGTTCCCCTGACAGCGGACCTCCCTCTAACGAGCGACTGTTCCCCTGACAGCTTACCTCCCTCTAACTAGACTGCTCCCCTGACAGCTAACCTCCCTCTAACGAGCGACTGCTCCCCTGCCGCTAACCTCCCTCTAACCAGACTACTCTACTGATAGCAGACCTCCCTCTAACCAGACTGCTCCCCTGACAGCGGACCTCCCTCTAACCAGACTGCTCCCCTAACAGCGGACCTCCCTCTAACCAGACTGCTCCCCTGACAGCTAACCTCTCTCTAACCAGACTCCTCCCCTGACAGCAGACCTCCCTCTAACCAGACTGCTCCCCTGACAGGTAACCTCCCTCTTACCAGCGGCTGCTCCCCTGACAGCGGACCTACCTCTAACCAGTCTGCTCCCTTTACAGCTAACCTCCCTCTAACCAGACTACTCTCTTGACAGCGGACCTCCCTCTAACGAGCGACTGCTCCCCTGACAGCGGACCTCCCTCTAACCAGACTGCTCCGCTGACAGCTAACCTCCCTCTAAGCAGACTACTCCCTTGACAGCGGACCTCCCTCTAACGAGCGACTGCTCCCCTGACAGCGGACATCCCTCTAACCAGACTGCTCCCCTGACAGCTAACCTCCCTCTAACCAGCGACTGCTCGCCTTGACAGCTAACCTCCCTCTAAGCAGACTACTCCCCTGACAGCGGACCTCCCTCCAACGAGCGACTGCTCCCCTGACAGCGGACATCCCTCTAACCAGACTGCTCCCCTGACAGCTAACCTCCCTCTAACCAGCGACTGCTCCCCTGACAGCGGACCTCCCTCTAACCAGCGACTGCTCCCCTGACAGCGGACCTTCCTCTAACCAGACTGCTCCCCTGACAGCGTACCTCCCTCTAACCAGACTGCTCCCCTGACAGCGTACCTCCCTCTAACCAGACTGATCCCCTGACTGCGGACCTCCCTCTAACCAGACTGCTCCCCTGACAGCTAACCTCCCTCTAACGAGCGACCGCTCCTCTAACAGCGAACCTCCCTTTAACCAGACTGCTCCCCTGACAGCGGACCTCCGTCTAACCAGACTGCTCCCCTGACAGCTAACCTCCCTCTAACCAGACTACTCCCCTGACAGCGGACCTCTCTCTAACCAGAATGCTCCCCTGACAGCTAACCTCCCTCTAACCAGACTGCTTTCCTGACAGCGGACCTCCCTCTAACCAGACTGCTCCCCTGACAACTAACCTCCCTCTAACGTGCAACTGCTCCCCTGACAGCGGACCTCCCTCTAACCAGACTGCTAACCTGACAGCGGACCTCGCTCTAACCAGACTTCTCCCCTGACAGCTAACCTCCTTCTAACCAGACTACTCCCCTGACAGCGGACCTCCCTCTAACCAGACTGCTCCCCTGACAGCTAACCTCTCTCTAACCAGACTGCTCCCCTGACAGCGGACCTCCCTCTAACCAGACTGCGCCCCTGACAGCTAACCGCCCTCTAACCAGCGGCTGCTCCCCTGACAGCGGACCTCCTTCTAACCAGCGACTGCTCCCCTGACAGCGGACCTCCCTCTAACCATACTACTCCCCTGACAGCGGACCTCCCTCTAACCAGAGACTGCTTCCCTGACAGCTAACCTCCCTCTAATCAGACTGCTCCCCTGACAGCGACCCTCCCTCTAACCAGACTGTTCCCCTGACAGCTAAACTCCCTCTAACGAGCGACTGCTCCCCAACAGCGGACCTCCCTCTAACCAGACTGCTCCCCTGACAGCTAACCTCCCTCTAACCAGCGGCTGTTCCCCTGACAGCGGACCTCCCTCTAACCAGCGACTGTGTCCCTGACAGCTAACCTCCCTCTATCCAGCGACTGCTCCCCTGACAGCGGACCTCCCTCTAACCAGACTGCTCCCCTGACAGCGGACCTCCCTCTAACCAGACTGCTCCCCTAACAGTGGACCTCCCTCTAACCAGACTGCTCCCCTGACAGCTAACCTCTCTCTAACCAGACTGCTCCCCTGACAGCAGACCTCCCTCTAACCAGACTGCTCCCCTGACAGCGGACCTGCTTCTAACCAGCGACTGCTCCCCTGACAGCTAACCTCTCTCTAACCAGACTACTCCCCGACAGCGGAACTCCCTCTAACCAGACTGCTCCCCTGACAGCGGACCTGCTTCTAACCAGCGACTGCTCCCCTGACAGCTAACCTCTCTCTAACCAGACTACTCCCCGACAGCGGACCTCCCTCTAACCAGACTGCTCCCCTGACAGCTAACCTCTCTCTAACCAGACTGCTCCCCTGACAGCGGGACTCCCTCTAACCAGACTGCTCCCCTGCAGCAGACCTCCCTCTAACCAGACTGCTCCCCTGACAGCTAACCTCCCTCTAACCAGCGGCTGTTCTCCTGACAGCGGACCTCCCTCTAACCAGCGACTGTGTCCCTGACAGCTAACCTCCCTCTAACCAGCGACTGCTCCCCTGACAGCGGACCTCCCTCTAACCAGACTGCTCCCCTGACAGCGGACGTCCCTCTAACCAGACTACTCCCCTGACAGCGGATCTCCCTCTAACCAGCGACTGCTCCCCTGACAGCTAACATCCCTCTAACCAGCGACTGTTCCCCTGACAGCGGACCTCCCTCTAACCAGACTGCTCCCCTAACAGCGGACCTCCCTCTAACCAGCGACTGCTCCCCTGACAGCTAACCTCCCTATAACCAGCGGCTGTTCCCCTGACAGCGGACCTCCCTCTAACGAGCGACTGTTCCCCTGACAGCTTACCTCCCTCTAACTAGACTGCTCCCCTGACGGCTAACCTCCCTCTAACGAGCGACTGCTCCCCTGCCGCTAACCTCCCTCTAACCAGACTACTCTACTGATAGCAGACCTCCCTCTAACCAGACTGCTCCCCTGACAGCGGACCTCCCTCTAACCAGACTGCTCCCCTAACAGCGGACCTCCCTCTAACCAGACTGCTCCCCTGACAGCTAACCTCTCTCTAACCAGACTCCTCCCCTGACAGCAGACCTCCCTCTAACCAGACTGCTCCCCTGACAGGTAACCTCCCTCTTACCAGCGGCTGCTCCCCTGACAGCGGACCTACCTCTAACCAGACTGCTCCCTTTACAGCTAACCTCCCTCTAACCAGACTACTCTCTTGACAGCGGACCTCCCTCTAACGAGCGACTGCTCCCCTGACAGCGGACCTCCCTCTAACCAGACTGCTCCACTGACAGCTAACCTCCCTCTAAGCAGACTACTCCCTTGACAGCGGACCTCCCTCTAACGAGCGACTGCTCCCCTGACAGCGGACATCCCTCTAACCAGACTGCTCCCCTGACAGCTAACCTCCCTCTAACCAGCGACTGCTCGCCTTGACAGCTAACCTCCCTCTAAGCAGACTACTCCCCTGACAGCGGACCTCCCTCTAACGAGCGACTGCTCCCCTGACAGCGGACATCCCTCTAACCAGACTGCTCCCCTGACAGCTAACCTCCCTCTAACCAGCGACTGCTCCCCTGACAGCGGACCTCCCTCTAACCAGCGACTGCTCCCCTGACAGCGGACCTTCCTCTAACCAGACTGCTCCCCTGACAGCGTACCTCCCTCTAACCAGACTGCTCCCCTGACAGCGTACCTCCCTCTAACCAGACTGCTCCCCTGACTGCGGACCTCCCTCTAACCAGACTGCTCCCCTGACAGCTAACCTCCCTCTAACGAGCGACCGCTCCTCTAACAGCGAACCTCCCTTTAACCAGACTGCTCCCCTGACAGCGGACCTCCGTCTAACCAGACTGCTCCCCTGACAGCTAACCTCCCTCTAACCAGAATACTCCCCTGACAGTGGACCTCTCTCTAACCAGAATGCTCCCCTGACAGCTAACCTCCCTCTAACCAGACTGCTTTCCTGACAGCGGACCTCCCTCTAACCAGACTGATCCCCTGACAACTAACCTCCCTCTAACGAGCAACTGCTCCCCTGACAGCGGACCTCCCTCTAACCAGACTGCTCCCCTGACAGCGGACCTCCCTCTAACCAGACTTCTCCCCTGACAGCTAACCTCCCTCTAACCAGACTACTCCCCTGACAGCGGACCTCCCTCTAACCAGACTGCTCCCCTGACAGCTAACCTCTCTCTAACCAGACTGCTCCCCTGACAGCGGACCTCCCTCTAACCAGACTGCGCCCCTGACAGCTAACCGCCCTCTAACCAGCGGCTGCTCCCCTGACAGCGGACCTCCTTCTAACCAGCGACTGCTCCCCTGACAGCGGACCTCCCTCTAACCATACTACTCCCCTGACAGCGGACCTCCCTCCAACCAGCGACTGCTCCCCTGGCAGCGGACCTCCCTCTAACCAGACTACTCCCCTGACAGCTAACTTCCCTCTAACCAGACTGCTCCCCTGACAGCGGACCTCCCTCTAACCAGACTGCTCCCCTGACAGCGGACCTCCCTCTAACCAGAGACTGCTTCCCTGACAGCTAACCTCCCTCTAACCAGACTGCTCCCCTGACAGCGACCCTCCCTCTAACCAGACTGTTCCCCTGACAGCTAAACTCCCTCTAACGAGCGACTGCTCCCCAACAGCGGTCCTCCCTCTAACCAGACTGCTCCCCTGACAGCTAACCTCCCTCTAACCAGCGGCTGTTCCCCTGACAGCGGACCTCCCTCTAACCAGCGACTGTGTCCCTGACAGCTAACCTCCCTCTATCCAGCGACTGCTCCCCTGACAGCGGACCTCCCTCTAACCAGACTGTTCCCCTGACAGCGGACGTCCCTCTAACCAGACTACTCCCCTGACAGCGGATCTCCCTCTAACCAGCGACTGTTCCCCTGACAGCTAACATCCCTCTAACCAGCGACTGTTCCCCTGACAGCGGACCTCCCTCTAACCAGACTGCTCCCCTAACAGCGGACCTCCCTCTAACCAGCGACTGCTCCCATGACAGCTAACCTCCCTCTAACCAGCGGCTGTTCCCCTGACAGCGGACCTCCCTCTAACGAGCGACTGTTCCCCTGACAGCTTACCTCCCTCTAACTAGACTGCTCCCCTGACAGCTAACCTCCCTCTAACGAGCGACTGCTCCCCTGCCGCTAACCTCCCTCTAACCAGACTACTCTACTGATAGCAGACCTCCCTCTAACCAGACTGCTCCCCTGACAGCGGACCTCCCTCTAACCAGACTGCTCCCCTAACAGCGGACCTCCCTCTAACCAGACTGCTCCCCTGACAGCTAACCTCTCTCTAACCAGACTCCTCCCCTGACAGCAGACCTCCCTCTAACCAGACTGCTCCCCTGACAGGTAGCCTCCCTCTTACCAGCGGCTGCTCCCCTGACAGCGGACCTCCCTCTAACCAGACTGCTCCCTTTACAGCTAACCTCCCTCTAACCAGACTACTCTCTTGACAGCGGACCTCCCTCTAACGAGCGACTGCTCCACTGACAGCGGACCTCCCTCTAACCAGACTGCTCCACTGACAGCTAACCTCCCTCTAAGCAGACTACTCCCTGGACAGCGGACCTCCCTCTAACGAGCGACTGCTCCCCTGACAGCGGACATCCCTCTAACCATACTGCTCCCCTGACAGCTAACCTCCCTCTAACCAGCGACTGCTCGCCTTGACAGCTAACCTCCCTCTAAGCAGACTACTCCCCTGACAGCGGACCTCCCTCTAACGAGCGACTGCTCCCCTGACAGCGGACATCCCTCTAACCAGACTGCTCCCCTGACAGCTAACCTCCCTCTAACCAGCGACTGCTCCCCTGACAGCGGACCTCCCTCTAACCAGCGACTGCTCCCCTGACAGCGGACCTTCCTCTAACCAGACTGCTCCCCTGACAGCGTACCTCCCTCTAACCAGACTGCTCCCCTGACAGCGTACCTCCCTCTAACCAGACTGCTCCCCTGACTGCGGACCTCCCTCTAACCAGACTGCTCCCCTGATAGCTAACCTCCCTCTAACGAGCGACTTCTCCTCTAACAGCGGACCTCCCTTTAACCAGACTGCTCCCCTGACAGCGGACCTCCGTCTAACCAGACTGCTCCCCTGACAGCTAACCTCCCTCTAACCAGACTACTCCCCTGACAGCGGACCTCCCTCTAACCAGAATGCTCCCCTGACAGCTAACCTCCCTCTAACCAGACTGCTTTCCTGACAGCGGACCTCCCTCTAACCAGACTGCTCCCCTGACAACTAACCTCCCTCTAACGAGCAACTGCTCCCCTGACAGCGGACCTCCCTCTAACCAGACTGCTCCCCTGACAGCGGACCTCCCTCTAACCAGACTTCTCCCCTGACAGCTAGCCTCCCTCTAACCAGACTACTCCCCTGACAGCGGACCTCTCTCTAACCAGACTGCTCCCCTGACAGCTAACCTCTCTCTAACCAGACTGCTCCCCTGACAGCGGACCTCCCTCTAACCAGACTGCTAACCTGACAGCGGACCTCGCTCTAACCAGACTTCTCCCCTGACAGCTAACCTCCTTCTAACCAGACTACTCCCCTGACAGCGGACCTCCCTCTAACCAGACTGCTCCCCTGACAGCTAACCTCTCTCTAACCAGACTGCTCCCCTGACAGCGGACCTCCCTCTAACCAGACTGCGCCCCTGACAGCTAACCGCCCTCTAACCAGCGGCTGCTCCCCTGACAGCGGACCTCCTTCTAACCAGCGACTGCTCCCCTGACAGCGGACCTCCCTCTAACCATACTACTCCCCTGACAGCGGACCTCCCTCTAACCAGAGACTGCTTCCCTGACAGCTAACCTCCCTCTAACCAGACTGCTCCCCTGACAGCGACCCTCCCTCTAACCAGACTGTTCCCCTGACAGCTAAACTCCCTCTAACGAGCGACTGCTCCCCAACAGCGGACCTCCCTCTAACCAGACTGCTCCCCTGACAGCTAACCTCCCTCTAACCAGCGGCTGTTCCCCTGACAGCGGACCTCCCTCTAACCAGCGACTGTGTCCCTGACAGCTAACCTCCCTCTATCCAGCGACTGCTCCCCTGACAGCGGACCTCCCTCTAACCAGACTGCTCCCCTGACAGCGGACCTCCCTCTAACCAGACTGCTCCCCTAACAGTGGACCTCCCTCTAACCAGACTGCTCCCCTGACAGCTAACCTCTCTCTAACCAGACTGCTCCCCTGACAGCAGACCTCCCTCTAACCAGACTGCTCCCCTGACAGCGGACCTGCTTCTAACCAGCGACTGCTCCCCTGACAGCTAACCTCTCTCTAACCAGACTACTCCCCGACAGCGGAACTCCCTCTAACCAGACTGCTCCCCTGACAGCGGACCTGCTTCTAACCAGCGACTGCTCCCCTGACAGCTAACCTCTCTCTAACCAGACTACTCCCCGACAGCGGACCTCCCTCTAACCAGACTGCTCCCCTGACAGCTAACCTCTCTCTAACCAGACTGCTCCCCTGACAGCGGAACTCCCTCTAACCAGACTGCTCCCCTGCAGCAGACCTCCCTCTAACCAGACTGCTCCCCTGACAGCTAACCTCCCTCTAACCAGCGGCTGTTCTCCTGACAGCGGACCTCCCTCTAACCAGCGACTGTGTCCCTGACAGCTAACCTCCCTCTAACCAGCGACTGCTCCCCTGACAGCGGACCTCCCTCTAACCAGACTGCTCCCCTGACAGCGGACGTCCCTCTAACCAGACTACTCCCCTGACAGCGGATCTCCCTCTAACCAGCGACTGCTCCCCTGACAGCTAACATCCCTCTAACCAGCGACTGTTCCCCTGACAGCGGACCTCCCTCTAACCAGACTGCTCCCCTAACAGCGGACCTCCCTCTAACCAGCGACTGCTCCCCTGACAGCTAACCTCCCTATAACCAGCGGCTGTTCCCCTGACAGCGGACCTCCCTCTAACGAGCGACTGTTCCCCTGACAGCTTACCTCCCTCTAACTAGACTGCTCCCCTGACGGCTAACCTCCCTCTAACGAGCGACTGCTCCCCTGCCGCTAACCTCCCTCTAACCAGACTACTCTACTGATAGCAGACCTCCCTCTAACCAGACTGCTCCCCTGACAGCGGACCTCCCTCTAACCAGACTGCTCCCCTAACAGCGGACCTCCCTCTAACCAGACTGCTCCCCTGACAGCTAACCTCTCTCTAACCAGACTCCTCCCCTGACAGCAGACCTCCCTCTAACCAGACTGCTCCCCTGACAGGTAACCTCCCTCTTACCAGCGGCTGCTCCCCTGACAGCGGACCTACCTCTAACCAGACTGCTCCCTTTACAGCTAACCTCCCTCTAACCAGACTACTCTCTTGACAGCGGACCTCCCTCTAACGAGCGACTGCTCCCCTGACAGCGGACCTCCCTCTAACCAGACTGCTCCACTGACAGCTAACCTCCCTCTAAGCAGACTACTCCCTTGACAGCGGACCTCCCTCTAACGAGCGACTGCTCCCCTGACAGCGGACATCCCTCTAACCAGACTGCTCCCCTGACAGCTAACCTCCCTCTAACCAGCGACTGCTCGCCTTGACAGCTAACCTCCCTTTAAGCAGACTACTCCCCTGACAGCGGACCTCCCTCTAACGAGCGACTGCTCCCCTGACAGCGGACATCCCTCTAACCAGACTGCTCCCCTGACAGCTAACCTCCCTCTAACCAGCGACTGCTCCCCTGACAGCGGACCTCCCTCTAACCAGCGACTGCTCCCCTGACAGCGGACCTTCCTCTAACCAGACTGCTCCCCTGACAGCGTACCTCCCTCTAACCAGACTGCTCCCCTGACAGCGTACCTCCCTCTAACTAGACTGCTCCCCTGACTGCGGACCTCCCTCTAACCAGACTGCTCCACTGACAGCTAACCTCCCTCTAACGAGCGACCGCTCCTCTAACAGCGAACCTCCCTTTAACCAGACTGCTCCCCTGACAGCGGACCTCCGTCTAACCAGACTGCTCCCCTGACAGCTAACCTCCCTCTAACCAGACTACTCCCCTGACAGTGGACCTCTCTCTAACCAGAATGCTCCCCTGACAGCTAACCTCCCTCTAACCAGACTGCTTTCCTGACAGCGGACCTCCCTCTAACCAGACTGCTCCCCTGACAACTAACCTCCCTCTAACGAGCAACTGCTCCCCTGACAGCGGACCTCCCTCTAACCAGACTGCTCCCCTGACAGCGGACCTCCCTCTAACCAGACTTCTCCCCTGACAGCTAACCTCCCTCTAACCAGACTACTCCCCTGACAGCGGACCTCCCTCTAACCAGACTGCTCCCCTGACAGCTAACCTCTCTCTAACCAGACTGCTCCCCTGACAGCGGACCTCCCTCTAACCAGACTGCGCCCCTGACAGCTAACCGCCCTCTAACCAGCGGCTGCTCCCCTGACAGCGGACCTCCTTCTAACCAGCGACTGCTCCCCTGACAGCGGACCTCCCTCTAACCATACTACTCCCCTGACAGCGGACCTCCCTCCAACCAGCGACTGCTCCCCTGGCAGCGGACCTCCCTCTAACCAGACTACTCCCCTGACAGCTAACTTCCCTCTAACCAGACTGCTCCCCTGACAGCGGACCTCCCTCTAACCAGACTGCTCCCCTGACAGCGGACCTCCCTCTAACCAGAGACTGCTTCCCTGACAGCTAACCTCCCTCTAACCAGACTGCTCCCCTGACAGCGACCCTCCCTCTAACCAGACTGTTCCCCTGACAGCTAAACTCCCTCTAACGAGCGACTGCTCCCCAACAGCGGTCCTCCCTCTAACCAGACTGCTCCCCTGACAGCTAACCTCCCTCTAACCAGCGGCTGTTCCCCTGACAGCGGACCTCCCTCTAACCAGCGACTGTGTCCCTGACAGCTAACCTCCCTCTATCCAGCGACTGCTCCCCTGACAGCGGACCTCCCTCTAACCAGACTGTTCCCCTGACAGCGGACGTCCCTCTAACCAGACTACTCCCCTGACAGCGGATCTCCCTCTAACCAGCGACTGTTCCCCTGACAGCTAACATCCCTCTAACCAGCGACTGTTCCCCTGACAGCGGACCTCCCTCTAACCAGACTGCTCCCCTAACAGCGGACCTCCCTCTAACCAGCGACTGCTCCCATGACAGCTAACCTCCCTCTAACCAGCGGCTGTTCCCCTGACAGCGGACCTCCCTCTAACGAGCGACTGTTCCCCTGACAGCTTACCTCCCTCTAACTAGACTGCTCCCCTGACAGCTAACCTCCCTCTAACGAGCGACTGCTCCCCTGCCGCTAACCTCCCTCTAACCAGACTACTCTACTGATAGCAGACCTCCCTCTAACCAGACTGCTCCCCTGACAGCGGACCTCCCTCTAACCAGACTGCTCCCCTAACAGCGGACCTCCCTCTAACCAGACTGCTCCCCTGACAGCTAACCTCTCTCTAACCAGACTCCTCCCCTGACAGCAGACCTCCCTCTAACCAGACTGCTCCCCTGACAGGTAACCTCCCTCTTACCAGCGGCTGCTCCCCTGACAGCGGACCTCCCTCTAACCAGACTGCTCCCTTTACAGCTAACCTCCCTCTAACCAGACTACTCTCTTGACAGCGGACCTCCCTCTAACGAGCGACTGCTCCACTGACAGCGGACCTCCCTCTAACCAGACTGCTCCACTGACAGCTAACCTCCCTCTAAGCAGACTACTCCCTGGACAGCGGACCTCCCTCTAACGAGCGACTGCTCCCCTGACAGCGGACATCCCTCTAACCATACTGCTCCCCTGACAGCTAACCTCCCTCTAACCAGCGACTGCTCGCCTTGACAGCTAACCTCCCTCTAAGCAGACTACTCCCCTGACAGCGGACCTCCCTCTAACGAGCGACTGCTCCCCTGACAGCGGACATCCCTCTAACCAGACTGCTCCCCTGACAGCTAACCTCCCTCTAACCAGCGACTGCTCCCCTGACAGCGGACCTCCCTCTAACCAGCGACTGCTCCCCTGACAGCGGACCTTCCTCTAACCAGACTGCTCCCCTGACAGCGTACCTCCCTCTAACCAGACTGCTCCCCTGACAGCGTACCTCCCTCTAACCAGACTGCTCCCCTGACTGCGGACCTCCCTCTAACCAGACTGCTCCCCTGATAGCTAACCTCCCTCTAACGAGCGACTTCTCCTCTAACAGCGGACCTCCCTTTAACCAGACTGCTCCCCTGACAGCGGACCTCCGTCTAACCAGACTGCTCCCCTGACAGCTAACCTCCCTCTAACCAGACTACTCCCCTGACAGCGGACCTCCCTCTAACCAGAATGCTCCCCTGACAGCTAACCTCCCTCTAACCAGACTGCTTTCCTGACAGCGGACCTCCCTCTAACCAGACTGCTCCCCTGACAACTAACCTCCCTCTAACGAGCAACTGCTCCCCTGACAGCGGACCTCCCTCTAACCAGACTGCTCCCCTGACAGCGGACCTCCCTCTAACCAGACTTCTCCCCTGACAGCTAGCCTCCCTCTAACCAGACTACTCCCCTGACAGCGGACCTCTCTCTAACCAGACTGCTCCCCTGACAGCTAACCTCTCTCTAACCAGACTGCTCCCCTGACAGCGGACCTCCCTCTAACCAGACTGCGCCCCTGACAGCTAACCTCCCTCTAACCATCGGCTGCTCCCCTGACAGCGGACCTCCTTCTAACCAGCGACTGCTCCCCTGACAGCGGACCTCCCTCTAACCATACTACTCCCCTGACAGCGGACCTCCCTCCAACCAGCGACTGCTCCCCTGGCAGCGGAACTCCCTCTAACCAGACTACTCCCCTGACAGCTAACTTCCCTCTAACCAGACTGCTCCCCTGACAGCGGACCTCCCTCTAACCAGACTGCTCCCCTGACAGCGGACCTCCCTCTAACCAGCGACTGTTCCCCTGACAGCGGACTTCCCTCTAACCAGACTGCTCCCCTGACAGCGGACCTCCCTATAACCAGACTGTTCCCCTGACAGCGGACCTCTCTCTAACCAGCGACTGCTCCCCTGACAGCGGACTTCCCTCTAACCAGACTACTCCCCTGACAGCGGACCTCCCTCTAACCAGGGACTGCTCCCCTGACAGCGGACCTCCCTTTAACCAGACTGCTCCCCTGGCAGCGGACCTGCTTCTAACCAGCGACTGCTCCCCTGACAGCTAACCTCCCTCTAACCAGACTACTCCCCGACAGCGGATCTCCCTCTAACCAGACTGCTCCCCTGACAGCTAACCTCTCTCTAACCAGACTGCTCCCCTGACAGCGGACCTCCCTCTAACCAGACTGCTCCCCTGACAGCGGACCTCCCTCTAACCAGACTGCTCCCCTGACAGCT
This sequence comes from Chirona hameri, assembly GCA_036785665.1. Lineage (NCBI taxonomy): Eukaryota > Metazoa > Arthropoda > Thecostraca > Balanomorpha > Balanidae > Chirona > Chirona hameri. Next base: position 395,378 of record JAXIVJ010000041.1, read on the forward strand.
AACCTCCCTCTAACCAGCGGCTGTTCCCCTGACAGCGTACCTCCCTCTAACGAGCGACTGTTCCCCTGACAGCTAACCTCCCTCTAACCAGACTGCTCCCCTGACAGCTAACCTCCCTCTAACCAGCGACTGCTCCCCTGACAGCGGAGCTCCCTCTAACCAGCGACTGCTCCCCTGACAGCTAACCTCCCTCAAACCAGCGACTGCTCCCCTGACAGCGAACCTCCCTCTAACCATACTACTCCCCTGACAGCGGACCTCCTTCCAACCAGCGACTGCTCCCCTGGCAGCGGACCTCCCTCTAACCAGACTACTCCCCTGACAGCTAACCTCCGTCTAACCAGACTGATCCCCTGACAGCGGACCTCCCTCTAACCAGACTGCTCCCCTGACAGCTTACCTCCCTCTAACCAGCGACTGCTCCCCTGACAGCGGACCTCCCTATAACCAGACTGCTCCCCTGACAGCGGACCTCCCTCTAACCAGCGATTGCTCCCCTGACAGCGGACCTCCCTCTAACAAGACTGCTCCCCTGACAGCTAACCCCCCTCTTACCAGACTACTCCCCTGACAGCAGACCCCCCTCTAACGTGCGACTGCTCCCCTGACAGCGGACCTCCCTCTAACCAGACTGCTCCACTGACAGCTAACCTCCCTCTAACCAGACTACTCCCCTGACAGCGGACCTCCCTCTAACCAGACTGCTCCCCTGACAGCTAACCTCCCTCTAACCAGACTGCTTTCCTGACAGCGGACCTCCCTCTAAACAGACTGCTCCCCTGACAGCTAACCTCCCTCTAACGAGCAACTGCTCCCCTGACAGCGGACCTCCCTCTAACCAGACTGCTCCCCTGACAGCGGACCTCCCTCTAACCAGACTTCTCCCCTGACAGCTAACCTCCCTCTAACCAGACTACTCCCCTGACAGTGGACCTCCCTCTAACCAGAGCGCTCCCCTGACAGCTAACCTCTCTCTAACCAGACTGCTCCCCTGACAGCGGACCTCCCTCTAACCAGACTGCGCCCCTGACAGCTAACCTCCCTCTAACCAGCGGCTGCTCCCCTGACAGCGGACCTCCTTCTAACCAGCGACTGCTCCCCTGACAGCGGACCTCCCTCTAACAATACTACTCCCCTGACAGCGGACCTCCCTCCAACCAGCGACTGCTCCCCTGGCAGTGGACCTCCCTCTAACCAGACTACTCCCCTGCCAGCTAACCTCCCTCTAACCAGACTGCTCCCCTGACAGCGGACCTCCCTCTAACCAGACTGCTCCCCTGACAGCGGACCTCCCTCTAACCAGCGACTGCTCCCCTGACAGCTAAACTCCCTCTAACCAGACTGCTCCCCTGACAGCGGACCTCCCTCTAACCAGACTGTTTCCCTGACAGCTAACCTCCCTCTAACGAGCGACTGCTCCCCGACAGCGCACCTCCCTCTAACCAGACTGCTCCCCTGACAGCGGACCTCCCTCTAACCAGACTGCTCCTCTAACAGCTTACCTCCCTCTAACCAGCGACTGCTCCCCTGACAGCGGACCTCCCTCTAACCAGACTGCTCCCCTGACAGCGGACCTCCCTCTAACCAGCGACTGCTCCCCTGACAGCGGACCTCCCTCTAACCAGACTGCTCCCCTGACAGCTAACCTCCCTCTTACCAGACTACTCCCCTGACAGCGGACCTCCCTCTAACGAGCGACTGCTCCCCTGACAGCGGACCTCCCTCTAACCAGACTGCTCCCCTGACAGCTAACCTCCCTCTAACGAGCGACTGCTCCCCTGCCGCTAACCTCCCTCTAACCAGACTACTCCCCTGATGGCAGACCTCCTTCTAACCAGACTGCTCCCCTGACACCGGACCTCCCTCTAACCAGACTGCTCCCCTAACAGTGGACCTCCCTCTAACCAGACTGCTCCCCTGACAGCTAACCTCTCTCTAACCAGACTGCTCCCCTGACAGCAGACCTCCCTCTAACCAGACTGCTCCCCTGACAGCGGACCTGCTTCTAACCAGCGACTGCTCCCCTGACAGCTAACCTCTCTCTAACCAGACTACTCCCCGACAGCGGACCTCCCTCTAACCAGACTGCTCCCCTGACAGCTAACCTCTCTCTAACCAGACTGCTCCCCTGGCAGCGGACCTCCCTCTAACCAGACTTTTCCCCTGACAGCTAACCTCCCTCTAACGAGCGACTGCTCCCCTGACAGAGGACCTCCCTCTAACCAGACTGCTCCACTGATAGCTAACCTCCCTCTAACCAGACTACTCCCCTGACAGCGGACCTCCCTCTAACCAGCGACTGTTCCCCTGCCAGCGGACCTGCCTCTAACCAGACTGCTCCCCTGACAGCGGACCTCCCTCTAACCAGAATACTCCCCTGACAGCTAACCTCCCTATAACCAGACTACTCCCCTGACAGCGGATCTCCCTCTAACCAGACCGCTCCCTTGACAGCTAACCTCCCTCTAACCAGTCTGATTTCCTGACAGCGGACCTCCCTCTCACCAGCGACTGTTCCCCTGACACCGGACCTCCCTCTAACCAGACTGCTCTCCTGACAGCTAACCTCCCTCTAACGAGCGACTGCTCCCCTCACAGCTAACTTCCCTCTAACCAGACTACTCCCCGACAGCGGACCTCTCTCTAACCAGACTGCTCCCCTGACAGCTAACCTCCCTCCAACGAGCGACTGCTCCTCTAACAGCGGAGCTCCCATTAACCAGACTGCTCCCCTGACAACGGACCTCCCTTTAACCAGACTGCTCCCCTGACAGCTAACCTCCCTCTAACCAGACTACTCCCCTGACAGCGGACCTCCCTCTAACCAGAATGTTCCCCTGACAGCTAATCTCCCTCTAACCAGACTGCTTTCCTGACAGCGGACCTCCCTCTAACCGAACTGCTCCCCTGACAGCTAACCTCCCTCTAACGAGCGACTGCTCCCCTGACAGCGGACCTCCCTCTAACCAGACTGTTCCCCTGACAGCTAACCTCCCTCTAACGAGCGACTGCTCCCCGACAGCGGACCTCCCTCTAACCAGACTGCTCCCCTGACAGCGGACCTCCCTCTAACCATTCTGCTCCCCTAACAGCTTACCTCCCTCTAACCAGCGACTGCTCCCCTGACAGCGGACCTCCCTCTAACCAGACTGCTCCCCTGACAGCGGACCTCCCTCTAACCAGCAACTGCTCCCCTGACAGCGGACCTCCCTCTAACCGGCGACTGCTCCCCTGACAGCGGACCTCTCTCTAACCAGACTGCTCCCCTTCCAGCTAACCTCCCTCTTACCAGACTACTCCCCTGACAGCGGACCTCCCTCTAACGAGCGACTGCTCCCCTGACAGCGGACCTCCCTCTAACCAGACTGCTCCACTGACAGCTAACCTCCATCTAACCAGACTACTCCCCTGACAGCGGACCTCCCTCTAACCAGCGACTGTTCTCCTGTCAGCTAACCTCCCTCTAAGCAGACTACTCCCCTGACAGCGGACCTCCCTCTAACGAGCGACTGCTCCCCTGACAGCGGACATCCCTCTAACCAGAATGCTCCCCTGACAGCTAACCTCCCTCTAACCAGCGACTGCTCCCCTGACAGCGGACCTTCCTCTAACCAGCGACTGCTCCCCTGACAGCGGACCTTCCTCTAACCAGACTGCTGCCCTGACAGCTAACCTCCCTCTAACGAGCGACTGCTCCTCTAACAGCGGACCTCCCTTTAACCAGACTGCTCCCCTGACAGCGGACCTCCCTCCAACCAGCGACTGCTCCCCTGACAGCGGACCTCTCTCTAACCAGACTGCTCCCCTTCCAGCTAACCTCCCTCTTACCAGACTACTCCCCTGACAGCGGACCTCCCTCTAACGAGCGACTGCTCCCCTGACAGCGGACCTCCCTCTAACCAGACTGCTCCCCTGACAGCTAACCTCCCTCTAACGAGCGACTGCTCCTCTAACAGCGGACCTCCCTTTAACCAGACTGCTCCCCTGACAGCGGACCTCCGTCTAACCAGACTGCTCCCCTGACAGCTAACCTCCCTCTAACCAGACTACTTCCCTGACAGCGGACCTCCCTCTAACCAGAATGCTCCCCTGACAGCTAACCTCCCTCTAACCAGACTGCTTTCCTGACAGTGGACCTCCCTCTAACCAGACTGCTCCCCTGACAACTAACCTCCCTCTAACGAGCAACTGCTCCCCTGACAGCGGACCTCCCTCTAACCAGACTGCTCCCCTGACAGCGGACCTCCCTCTAACCAGACTTCTCCCCTGACAGCTAACCTCCCTCTAACCAGACTACTCCCCTGACAGCGGACCTCCCTCTAACCAGACTGCTCCCCTGACAGCTAACCTCTCTCTAACCAGACTGCTCCCCTGACAGCGGACCTCCCTCTAACCAGACTGCGCCCCTGACAGCTAACCTCCCTCTAACCAACGGCTGCTCCCCTGACAGCGGACCTCCTTCTAACCAGCGACTGCTCCCTTGACAGCGGACCTCCCTCTAACCATACTACTCCCCTGACAGCGGACCTCCCTCCAACCAGCGACTGCTCCCCTGGCAGCGGACCTCCCTCTAACCAGACTACTCCCCTGACAGCTAACTTTCCTCTAACCAGACTGCTCCCCTGACAGCGGACCTCCCTCTAACCAGACTGCTCCCCTGACAGCGGACCTCCCTCTAACCAGAGACTGCCTCCCTGACAGCTAACCTCCCTCTAACCAGACTGCTCCCCTGACAGCGGACCTCCCTCTAACCAGACTGTTCCCCTGACAGCTAAACTCCCTCTAACGAGCGACTGCTCCCCAACAGCGGACCTCCCTCTAACCAGACTGCTCCCCTGACAGCTAACCTCCCTCTAACCAGCGGCTGTTCCCCTGACAGCGGACCTCCCTCTAACCAGCGACTGTGTCCCTGACAGCTAACCTCCCTCTATCCAGCGACTGCTCCCCTGACAGCGGACCTCCCTCTAACCAGACTGCTCCCCTGACAGCGGACGTCCCTCTAACCAGACTACTCCCCTGACAGCGGATCTCCCTCTAACCAGCGACTGCTCCCCTGACAGCTAACATCCCTCTAACCAGCGACTGTTCCCCTGACAGCGGACTTCCCTCTAACCAGACTGCTCCCCTAACAGCGGACCTCCCTCTAACCAGCGACTGCTCCCATGACAGCTAACCTCCCTCTAACCAGTGGCTGTTCCCCTGACAGCGGACCTCCCTCTAACGAGCGACTGTTCCCCTGACAGCTTACCTCCCTCTAACTAGACTGCTCCCCTGACAGCTAACCTCCCTCTAACCAGCGACTGCTCCCCTGACAGAGGACCTCCCTCTAACCAGCGACTGCTCCCCTGACAGCTAACCTCCCTCAAACCAGCGACTGCTCCCCTGCCAGCGAACCTCCCTCTAACCATACTACTCCCCTGACAGCGGACCTCCTTCCAACCAGCGACTGCTCCCCTGGCAGCGGACCTCCCTCTAACCAGACTACTCCCCTGACAGCTAACCTCCCTCTAACCAGACTGATCCCCCGACAGCGGACCTCCCTCTAACCAGACTGCTCCCCTGACAGCTTACCTCCCTCTAACCAGCGACTGCTCCCCTGACAGCGGACCTCCCTATAACCAGACTGCTCCCCTGACAGCTAACCTCCCTCCAACCAGACTGCTCCCCTGACAGCGGACCTCCCTCTAACCAGCGATTGCTCCCCTGACAGCGGACCTCCCTCTAACAAGACTGCTCCCCTGACAGCTAACCCCCCTCTTACCAGACTACTCCCCTGACAGCGGACCTCCCTCTAACGTGCGACTGCTCCCCTGACAGCGGACCTCCCTCTAACCAGACTGCTCCACTGACAGCTAACCTCCCTCTAACCAGACTACTCCCCTGACAGCGGACCTCCCTCTAACCAGACTGCTCCCCTGACAGCTAACTTCCCTCTAACCAGACTGCTTTCCTGACAGCGGACCTCCCTCTAACCAGACTGCTCCCCTGACAGCTAACCTCCCTCTAACGAGCAACTGCTCCCCTGACAGCGGACCTCCCTCTAACCAGACTGCTCCCCTGACAGCGGACCTCCCTCTAACCAGACTTCTCCCCTGACAGCTAACCTCCCTCTAACCAGACTACTCCCCTGACAGTGGACCTCCCTCTAACCAGAGCGCTCCCCTGACAGCTAACCTCTCTCTAACCAGACTGCTCCCCTGACAGCGGACCTCCCTCTAACCAGACTGCGCCCCTGACAGCTAACCTCCCTCTAACCAGCGGCTGCTCCCCTGACAGCGGACCTCCTTCTAACCAGCGACTGCTCCCCTGACAGCGGACCTCCCTCTAACAATACTACTCCCCTGACAGCGGACCTCCCTCCAACCAGCGACTGCTCCCCTGGCAGTGGACCTCCCTCTAACCAGACTACTCCCCTGACAGCTAACCTCCCTCTAACCAGACTGCTCCCCTGACAGCGGACCTCCCTCTAACCAGACTGCTCCCCTGACAGCGGACCTCCCTCTAACCAGCGACTGCTCCCCTGACAGCTAAACTCCCTCTAACCAGACTGCTCCCCTGACAGCGGACCTCCCTCTAGCCAGACTGTTCCCCTGACAGCTAACCTCCCTCTAACGAGCGACTGCTCCCCGACAGCGCACCTCCCTCTAACCAGACTGCTCCCCTGACAGCGGACCTCCCTCTAACCAGACTGCTCCCCTAACAGCTTACCTCCCTCTAACCAGCGACTGCTCCCCTGACAGCGGACCTCCCTCTTACCAGACTGCTCCCCTGACAGCGGACCTCCCTCTAACCAGCGACTGCTCCCCTGACAGCGGACCTCCCTCTAACCAGACTGCTCCCCTGACAGCTAACCTCCCTCTTACCAGACTACTCCCCTGACAGCGGACCTCCCTCTAACGAGCGACTGCTCCCCTGACAGCGGACCTCCCTCTAACCAGACTGCTCCCCTGACAGCTAACCTCCCTCTAACGAGCGACTGCTCCCCTGCCGCTAACCTCCCTCTAACCAGACTACTCTCCTGATGGCAGACCTCCCTCTAACCAGACTGCTCCCCTGACAGCGGACCTCCCTCTAACCAGACTGCTCCCCTAACAGCGGACCTCCCTCTAACCAGACTGCTCCCCTGACAGCTAACCTCTCTCTAACCAGACTGCTCCCCTGACAGCAGACCTCCCTCTAACCAGACTGCTCCCCTGACAGCGGACCTGCTTCTAACCAGCGACTGCTCCCCTGACAGCTAACCTCTCTCTAACCAGACTATTCCCCGACAGCGGACCTCCCTCTAACCAGACTGCTCCCCTGACAGCTAACCTCTCTCTAACCAGACTGCTCCCCTGACAGCGGAACTCCCTCTAACCAGACTGCTCCCCTGCAGCAGACCTCCCTCTAACCAGACTGCTCCCCTGACAGCTAACCTCCCTCTAACCAGCGGCTGTTCCCCTGACAGCGGACCTCCCTCTAACCAGCGACTGTGTCCCTGACAGCTAACCTCCCTCTAACCAGCGACTGCTCCCCTGACAGCGGACCTCCCTCTAACCAGACTGCTCCCCTGACAGCGGACGTCCCTCTAACCAGACTACTCCCCTGACAGCGGATCTCCCTCTAACCAGCGACTGCTCCCCTGACAGCTAACATCCCTCTAACCAGCGACTGTTCCCCTGACAGCGGACCTCCCTCTAACCAGACTGCTCCCCTAACAGCGGACCTCCCTCTAACCAGCGACTGCTCCCCTGACAGCTAACCTCCCTATAACCAGCGGCTGTTCCCCTGACAGCGGACCTCCCTCTAACGAGCGACTGTTCCCCTGACAGCTTACCTCCCTCTAACTAGACTGCTCCCCTGACAGCTAACCTCCCTCTAACGAGCGACTGCTCCCCTGCCGCTAACCTCCCTCTAACCAGACTACTCTACTGATAGCAGACCTCCCTCTAACCAGACTGCTCCCCTGACAGCGGACCTCCCTCTAACCAGACTGCTCCCCTAACAGCGGACCTCCCTCTAACCAGACTGCTCCCCTGACAGCTAACCTCTCTCTAACCAGACTCCTCCCCTGACAGCAGACCTCCCTCTAACCAGACTGCTCCCCTGACAGGTAACCTCCCTCTTACCAGCGGCTGCTCCCCTGACAGCGGACCTACCTCTAACCAGACTGCTCCCTTTACAGCTAACCTCCCTCTAACCAGACTACTCTCTTGACAGCGGACCTCCCTCTAACGAGCGACTGCTCCCCTGACAGCGGACCTCCCTCTAACCAGACTGCTCCACTGACAGCTAACCTCCCTCTAAGCAGACTACTCCCTTGACAGCGGACCTCCCTCTAACGAGCGACTGCTCCCCTGACAGCGGACATCCCTCTAACCAGACTGCTCCCCTGACAGCTAACCTCCCTCTAACCAGCGACTGCTCCCCTGACAGCTAACCTCCCTCTAACCAGCGACTGCTCGCCTTGACAGCTAACCTCCCTCTAAGCAGACTACTCCCCTGACAGCGGACCTCCCTCTAACGAGCGACTGCTCCCCTGACAGCGGACATCCCTCTAACCAGACTGCTCCCCTGACAGCTAACCTCCCTCTAACCAGCGACTGCTCCCCTGACAGCGGACCTCCCTCTAACCAGCGACTGCTCCCCTGACAGCGGACCTTCCTCTAACCAGACTGCTCCCCTGACAGCGTACCTCCCTCTAACCAGACTGCTCCCCTGACAGCGTACCTCCCTCTAACCAGACTGCTCCCCTGACTGCGGACCTCCCTCTAACCAGACTGCTCCCCTGACAGCTAACCTCCCTCTAACGAGCGACCGCTCCTCTAACAGCGAACCTCCCTTTAACCAGACTGCTCCCCTGACAGCGGACCTCCGTCTAACCAGACTGCTCCCCTGACAGCTAACCTCCCTCTAACCAGACTACTCCCCTGACAGCGGACCTCTCTCTAACCAGAATGCTCCCCTGACAGCTAACCTCCCTCTAACCAGACTGCTTTCCTGACAGCGGACCTCCCTCTAACCAGACTGCTCCCCTGACAACTAACCTTCCTCTAACGAGCAACTGCTCCCCTGACAGCGGACCTCCCTCTAACCAGACTGCTCCCCTGACAGCGGACCTCCCTCTAACCAGACTTCTCCCCTGACAGCTAACCTCCCTCTAACCAGACTACTCCCCTGACAGCGGACCTCCCTCTAACCAGACTGCTCCCCTGACAGCTAACCTCTCTCTAACCAGACTGCTCCCCTGACAGCGGACCTCCCTCTAACCAGACTGCGCCCCTGCCAGCTAACCGCCCTCTAACCAGCGGCTGCTCCCCTGACAGGGGACCTCCTTCTAACCAGCGACTGCTCCCCTGACAGCGGACCTCCCTCTAACCATACTACTCCCCTGACAGCGGACCTCCCTCCAACCAGCGACTGCTCCCCTGGCAGCGGACCTCCCTCTAACCAGACTACTCCCCTGACAGCTAACTTCCCTCTAACCAGACTGCTCCTCTGACAGCGGATCTCCCTCTAACCAGACTGCTCCCCTGACAGCGGACCTCCCTCTAACCAGAGACTGCTTCCCTGACAGCTAACCTCCCTCTAACCAGACTGCTCCCCTGACAGCGGACCTCCCTCTAACCAGACTGTTCCCCTGACAGCGGACATCCCTCTAACCAGACTGCTCCCCTGACAGCTAACCTCCCTCTAACCAGCGACTGCTCCCCTGACAGCGGACCTCCCTCTAACCAGACTGTTCCCCTGACAGCGGACGTCCCTCTAGCCAGACTACTCCCCTGACAGCGGATCTCCCTCTAACCAGCGACTGTTCCCCTGACAGCTAACATCCCTCTAACCAGCGACTGTTCCCCTAACAGCGGAACTCCCTCTAACCAGACTGGTCCCCTGACAGCGGACCTCCCTCTAACCAGACTGCTCCCCTGACAGCTAACCTCCCTCTAAGCAGCGGCTGTTCCCCTGACAGCGGACCTCCCTCTAACCAGCGACTGTGTCCCTGACAGCTAACCTACCTCTAACCAGCGACTGCTCCCCTGACAGCGGACCTCCCTCTAACCAGACTGCTCCCCTGACAGCGGACCTCCCTCTAACCAGACTGCTCCCCTAACAGCTTACCTCCCTCTAACCAGCGACTGCTCCCCTGACAGCGGACCTCCCTCTAACCAGACTGCTCCCCTGACAGCGGACCTCCCTTTAACCAGCGACTGCTCCACTGACAGCGGACCTCCCTCTAACCAGCGACTGCTCCCCTGACAGCGGAGCTCCCTCTAACCAGACTGCTCCCCTGACAGCTAACCTCCCTCTAACCAGACTGCTTTCCTGACAGCGGACCTCCCTCTAACCAGACTGCTCCCCTGACAGCTAACCTCCCTCTAACGAGCAACTGCTCCCCTGACAGCGGACCTCCCTCTAACCAGACTGCTCCCCTGAGAGCGGATCTCCCTCTAACCAGACTTCTCCCCTGACAGCTAACCTCCCTCTAAAAAGACTACTACCCTGACAGCGGACCTCCCTCTAACCAGACTGCTCCCCTGACAGCTAACCTCTCTCTAACCAGACTCCTCCCCTGACAGCAGACCTCCCTCTAACCAGACTGCTCCCCTGACAGGTAACCTCCCTCTTACCAGCGGCTGCTCCCATGACAGCGGACCTACCTCTAACCAGACTGCTCCCTTTACAGCTAACCTCCCTCTAACCAGACTACTCTCTTGACAGCAGACCTCCCTCTAACGAGCGACTGCTCCCCTGACAGCGGACCTCCCTCTAACCAGACTGCTCCACTGACAGCTAACCTCCCTCTAAGCAGACTACTCCCTTGACAGCGGACCTCCCTCTAACGAGCGACTGCTCCCCTGACAGCGGACATCCCTCTAACCAGACTGCTCCCCTGACAGCTAACCTCCCTCTAACCAGCGACTGCTCGCCTTGACAGCTAACCTCCCTCTAAGCAGACTACTCCCCTGACAGCGGACCTCCCTCTAACGAGCGACTGCTCCCCTGACAGCGGACATCCCTCTAACCAGACTGCTCCCCTGACAGCTAACCTCCCTCTAACCAGCGACTGCTCCCCTGACAGCGGACCTTCCTCTAACCAGCGACTGCTCCCCTGACAGCGGACCTTCCTCTAACCAGACTGCTCCCCTGACAGCGTACCTCCCTCTAACCAGACTGCTCCCCTGACAGCGTACCTCCCTCTAACCAGACTGCTCCCCTGACTGCGGACCTCCCTCTAACCAGACTGCTCCCCTGACAGCTAACCTCCCTCTAACGAGCGACTGCTCCTCTAACAGCGGACCTCCCTTTAACCAGACTGCTCCCCTGACAGCGGACCTCCGTCTAACCAGACTGCTCCCCTGACAGCTAACCTCCCTCTAACCAGACTACTCCCCTGACAGCGGACCTCCCTCTAACCAGAATGCTCCCCTGACAGCTAACCTCCCTCTAACCAGACTGCTTTCCTGACAGTGGACCTCCCTCTAACCAGACTGCTCCCCTGACAACTAACCTCCCTCTAACGAGCAACTGCTCCCCTGACAGCGGACCTCCCTCTAACCAGACTGCTCCCCTGACAGCGGACCTCCCTCTAACCAGACTTCTCCCCTGACAGCTAACCTCCCTCTAACCAGACTACTCCCCTGACAGCGGACCTCCCTCTAACCAGACTGCTCCCCTGACAGCTAACCTCTCTCTAACCAGACTGCTCCCCTGACAGCGGACCTCCCTCTAACCAGACTGCGCCCCTGACAGCTAACCTCCCTCTAACCAACGGCTGCTCCCCTGACAGCGGACCTCCTTCTAACCAGCGACTGCTCCCTTGACAGCGGACCTCCCTCTAACCATACTACTCCCCTGACAGCGGACCTCCCTCCAACCAGCGACTGCTCCCCTGGCAGCGGACCTCCCTCTAACCAGACTACTCCCCTGACAGCTAACTTCCCTCTAACCAGACTGCTCCCCTGACAGCGGACCTCCCTCTAACCAGACTGCTCCCCTGACAGCGGACCTCCCTCTAACCAGAGACTGCTTCCCTGACAGCTAACCTCCCTCTAACCAGACTGCTCCCCTGACAGCGGACCTCCCTCTAACCAGACTGTTCCCCTGACAGCTAAACTCCCTCTAACGAGCGACTGCTCCCCAATAGCGGACCTCCCTCTAACCAGACTGCTCCCCTGACAGCTAACCTCTCTCTATCCAGACTGCTCCCCTGACAGCGGACCTCCCTCTAACCAGACTGTTCCCCTGACAGCTAACCTCCCTCTAACGAGCGACTGCTCCCCTGACAGAGGACCTCCCTCTAACCAGACTGCTCCACTGATAGCTAACCTCCCTCTAACCAGACTACTCCCCTGACAGCGGACCTCCCTCTAACCAGCGACTGTTCCCCTGCCAGCGGACCTGCCTCTAACCAGACTGCTCCCCTGACAGCGGACCTCCCTCTAACCAGAATACTCCCCTGACAGCTAACCTCCCTATAACCAGACTACTCCCCTGACAGCGGATCTCCCTCTAACCAGACCGCTCCCTTGACAGCTAACCTCCCTCTAACCAGTCTGATTTCCTGACAGCGGACCTCCCTCTCACCAGCGACTGTTCCCCTGACACCGGACCTCCCTCTAACCAGACTGCTCTCCTGACAGCTAACCTCCCTCTAACGAGCGACTGCTCCCCTCACAGCTAACTTCCCTCTAACCAGACTACTCCCCGACAGCGGACCTCTCTCTAACCAGACTGCTCCCCTGACAGCTAACCTCCCTCCAACGAGCGACTGCTCCTCTAACAGCGGAGCTCCCATTAACCAGACTGCTCCCCTGACAACGGACCTCCCTTTAACCAGACTGCTCCCCTGACAGCTAACCTCCCTCTAACCAGACTACTCCCCTGACAGCGGACCTCCCTCTAACCAGAATGTTCCCCTGACAGCTAATCTCCCTCTAACCAGACTGCTTTCCTGACAGCGGACCTCCCTCTAACCGAACTGCTCCCCTGACAGCTAACCTCCCTCTAACGAGCGACTGCTCCCCTGACAGCGGACCTCCCTCTAACCAGACTGTTCCCCTGACAGCTAACCTCCCTCTAACGAGCGACTGCTCCCCGACAGCGGACCTCCCTCTAACCAGACTGCTCCCCTGACAGCGGACCTCCCTCTAACCAGACTGCTCCCCTAACAGCTTACCTCCCTCTAACCAGCGACTGCTCCCCTGACAGCGGACCTCCCTCTAACCAGACTGCTCCCCTGACAGCGGACCTCCCTCTAACCAGCAACTGCTCCCCTGACAGCGGACCTCCCTCTAACCGGCGACTGCTCCCCTGACAGCGGACCTCTCTCTAACCAGACTGCTCCCCTTCCAGCTAACCTCCCTCTTACCAGACTACTCCCCTGACAGCGGACCTCCCTCTAACGAGCGACAGCTCCCCTGACAGCGGACCTCCCTCTAACCAGACTGCTCCACTGACAGCTAACCTCCATCTAACCAGACCACTCCCCTGACAGCGGACCTCCCTCTAACCAGCGACTGTTCTCCTGTCAGCTAACCTCCCTCTAAGCAGACTACTCCCCTGACAGCGGACCTCCCTCTAACGAGCGACTGCTCCCCTGACAGCGGACATCCCTCTAACCAGAATGCTCCCCTGACAGCTAACCTCCCTCTAACCAGCGACTGCTCCCCTGACAGCGGACCTTCCTCTAACCAGCGACTGCTCCCCTGACAGCGGACCTTCCTCTAACCAGACTGCTGCCCTGACAGCTAACCTCCCTCTAACGAGCGACTGCTCCTCTAACAGCGGACCTCCCTTTAACCAGACTGCTCCCCTGACAGCGGACCTCCCTCCAACCAGCGACTGCTCCCCTGACAGCGGACCTCTCTCTAACCAGACTGCTCCCCTTCCAGCTAACCTCCCTCTTACCAGACTACTCCCCTGACAGCGGACCTCCCTCTAACGAGCGACTGCTCCCCTGACAGCGGACCTCCCTCTAACCAGACTGCTCCCCTGACAGCTAACCTCCCTCTAACGAGCGACTGCTCCTCTAACAGCGGACCTCCCTTTAACCAGACTGCTCCCCTGACAGCGGACCTCCGTCTAACCAGACTGCTCCCCTGACAGCTAACCTCCCTCTAACCAGACTACTCCCCTGACAGCGGACCTCCCTCTAACCAGAATGCTCCCCTGACAGCTAACCTCCCTCTAACCAGACTGCTTTCCTGACAGTGGACCTCCCTCTAACCAGACTGCTCCCCTGACAACTAACCTCCCTCTAACGAGCAACTGCTCCCCTGACAGCGGACCTCCCTCTAACCAGACTGCTCCCCTGACAGCGGACCTCCCTCTAACCAGACTTCTCCCCTGACAGCTAACCTCCCTCTAACCAGACTACTCCCCTGACAGCGGACCTCCCTCTAACCAGACTGCTCCCATGACAGCTAACCTCTCTCTAACCAGACTGCTCCCCTGACAGCGGACCTCCCTCTAACCAGACTGCGCCCCTGACAGCTAACCTCCCTCTAACCAACGGCTGCTCCCCTGACAGCGGACCTCCTTCTAACCAGCGACTGCTCCCTTGACAGCGGACCTCCCTCTAACCATACTACTCCCCTGACAGCGGACCTCCCTCCAACCAGCGACTGCTCCCCTGGCAGCGGACCTCCCTCTAACCAGACTACTCCCCTGACAGCTAACTTCCCTCTAACCAGACTGCTCCCCTGACAGCGGACCTCCCTCTAACCAGACTGCTCCCCTGACAGCGGACCTCCCTCTAACCAGAGACTGCTTCCCTGACAGCTAACCTCCCTCTAACCAGACTGCTCCCCTGACAGCGGACCTCCCTCTAACCAGACTGTTCCCCTGACAGCTAAACTCCCTCTAACGAGCGACTGCTCCCCAACAGCGGACCTCCCTCTAACCAGACTGCTCCCCTGACAGCTAACCTCCCTCTAACCAGCGGCTGTTCCCCTGACAGCGGACCTCCCTCTAACCAGCGACTGTGTCCCTGACAGCTAACCTCCCTCTATCCAGCGACTGCTCCCCTGACAGCGGACCTCCCTCTAACCAGACTGCTCCCCTGACAGCGGACGTCCCTCTAACCAGACTACTCCCCTGACAGCGGATCTCCCTCTAACCAGCGACTGCTCCCCTGACAGCTAACATCCCTCTAACCAGCGACTGTTCCCCTGACAGCGGACCTCCCTCTAACCAGACTGCTCCCCTAACAGCGGACCTCCCTCTAACCAGCGACTGCTCCCATGACAGCTAACCTCCCTCTAACCAGTGGCTGTTCCCCTGACAGCGGACCTCCCTCTAACGAGCGACTGTTCCCCTGACAGCTTACCTCCCTCTAACTAGACTGCTCCCCTGACAGCTAACCTCCCTCTAACCAGCGACTGCTCCCCTGACAGAGGACCTCCCTCTAACCAGCGACTGCTCCCCTGACAGCTAACCTCCCTCAAACCAGCGACTGCTCCCCTGCCAGCGAACCTCCCTCTAACCATACTACTCCCCTGACAGCGGACCTCCTTCCAACCAGCGACTGCTCCCCTGGCAGCGGACCTCCCTCTAACCAGACTACTCCCCTGACAGCTAACCTCCCTCTAACCAGACTGATCCCCCGACAGCGGACCTCCCTCTAACCAGACTGCTCCCCTGACAGCTTACCTCCCTCTAACCAGCGACTGCTCCCCTGACAGCGGACCTCCCTATAACCAGACTGCTCCCCTGACAGCTAACCTCCCTCTAACCAGACTGCTCCCCTGACAGCGGACCTCCCTCTAACCAGCGATTGCTCCCCTGACAGCGGACCTCCCTCTAACAAGACTGCTCCCCTGACAGCTAACCCCCCTCTTACCAGACTACTCCCCTGACAGCGGACCTCCCTCTAACGTGCGACTGCTCCCCTGACAGCGGACCTCCCTCTAACCAGACTGCTCCACTGACAGCTAACCTCCCTCTAACCAGACTACTCCCCTGACAGCGGACCTCCCTCTAACCAGACTGCTCCCCTGACAGCTAACTTCCCTCTAACCAGACTGCTTTCCTGACAGCGGACCTCCCTCTAACCAGACTGCTCCCCTGACAGCTAACCTCCCTCTAACGAGCAACTGCTCCCCTGACAGCGGACCTCCCTCTAACCAGACTGCTCCCCTGACAGCGGACCTCCCTCTAACCAGACTTCTCCCCTGACAGCTAACCTCCCTCTAACCAGACTACTCCCCTGACAGTGGACCTCCCTCTAACCAGAGCGCTCCCCTGACAGCTAACCTCTCTCTAACCAGACTGCTCCCCTGACAGCGGACCTCCCTCTAACCAGACTGCGCCCCTGACAGCTAACCTCCCTCTAACCAGCGGCTGCTCCCCTGACAGCGGACCTCCTTCTAACCAGCGACTGCTCCCCTGACAGCGGACCTCCCTCTAACAATACTACTCCCCTGACAGCGGACCTCCCTCCAACCAGCGACTGCTCCCCTGGCAGTGGACCTCCCTCTAACCAGACTACTCCCCTGACAACTAACCTCCCTCTAACCAGACTGCTCCCCTGACAGCGGACCTCCCTCTAACCAGACTGCTCCCCTGACAGCGGACCTCCCTCTAACCAGCGACTGCTCCCCTGACAGCTAAACTCCCTCTAACCAGACTGCTCCCCTGACAGCGGACCTCCCTCTAGCCAGACTGTTCCCCTGACAGCTAACCTCCCTCTAACGAGCGACTGCTCCCCGACAGCGCACCTCCCTCTAACCAGACTGCTCCCCTGACAGCGGACCTCCCTCTAACCAGACTGCTCCCCTAACAGCTTACCTCCCTCTAACCAGCGACTGCTCCCCTGACAGCGGACCTCCCTCTTACCAGACTGCTCCCCTGACAGCGGACCTCCCTCTAACCAGCGACTGCTCCCCTGACAGCGGACCTCCCTCTAACCAGACTGCTCCCCTGACAGCTAACCTCCCTCTTACCAGACTACTCCCCTGACAGCGGACCTCCCTCTAACGAGCGACTGCTCCCCTGACAGCGGACCTCCCTCTAACCAGACTGCTCCCCTGACAGCTAACCTCCCTCTAACGAGCGACTGCTCCCCTGCCGCTAACCTCCCTCTAACCAGACTACTCTCCTGATGGCAGACCTCCCTCTAACCAGACTGCTCCCCTGACAGCGGACCTCCCTCTAACCAGACTGCTCCCCTAACAGCGGACCTCCCTCTAACCAGACTGCTCCCCTGACAGCTAACCTCTCTCTAACCAGACTGCTCCCCTGACAGCAGACCTCCCTCTAACCAGACTGCTCCCCTGACAGCGGACCTGCTTCTAACCAGCGACTGCTCCCCTGACAGCTAACCTCTCTCTAACCAGACTATTCCCCGACAGCGGACCTCCCTCTAACCAGACTGCTCCCCTGACAGCTAACCTCTCTCTAACCAGACTGCTCCCCTGACAGCGGAACTCCCTCTAACCAGACTGCTCCCCTGCAGCAGACCTCCCTCTAACCAGACTGCTCCCCTGACAGCTAACCTCCCTCTAACCAGCGGCTGTTCCCCTGACAGCGGACCTCCCTCTAACCAGCGACTGTGTCCCTGACAGCTAACCTCCCTCTAACCAGCGACTGCTCCCCTGACAGCGGACCTCCCTCTAACCAGACTGCTCCCCTGACAGCGGACGTCCCTCTAACCAGACTACTCCCCTGACAGCGGATCTCCCTCTAACCAGCGACTGCTCCCCTGACAGCTAACATCCCTCTAACCAGCGACTGTTCCCCTGACAGCGGACCTCCCTCTAACCAGACTGCTCCCCTAACAGCGGACCTCCCTCTAACCAGCGACTGCTCCCCTGACAGCTAACCTCCCTATAACCAGCGGCTGTTCCCCTGACAGCGGACCTCCCTCTAACGAGCGACTGTTCCCCTGACAGCTTACCTCCCTCTAACTAGACTGCTCCCCTGACAGCTAACCTCCCTCTAACGAGCGACTGCTCCCCTGCCGCTAACCTCCCTCTAACCAGACTACTCTACTGATAGCAGACCTCCCTCTAACCAGACTGCTCCCCTGACAGCGGACCTCCCTCTAACCAGACTGCTCCCCTAACAGCGGACCTCCCTCTAACCAGACTGCTCCCCTGACAGCTAACCTCTCTCTAACCAGACTCCTCCCCTGACAGCAGACCTCCCTCTAACCAGACTGCTCCCCTGACAGGTAACCTCCCTCTTACCAGCGGCTGCTCCCCTGACAGCGGACCTACCTCTAACCAGACTGCTCCCTTTACAGCTAACCTCCCTCTAACCAGACTACTCTCTTGACAGCGGACCTCCCTCTAACGAGCGACTGCTCCCCTGACAGCGGACCTCCCTCTAACCAGCGACTGCTCGCCTTGACAGCTAACCTCCCTCTAAGCAGACTACTCCCCTGACAGCGGACCTCCCTCTAACGAGCGACTGCTCCCCTGACAGCGGACATCCCTCTAACCAGACTGCTCCCCTGACAGCTAACCTCCCTCTAACCAGCGACTGCTCCCCTGACAGCGGACCTCCCTCTAACCAGCGACTGCTCCCCTGACAGCGGACCTTCCTCTAACCAGACTGCTCCCCTGACAGCGTACCTCCCTCTAACCAGACTGCTCCCCTGACAGCGTACCTCCCTCTAACCAGACTGCTCCCCTGACTGCGGACCTCCCTCTAACCAGACTGCTCCCCTGACAGCTAACCTCCCTCTAACGAGCGACCGCTCCTCTAACAGCGAAACTCCCTTTAACCAGACTGCTCCCCTGACAGCGGACCTCCGTCTAACCAGACTGATCCCCTGACAGCTAACCTCCCTCTAACCAGACTACTCCCCTGACAGCGGACCTCTCTTTAACCAGAATGCTCCCCTGACAGCTAACCTCCCTCTAACCAGACTGCTTTCCTGACAGCGGACCTCCCTCTAACCAGACTGCTCCCCTGACAACTAACCTTCCTCTAACGAGCAACTGCTCCCCTGACAGCGGACCTCCCTCTAACCAGACTGCTCCCCTGACAGCGGACCTCCCTCTAACCAGACTTCTCCCCTGACAGCTAACCTCCCTCTAACCAGACTACTCCCCTGACAGCGGACCTCCCTCTAACCAGACTGCTCCCCTGACAGCTAACCTCTCTCTAACCAGACTGCTCCCCTGACAGCGGACCTCCCTCTAACCAGACTGCGCCCCTGCCAGCTAACCGCCCTCTAACCAGCGGCTGCTCCCCTGACAGGGGACCTCCTTCTAACCAGCGACTGCTCCCCTGACAGCGGACCTCCCTCTAACCATACTACTCCCCTGACAGCGGACCTCCCTCCAACCAGCGACTGCTCCCCTGGCAGCGGACCTCCCTCTAACCAGACTACTCCCCTGACAGCTAACTTCCCTCTAACCAGACTGCTCCCCTGACAGCGGATCTCCCTCTAACCAGACTGCTCCCCTGACAGCGGACCTCCCTCTAACCAGAGACTGCTTCCCTGACAGCTAACCTCCCTCTAACCAGACTGCTCCCCTGACAGCGGACCTCCCTCTAACCAGACTGTTCCCCTGACAGCTAAACTCCCTCTAACGAGCGACTGCTCCCCAACAGCGGACCTCCCTCTAACCAGACTGCTCCCCTGACAGCTAACCTCCCTCTAACCAGCGGCTGTTCTCCTGACAGCGGACCTCCCTCTAACCAGCGACTGTGTCCCTGACAGCTAACCTCCCTCTATCCAGCGACTGCTCCCCTGACAGCGGACCTCCCTCTAACCAGACTGTTCCCCTGACAGCGGACGTCCCTTTAACCAGACTACTCCCCTGACAGCGGATCTCCCTCTAACCAGCGACTGTTCCCCTGACAGCTAACATCCCTCTAACCAGCGACTGTTCCCCTAACAGCGGAACTCCCTCTAACCAGACTGGTCCCCTGACAGCGGACCTCCCTCTAACCAGACTGCTCCCCTGACAGCTAACCTCCCTCTAAGCAGCGGCTGTTCCCCTGACAGCGGACCTCCCTCTAACCAGCGACTGTGTCCCTGACAGCTAACCTACCTCTAACCAGCGACTGCTCCCCTGACAGCGGACCTCCCTCTAACCAGACTGCTCCCCTGACAGCGGACCTCCCTCTAACCAGACTGCTCCCCTAACAGCTTACCTCCCTCTAACCAGCGACTGCTCCCCTGACAGCGGACCTCCCTCTAACCAGACTGCTCCCCTGACAGCGGACCTCCCTTTAACCAGCGACTGCTCCACTGACAGCGGACCTCCCTCTAACCAGCGACTGCTCCCCTGACAGCGGAGCTCCCTCTAACCAGACTGCTCTCCTGACAGCTAACCTCCCTCTTACCAGACTACTCCCCTGACAGCGGACCTCCCTCTAACGAGCGACTGCTCCCCTGACAGCGGACCTCCCTCTAACCAGACTGCTCCCCTGACAGCGGACCTCCCTCTAACCAGCGACTGCTCCCCTGACAGCTAAACTCCCTCTAACCAGACTGCTCCCCTGACAGCGGACCTCCCTCCAACCAGACTGTTCCCCTGACAGCTAACCTCCCTCTAACGAGCGACTGCTCCCCGACAGCGCACCTCCCTCTAACCAGACTGCTCCCCTGACAGCGGACCTCCCTCTAACCAGACTGCTCCCCTAACAGCTTACCTCCCTCTAACCAGCGACTGCTCCCCTGACAGCGGACCTCCCTCTTACCAGACTGCTCCCCTGACAGCGGACCTCCCTCTAACCAGCGACTGCTCCCCTGACAGCGGACCTCCCTCTAACCAGACTGCTCCCCTGACAGCTAACCTCCCTCTTACCAGACTACTCCCCTGACAGCGGACCTCCCTCTAACGAGCGACTGCTCCCCTGACAGCGGACCTCCCTCTAACCAGACTGCTCCCCTGACAGCTAACCTCCCTCTAACTAGCGACTGCTCCCCTGCCGCTAACCTCCCTCTAACCAGACTACTCTCCTGATGGCAGACCTCCCTCTAACCAGACTGCTCCCCTGACAGCTAACCTCCCTCTAAGCAGCGGCTGTTCCCCTGACAGCGGACCTCCCTCTAACCAGCGACTGTGTCCCTGACAGCTAACCTACCTCTAACCAGCGACTGCTCCCCTGACAGCGGACCTCCCTCTAACCAGACTGCTCCCCTGACAGCGGACCTCCCTCTAACCAGACTGCTCCCCTAACAGCTTACCTCCCTCTAACCAGCGACTGCTCCCCTGACAGCGGACCTCCCTCTAACCAGACTGCTCCCCTGACAGCGGACCTCCCTTTAACCAGCGACTGCTCCACTGACAGCGGACCTCCCTCTAACCAGCGACTGCTCCCCTGACAGCGGAGCTCCCTCTAACCAGACTGCTCCCCTGACAGCTAACCTCCCTCTTACCAGACTACTCCCCTGACAGCGGACCTCCCTCTAACGAGCGACTGCTCCCCTGACAGCGGACCTCCCTCTAACCAGACTGCTCCCCTGACAGCGGACCTCCCTCTAACCAGCGACTGCTCCCCTGACAGCTAAACTCCCTCTAACCAGACTGCTCCCCTGACAGCGGACCTCCCTCCAACCAGACTGTTCCCCTGACAGCTAACCTCCCTCTAACGAGCGACTGCTCCCCGACAGCGCACCTCCCTCTAACCAGACTGCTCCCCTGACAGCGGACCTCCCTCTAACCAGACTGCTCCCCTAACAGCTTACCTCCCTCTAACCAGCGACTGCTCCCCTGACAGCGGACCTCCCTCTTACCAGACTGCTCCCCTGACAGCGGACCTCCCTCTAACCAGCGACTGCTCCCCTGACAGCGGACCTCCCTCTAACCAGACTGCTCCCCTGACAGCTAACCTCCCTCTTACCAGACTACTCCCCTGACAGCGGACCTCCCTCTAACGAGCGACTGCTCCCCTGACAGCGGACCTCCCTCTAACCAGACTGCTCCCCTGACAGCTAACCTCCCTCTAACGAGCGACTGCTCCCCTGCCGCTAACCTCCCTCTAACCAGACTACTCTCCTGATGGCAGACCTCCCTCTAACCAGACTGCTCCCCTGACAGCGGACCTCCCTCTAACCAGACTGCTCCCCTAACAGAGGACCTCCCTCTAACCAGACTGCTCCCCTGACAGCTAACCTCTCTCTAACCAGACTGCTCCCCTGACAGCAGACCTCCCTCTAAAAAGACTGCTCCCCTGACAGCGGACCTGCTTCTAACCAGCGACTGCTCCCCTGACAGCTAACCTCTCTCTAACCAGACTATTCCCCGACAGCGGACCTCCCTCTAACCAGACTGCTCCCCTGACAGCTAACCTCTCTCTAACCAGACTGCTCCCCTGACAGCGGAACTCCCTCTAACCAGACTGCTCCCCTGCAGCAGACCTCCCTCTAACCAGACTGCTCCCCTGACAGCTAACCTCCCTCTAACCAGCGGCTGTTCCCCTGACAGCGGACCTCCCTCTAACCAGCGACTGTGTCCCTGACAGCTAACCTCCCTCTAACCAGCGACTGCTCCCCTGACAGCGGACCTCCCTCTAACCAGACTGCTCCCCTGACAGCGGACGTCCCTCTAACCAGACTACTCCCCTGACAGCGGATCTCCCTCTAACCAGCGACTGCTCCCCTGACAGCTAACATCCCTCTAACCAGCGACTGTTCCCCTGACAGCGGACCTCCCTCTAACCAGACTGCTCCCCTTACAGCGGACCTCCCTCTAACCAGCGACTGCTCCCCTGACAGCTAACCTCCCTATAACCAGCGGCTGTTCCCCTGACAGCGGACCTCCCTCTAACGAGCGACTGTTCCCCTGACAGCTTACCTCCCTCTAACTAGACTGCTCCCCTGACAGCTAACCTCCCTCTAACGAGCGACTGCTCCCCTGCCGCTAACCTCCCTCTAACCAGACTACTCTACTGATAGCAGACCTCCCTCTAACCAGACTGCTCCCCTGACAGCGGACCTCCCTCTAACCAGACTGCTCCCCTAACAGCGGACCTCCCTCTAACCAGACTGCTCCCCTGACAGCTAACCTCTCTCTAACCAGACTCCTCCCCTGACAGCAGACCTCCCTCTAACCAGACTGCTCCCCTGACAGGTAACCTCCCTCTTACCAGCGGCTGCTCCCCTGACAGCGGACCTACCTCTAACCAGACTGCTCCCTTTACAGCTAACCTCCCTCTAACCAGACTACTCTCTTGACAGCGGACCTCCCTCTAACGAGCGACTGCTCCCCTGACAGCGGACCTCCCTCTAACCAGACTGCTCCACTGACAGCTAACCTCCCTCTAAGCAGACTACTCCCTTGACAGCGGACCTCCCTCTAACGAGCGACTGCTCCCCTGACAGCGGACATCCCTCTAACCAGACTGCTCCCCTGACAGCTAACCTCCCTCTAACCAGCGACTGCTCCCCTGACAGCTAACCTCCCTCTAACCAGCGACTGCTCGCCTTGACAGCTAACCTCCCTCTAAGCAGACTACTCCCCTGACAGCGGACCTCCCTCTAACGAGCGACTGCTCCCCTGACAGCGGACATCCCTCTAACCAGACTGCTCCCCTGACAGCTAACCTCCCTCTAACCAGCGACTGCTCCCCTGACAGCGGACCTCCCTCTAACCAGCGACTGCTCCCCTGACAGCGGACCTTCCTCTAACCAGACTGCTCCCCTGACAGCGTACCTCCCTCTAACCAGACTGCTCCCCTGACAGCGTACCTCCCTCTAACCAGACTGCTCCCCTGACTGCGGACCTCCCTCTAACCAGACTGCTCCCCTGACAACTAACCTCCCTCTAACGAGCGACCGCTCCTCTAACAGCGAAACTCCCTTTAACCAGACTGCTCCCCTGACAGCGGACCTCCGTCTAACCAGACTGATCCCCTGACAGCTAACCTCCCTCTAACCAGACTACTCCCCTGACAGCGGACCTCTCTCTAACCAGAATGCTCCCCTGACAGCTAACCTCCCTCTAACCAGACTGCTTTCCTGACAGCGGACCTCCCTCTAACCAGACTGCTCCCCTGACAACTAACCTTCCTCTAACGAGCAACTGCTCCCCTGACAGCGGACCTCCCTCTAACCAGACTGCTCCCCTGACAGCGGACCTCCCTCTAACCAGACTTCTCCCCTGACAGCTAACCTCCCTCTAACCAGACTACTCCCCTGACAGCGGACCTCCCTCTAACCAGACTGCTCCCCTGACAGCTAACCTCTCTCTAACCAGACTGCTCCCCTGACAGCGGACCTCCCTCTAACCAGACTGCGCCCCTGCCAGCTAACCGCCCTCTAACCAGCGGCTGCTCCCCTGACAGGGGACCTCCTTCTAACCAGCGACTGCTCCCCTGACAGCGGACCTCCCTCTAACCATACTACTCCCCTGACAGCGGACCTCCCTCCAACCAGCGACTGCTCCCCTGGCAGCGGACCTCCCTCTAACCAGACTACTCCCCTGACAGCTAACTTCCCTCTAACCAGACTGCTCCCCTGACAGCGGATCTCCCTCTAACCAGACTGCTCCCCTGACAGCGGACCTCCCTCTAACCAGAGACTGCTTCCCTGACAGCTAACCTCCCTCTAACCAGACTGCTCCCCTGACAGCGGACCTCCCTCTAACCAGACTGTTCCCCTGACAGCTAAACTCCCTCTAACGAGCGACTGCTCCCCAACAGCGGACCTCCCTCTAACCAGACTGCTCCCCTGACAGCTAACCTCCCTCTAACCAGCGGCTGTTCTCCTGACAGCGGACCTCCCTCTAACCAGCGACTGTGTCCCTGACAGCTAACCTCCCTCAATCCAGCGACTGCTCCCCTGACAGCGGACCTCCCTCTAACCAGACTGTTCCCCTGACAGCGGACGTCCCTTTAACCAGACTACTCCCCTGACAGCGGATCTCCCTCTAACCAGCGACTGTTCCCCTGACAGCTAACATCCCTCTAACCAGCGACTGTTCCCCTAACAGCGGAACTCCCTCTAACCAGACTGGTCCCCTGACAGCGGACCTCCCTCTAACCAGACTGCTCCCCTGACAGCTAACCTCCCTCTAAGCAGCGGCTGTTCCCCTGACAGCGGACCTCCCTCTAACCAGCGACTGTGTCCCTGACAGCTAACCTACCTCTAACCAGCGACTGCTCCCCTGACAGCGGACCTCCCTCTAACCAGACTGCTCCCCTGAGAGCGGACCTCCCTCTAACCAGACTGCTCCCCTAACAGCTTACCTCCCTCTAACCAGCGACTGCTCCCCTGACAGCGGACCTCCCTCTAACCAGACTGCTCCCCTGACAGCGGACCTCCCTTTAACCAGCGACTGCTCCACTGACAGCGGACCTCCCTCTAACCAGCGACTGCTCCCCTGACAGCGGAGCTCCCTCTAACCAGACTGCTCCCCTGACAGCTAACCTCCCTCTTACCAGACTACTCCCCTGACAGCGGACCTCCCTCTAACGAGCGACTGCTCCCCTGACAGCGGACCTCCCTCTAACCAGACTGCTCCAACGACAGCGGACCTCCTTCTAACCAGACTGCTCCCCTGACAGCGGACCTCCCTCTAACCAGACTGTTCCCCTGACAGCTAAACTCCCTGTAACGAGCGACTGCTCCCCAACAGCGGACCTCCCTCTAACCAGACTGCTCCCCTGACAGCTAACCTCCCTCTAACCAGCGGCTGTTCCCCTGACAGCGGAACTCCCTCTAACCAGCGACTGTGTCCCTGACAGCTAACCTCCCTCTATCCAGCGACTGCTCCCCTGACAGCGGACCTCCCTCTAACCAGACTGCTCCCCTGACAGCGGACGTCCCTCTAACCAGACTACTCCCCTGACAGCGGATCTCCCTCTAACCAGCGACTGCTCCCCTGACAGCTAACATCCCTCTAACCAGCGACTGTTCCCCTGACAGCGGACCTCCCTCTAACCAGACTGCTCCCCTAACAGCGGACCTCCCTCTAACCAGCGACTGCTCCCATGACAGCTAACCTCCCTCTAACCAGCGGCTGTTCCCCTGACAGCGGTCCTCCCTCTAACGAGCGACTGTTCCCCTGACAGCTTACCTCCCTCTAACTAGACTGCTCCCCTGACAGCTAACCTCCCTCTAACCAGCGACTGCTCCCCTGACAGAGGACCTCCCTCTAACCAGCGACTGCTCCCCTGACAGCTAACCTCCCTCAAACCAGCGACTGCTCCCCTGCCAGCGAACCTCCCTCTAACCATACTACTCCCCTGACAGCGGACCTCCTTCCAACCAGCGACTGCTCCCCTGGCAGCGGACCTCCCTCTAACCAGACTACTCCCCTGACAGCTAACCTCCCTCTAACCAGACTGATCCCCTGACAGCGGACCTCCCTCTAACCAGACTGCTCCCCTGACAGCTTACCTCCCTCTAACCAGCGACTGCTCCCCTGACAGCGGACCTCCCTATAACCAGACTGCTCCCCTGACAGCTAACCTCCCTCTAACCAGACTGCTCCCCTGACAGCGGACCTCCCTCTAACCAGCGATTGCTCCCCTGATAGCGGACCTCTCTCTAACAAGACTGCTCCCCTGACAGCTAACCCCCCTCTTACCAGACTACTCCCCTGACAGCGGACCTCCCTCTAACGTGCGACTGCTCCCCTGACAGCGGACCTCCCTCTAATCAGACTGCTCCACTGACAGCTAACCTCCCTCTGACCAGACTACTCCCCTGACAGGCGGACCTCCCTCTAACCAGACTGCTCCCCTGACAGCTAACCTCCCTCTAACCAGACTGCTTTCCTGACAGCGGACCTCCCTCTAACCAGACTGCTCCCCTGACAGCTAACCTCCCTCTAACGAGCAACTGCTCCCCTGACAGCGGACCTCCCTCTAACCAGACTGCTCCCCTGACAGCGGACCTCCCTCTAACCAGCGATTGCTCCCCTGATAGCGGACCTCCCTCTAACAAGACTGCTCCCCTGACAGCTAACCCCCCTCTTACCAGACTACTCCCCTGACAGCGGACCTCCCTCTAACGTGCGACTGCTCCCCTGACAGCGGACCTCCCTCTAATCAGACTGCTCCACTGACAGCTAACCTCCCTCTAACCAGACTACTCCCCTGACAGGCGGACCTCCCTCTAACCAGACTGCTCCCCTGACAGCTAACCTCCCTCTAACCAGACTGCTTTCCTGACAGCGGACCTCCCTCTAACCAGACTGCTCCCCTGACAGCTAACCTCCCTCTAACGAGCAACTGCTCCCCTGACAGCGGACCTCCCTCTAACCAGACTGCTCCCCTGACAGCGGACCTCCCTCTAACCAGACTTCTCCCCTGACAGCTAACCTCCCTCTAACCAGACTACTCCCCTGACAGTGGACCTCCCTCTAACCAGAGCGCTCCCCTGACAGCTAACCTCTCTCTAACCAGACTGCTCCCCTGACAGCGGACCTCCCTCTAACCAGACTGCGCCCCTGACAGCTAACCTCCCTCTAACCAGCGGCTGCTCCCCTGACAGCGGACTTCCTTCTAACCAGCGACTGCTCCCCTGACAGCGGACCTCCCTCTAACAATACTACTCCCCTGACAGCGGACCTCCCTCCAACCAGCGACTGCTCCCCTGGCAGTGGACCTCCCTCTAACCAGACTACTCCCCTGACAGCTAACCTCCCTCTAACCAGACTGCTCCCCTGACAGCGGACCTCCCTCTAACCAGACTGCTCCCCTGACAGCGGACCTCCCTCTAACCAGCGACTGCTCCCCTGACAGCTAAACTCCCTCTAACCAGACTGCTCCCCTGACAGCGGACCTCCCTCTAACCAGACTGTTCCCCTGACAGCTAACCTCCCTCTAACGAGCGACTGCTCCCCGACAGCGCACCTCCCTCTAACCAGACTGCTCCCCTGACAGCGGACCTCCCTCTAACCAGACTGCTCCCCTAACAGCTTACCTCCCTCTAACCAGCGACTGCTCCCCTGACAGCGGACCTCCCTCTAACCAGACTGCTCCCCTGACAGCGGACCTCCCTCTAACCAGCGACTGCTCCCCTGACAGCGGACCTCCCTCTAACCAGACTGCTCCCCTGACAGCTAACCTCCCTCTTACCAGACTACTGCCCTGACAGCGGACCTCCCTCTAACGAGCGACTGCTCCCCTGACAGCGGACCTCCCTCTAACCAGACTGCTCCCCTGACAGCTAACCTCCCTCTAACGAGCGACTGCTCCCCTGCCGCTAACCTCCCTCTAACCAGACTACTCCCCTGATGGCAGACCTCCCTCTAACCAGACTGCTCCCCTGACAGCGGACCTCCCTCTAACCAGACTGCTCCCCTAACAGCGGACCTCCCTCTAACCAGACTGCTCCCCTGACAGCTAACCTCTCTCTAACCAGACTGCTCCCCTGACAGCAGACCTCCCTCTAACCAGACTGCTCCCCTGACAGCGGACCTGCTTCTAACCAGCGACTGCTCCCCTGACAGCTAACCTCTCTCTAACCAGACTACTCCCCGACAGCGGACCTCCCTCTAACCAGACTGCTCCCCTGACAGCTAACCTCTCTCTAACCAGACTGCTCCCCTGACAGCGGAACTCCCTCTAACCAGACTGCTCCCCTGCAGCAGACCTCCCTCTAACCAGACTGCTCCCCTGACAGCTAACCTCCCTCTAACCAGCGGCTGTTCCCCTGACAGCGGACCTTCCTCTAACCAGCGACTGTGTCCCTGACAGCTAACCTCCCTCTAACCAGCGACTGCTCCCCTGACAGCGGACCTCCCTCTAACCAGACTGCTCCCCTGACAGCGGACGTCCCTCTAACCAGACTGCTCCCCTGACAGCGGATCTCCCTCTAACCAGCGACTGCTCCCCTGACAGCTAACATCCCTCTAACCAGCGACTGTTCCCCTGACAGCGGACCTCCCTCTAACCAGACTGCTCCCCTAACAGCGGACCTCCCTCTAACCAGCGACTGCTGCCCTGACAGCTAACCTCCCTATAACCAGCGGCTGTTCCCCTGACAGCGGACCTCCCTCTAACGAGCGACTGTTCCCCTGACAGCATACCTCCCTCTAACTAGACTGCTCCCCTGACAGCTAACCTCCCTCTAACGAGCGACTGCTCCCCTGCCGCTAACCTCCCTCTAACCAGACTACTCTACTGATAGCAGACCTCCCTCTAACCAGACTGCTCCCCTGACAGCGGACCTCCCTCTAACCAGACTGCTCCCCTAACAGCGGACCTCCCTCTAACCAGACTGCTCCCCTGACAGCTAACCTCTCTCTAACCAGACTCCTCCCCTGACAGCAGACCTCCCTCTAACCAGACTGCTCCCCTGACAGGTAACCTCCCTCTTACCAGCGGCTGCTCCCCTGACAGCGGACCTACCTCTAACCAGACTGCTCCCTTTACAGCTAACCTCCCTCTAACCAGACTACTCTCTTGACAGCGGACCTCCCTCTAACGAGCGACTGCTCCCCTGACAGCGGACCTCCCTCTAACCAGACTGCTCCACTGACAGCTAACCTCCCTCTAAGCAGACTACTCCCTTGACAGCGGACCTCCCTCTAACGAGCGACTGCTCCCCTGACAGCGGACATCCCTCTAACCAGACTGCTCCCCTGACAGCTAACCTCCCTCTAACCAGCGACTGCTCGCCTTGACAGCTAACCTCCCTCTAAGCAGACTACTCCCCTGACAGCGGACCTCCCTCTAACGAGCGACTGCTCCCCTGACAGCGGACATCCCTCTAACCAGACTGCTCCCCTGACAGCTTACCTCCCTCTAACCAGCGACTGCTCCCCTGACAGCGGACCTCCCTCTAACCAGCGACTGCTCCCCTGACAGCGGACCTTCCTCTAACCAGACTGCTCCCCTGACAGCGTACCTCCCTCTAACCAGACTGCTCCCCTGACAGCGTACCTCCCTCTAACCAGACTGCTCCCCTGACTGCGGACCTCCCTCTAACCAGACTGCTCCCCTGACAGCTAACCTCCCTCTAACGAGCGACTGCTCCTCTAACAGCGAACCTCCCTTTAACCAGACTGCTCCCCTGACAGCGGACCTCCGTCTAACCAGACTGCTCCCCTGACAGCTAACCTCCTTCTAACCAGACTACTCCCCTGACAGCGGACCTCCCTCTAACCAGAATGCTCCCCTGACAGCAAACCTCCCTCTAACCAGACTGCTTTCCTGACAGCGGACCTCCCTCTAACCAGACTGCTCCCCTGACAACTAACCTCCCTCTAACGAGCAACTGCTCCCCTGACAGCGGACCTCCCTCTAACCAGACTGCTCCCCTGACAGCGGACCTCCCTCTAACCAGACTTCTCCCCTGACAGCTAACCTCCCTCTAACCAGACTACTCCCCTGACAGCGGACCTCCCTCTAACCAGACTGCTCCCCTGACAGCTAACCTCTCTCTAACCAGACTGCTCCCCTGACAGCAGACCTCCCTCTAACCAGACTGCGCCCCTGACAGCTAACCGCCCTCTAACCAGCGGCTGCTCCCCTGACAGCGGACCTCCTTCTAACCAGCGACTGCTCCCCTGACAGCGGACCTCCCTCTAACCATACTACTCCCCTGACAGCGGACCTCCCTCCAACCAGCGACTGCTCCCCTGGCAGCGGACCTCCCTCTAACCAGACTACTCCCCTGACAGCTAACTTCCCTCTAACCAGACTGCTCCCCTGACAGCGGACCTCCCTCTAACCAGACTGCTCCCCTGACAGCGGACCTCCCTCTAACCAGAGACTGCTTCCCTGACAGCTAACCTCCCTCTAACCAGACTGCTCCCCTGACAGCGGACCTCCCTCTAACCAGCGACTGCTCCCCTGACAGCTAAACTCCCTCTAACCAGACTGCTCCCCTGACAGCGGACCTCCCTCTAACCAGACTGTTTCCCTGACAGCTAACCTCCCTCTAACGAGCGACTGCTCCCCGACAGCGCACCTCCCTCTAACCAGACTGCTCCCCTGACAGCGGACCTCCCTCTAACCAGACTGCTCCCCTAACAGCTTACCTCCCTCTAACCAGCGACTGCTCCCCTGACAGCGGACCTCCCTCTAACCAGACTGCTCCCCTGACAGCGGACCTCCCTCTAACCAGCGACTGCTCCCCTGACAGCGGACCTCCCTCTAACCAGACTGCTCCCCTGACAGCTAACCTCCCTCTTACCAGACTACTCCCCTGACAGCGGACCTCCCTCTAACGAGCGACTGCTCCCCTGACAGCGGACCTCCCTCTAACCAGACTGCTCCCCTGACAGCTAACCTCCCTCTAACGAGCGACTGCTCCCCTGCCGCTAACCTCCCTCTAACCAGACTACTCCCCTGATGGCAGACCTCCTTCTAACCAGACTGCTCCCCTGACAGCGGACCTCCCTCTAACCAGACTGCTCCCCTAACAGTGGACCTCCCTCTAACCAGACTGCTCCCCTGACAGCTGACCTCTCTCTAACCAGACTGCTCCCCTGACAGCAGACCTCCCTCTAACCAGACTGCTCCCCTGACAGCGGACCTGCTTCTAACCAGCGACTGCTCCCCTGACAGCTAACCTCTCTCTAACCAGACTACTCCCCGACAGCGGACCTCCCTCTAACCAGACTGCTCCCCTGACAGCTAACCTCTCTCTAACCAGACTGCTCCCCTGACATCGGACCTCCCTCTAACCAGACTGTTCCCCTGACAGCTAACCTCCCTCTAACGAGCGACTGCTCCCCTGACAGAGGACCTCCCTCTAACCAGACTGCTCCACTGATAGCTAACCTCCCTCTAACCAGACTACTCCCCTGACAGCGGACCTCCCTCTAACCAGCGACTGTTCCCCTGCCAGCGGACCTGCCTCTAACCAGACTGCTCCCCTGACAGCGGACCTCCCTCTAACCAGAATACTCCCCTGACAGCTAACCTCCCTATAACCAGACTACTCCCCTGACAGCGGATCTCCCTCTAACCAGACCGCTCCCTTGACAGCTAACCTCCCTCTAACCAGTCTGATTTCCTGACAGCGGACCTCCCTCTCACCAGCGACTGTTCCCCTGACACCGGACCTCCCTCTAACCAGACTGCTCTCCTGACAGCTAACCTCCCTCTAACGAGCGACTGCTCCCCTCACAGCTAACTTCCCTCTAACCAGACTACTCCCCGACAGCGGACCTCTCTCTAACCAGACTGCTCCCCTGACAGCTAACCTCCCTCCAACGAGCGACTGCTCCTCTAACAGCGGAGCTCCCATTAACCAGACTGCTCCCCTGACAACGGACCTCCCTTTAACCAGACTGCTCCCCTGACAGCTAACCTCCCTCTAGCCAGACTACTCCCCTGACAGCGGACCTCCCTCTAACCAGAATGTTCCCCTGACAGCTAATCTCCCTCTAACCAGACTGCTTTCCTGACAGCGGACCTCCCTCTAACCGAACTGCTCCCCTGACAGCTAACCTCCCTCTAACGAGCGACTGCTCCCCTGACAGCGGACCTCCCTCTAACCAGACTGTTCCCCTGACAGCTAACCTCCCTCTAACGAGCGACTGCTCCCCGACAGCGGACCTCCCTCTAACCAGACTGCTCCCCTGACAGCGGACCTCCCTCTAACCAGACTGCTCCCCTAACAGCTTACCTCCCTCTAACCAGCGACTGCTCCCCTGACAGCGGACCTCCCTCTAACCAGACTGCTCCCCTGACAGCGGACCTCCCTCTAACCAGCAACTGCTCCCCTGACAGCGGACCTCCCTCTAACCGGCGACTGCTCCCCTGACAGCGGACCTCTCTCTAACCAGACTGCTCCCCTTCCAGCTAACCTCCCTCTTACCAGACTACTCCCCTGACAGCGGACCTCCCTCTAACGAGCGACTGCTCCCCTGACAGCGGACCTCCCTCTAACCAGACTGCTCCACTGACAGCTAACCTCCATCTAACCAGACTACTCCCCTGACAGCGGACCTCCCTCTAACCAGCGACTGTTCTCCTGTCAGCTAACCTCCCTCTAAGCAGACTACTCCCCTGACAGCGGACCTCCCTCTAACGAGCGACTGCTCCCCTGACAGCGGACATCCCTCTAACCAGAATGCTCCCCTGACAGCTAACCTCCCTCTAACCAGCGACTGCTCCCCTGACAGCGGACCTTCCTCTAACCAGCGACTGCTCCCCTGACAGCGGACCTTCCTCTAACCAGACTGCTGCCCTGACAGCTAACCTCCCTCTAACGAGCGACTGCTCCTCTAACAGCGGACCTCCCTTTAACCAGACTGCTCCCCTGACAGCGGACCTCCGTCTAACTAGACTGCTCCCCTGACAGCTAACCTCCCTCTAACCAGACTACTCCCCTGACAGCGGACCTCCCTCTAACCAGACTGCTCCCCTGACAGCTAGCCTCCCTCTAACCAGACTGCTTTCCTGACAGCGGACCTCCCTCTAACCAGACTGCTCCCCTGACAGCTAACCTCCCTCTAACGAGCAACTGCTCCCCTGACAGCGGACCTCCCTCTAACCAGACTGCTCCACTGAGAGCGGATCTCCCTCTAACCAGACTTCTCCCCTGACAGCTAACTTCCCTCTAAAAAGACTACTACCCTGACAGCGGACCTCCCTCTAACCAGACTGCTCCCCTGACAGCTAACCTCTCTCTAACCAGACTCCTCCCCTGACAGCAGACCTCCCTCTAACCAGACTGCTCCCCTGACAGGTAACCTCCCTCTTACCAGCGGCTGCTCCCATGACAGCGGACCTACCTCTAACCAGACTGCTCCCTTTACAGCTAACCTCCCTCTAACCAGACTACTCTCTTGACAGCAGACCTCCCTCTAACGAGCGACTGCTCCCCTGACAGCGGACCTCCCTCTAACCAGACTGCTCCACTGACAGATAACCTCCCTCTAAGCAGACTACTCCCTTGACAGCGGACCTCCCTCTAACGAGCGACTGCTCCCCTGACAGCGGACATCCCTCTAACCAGACTGCTCCCCTGACAGCTAACCTCCCTCTAACCAGCGACTGCTCGCCTTGACAGCTAACCTCCCTCTAAGCAGACTACTCCCCTGACAGCGGACCTCCCTCTAACGAGCGACTGCTCCCCTGACAGCGGACATCCCTCTAACCAGACTGCCCCCCTGACAGCTAACCTCCCTCTAACCAGCGACTGCTCCCCTGACAGCGGACCTCCCTCTAACCAGCGACTGCTCCCCTGACAGCGGACCTTCCTCTAACCAGACTGCTCCCCTGACAGCGTACCTCCCTCTAACCAGACTGCTCCCCTGACAGCGTACCTCCCTCTAACCAGACTGCTCCCCTGACTGCGGACCTCCCTCTAACCAGACTGCTCCCCTGACAGCTAACCTCCCTCTAACGAGCGACTGCTCCTCTAACAGCGGACCTCCCTTTAACCAGACTGCTCCCCTGACAGCGGACCTCCGTCTAACCAGACTGCTCCCCTGACAGCTAACCTCCCTCTAACCAGACTACTCCCCTGACAGCGGACCTCCCTCTAACCAGAATGCTCCCCTGACAGCTAACCTCCCTCTAACCAGACTGCTTTCCTGACAGTGGACCTCCCTCTAACCAGACTGCTCCCCTGACAACTAACCTCCCTCTAACGAGCAACTGCTCCCCTGACAGCGGACCTCCCTCTAACCAGACTGCTCCCCTGACAGCGGACCTCCCTCTAACCAGACTTCTCCCCTGACAGCTAACCTCCCTCTAACCAGACTACTCCCCTGACAGCGGACCTCCCTCTAACCAGACTGCTCCCCTGACAGCTAACCTCTCTCTAACCAGACTGCTCCCCTGACAGCGGACCTCCCTCTAACCAGACTGCGCCCCTGACAGCTAACCTCCCTCTAACCAACGGCTGCTCCCCTGACAGCGGACCTCCTTCTAACCAGCGACTGCTCCCTTGACAGCGGACCTCCCTCTAACCATACTACTCCCCTGACAGCGGACCTCCCTCCAACCAGCGACTGCTCCCCTGGCAGCGGACCTCCCTCTAACCTGACTACTCCCCTGACAGCTACCTTCCCTCTAACCAGACTGCTCCCCTGACAGCGGACCTCCCTCTAACCAGACTGCTCCCCTGACAGCGGACCTCCCTCTAACCAGAGACTGCTTCCCTGACAGCTAACCTCCCTCTAACCAGACTGCTCCCCTGACAGCGGACCTCCCTCTAACCAGAATGTTCCCCTGACAGCTAAACTCCCTCTAACGAGCGACTGCTCCCCAACAGCGGACCTCCCTCTAACCAGACTGCTCCCCTGACAGCTAACCTCCCTCTAACCAGCGGCTGTTCCCCTGACAGCGGACCTCCCTCTAACCAGCGACTGTGTCCCTGACAGCTAACCTCCCTCTATCCAGCGACTGCTCCCCTGACAGCGGACCTCCCTCTAACCAGACTGCTCCCCTGAGAGCGGACGTCCCTCTAACCAGACTACTCCCCTGACAGCGGATCTCCCTCTAACCAGCGACTGCTCCCCTGACAGCTAACATCCCTCTAACCAGCGACTGTTCCCCTGACAGCGGACCTCCCTCTAACCAGACTGCTCCCCTAACAGCGGACCTCCCTCTAACCAGCGACTGCTCCCATGACAGCTAACCTCCCTCTAACCAGCGGCTGTTCCCCTGACAGCGGCCCTCCCTCTAACGAGCGACTGTTCCCCTGACAGCTTACCTCCCTCTAACTAGACTGCTCCCCTGACAGCTAACCTCCCTCTAACCAGCGACTGCTCCCCTGACAGAGGACCTCCCTCTAACCAGCGACTGCTCCCCTGACAGCTAACCTCCCTCAAACCAGCGACTGCTCCCCTGCCAGCGAACCTCCCTCTAACCATACTACTCCCCTGACAGCGGACCTCCTTCCAACCAGCGACTGCTCCCCTGGCAGCGGACCTCCCTCTAACCAGACTACTCCCCTGACAGCTAACCTCCCTCTAACCAGACTGATCCCCTGACAGCGGACCTCCCTCTAACCAGACTGCTCCCCTGACAGCTTACCTCCCTCTAACCAGCGACTGCTCCCCTGACAGCGGACCTCCCTATAACCAGACTGCTCCCCTGACAGCTAACCTCCCTCTAACCAGACTGATCCCCTGACAGCGGACCTCCCTCTAACCAGCGATTGCTCCCCTGACAGCGGACCTCCCTCTAACAAGACTGCTCCCCTGACAGCTAACCCCCCTCTTACCAGACTACTCCCCTGACAGCGGACCTCCCTCTAACGTGCGACTGCTCCCCTGACAGCGGACCTCCCTCTAACCAGACTGCTCCACTGACAGCTAACCTCCCTCTAACCAGACTACTCCCCTGACAGCGGACCTCCCTCTAACCAGACTGCTCCCCTGACAGCTAACTTCCCTCTAACCAGACTGCTTTCCTGACAGCGGACCTCCCTCTAACCAGACTGCTCCCCTGACAGCTAACCTCCCTCTAACGAGCAACTGCTCCCCTGACAGCGGACCTCCCTCTAACCAGACTGCTCCCCTGACAGCGGACCTCCCTCTAACCAGACTTCTCCCCTGACAGCTAACCTCCCTCTAACCAGACTACTCCCCTGACAGTGGACCTCCCTCTAACCAGAGCGCTCCCCTGACAGCTAACCTCTCTCTAACCAGACTGCTCCCCTGACAGCGGACCTCCCTCTAACCAGACTGCGCCCCTGACAGCTAACCTCCCTCTAACCAGCGGCTGCTCCCCTGACAGCGGACCTCCTTCTAACCAGCGACTGCTCCCCTGACAGCGGACCTCCCTCTAACAATACTACTCCCCTGACAGCGGACCTCCCTCCAACCAGCGACTGCTCCCCTGGCAGTGGACCTCCCTCTAACCAGACTACTCCCCTGACAGCTAACCTCCCTCTAACCAGACTGCTCCCCTGACAGCGGACCTCCCTCTAACCAGACTGCTCCCCTGACAGCGGACCTCCCTCTAACCAGCGACTGCTCCCCTGACAGCTAAACTCCCTCTAACCAGACTGCTCCCCTGACAGCGGACCTCCCTCTAACCAGACTGTTCCCCTGACAGCTAACCTCCCTCTAACGAGCGACTGCTCCCCGACAGCGCACCTCCCTCTAACCAGACTGCTCCCCTGACAGCGGACCTCCCTCTAACCAGACTGCTCCCCTAACAGCTTACCTCCCTCTAACCAGCGACTGCTCCCCTGACAGCGGACCTCCCTCTTACCAGACTGCTCCCCTGACAGCGGACCTCCCTCTAACCAGCGACTGCTCCCCTGACAGCGGACCTCCCTCTAACCAGACTGCTCCCCTGACAGCTAACCTCCCTCTTACCAGACTACTCCCCTGACAGCGGACCTCCCTCTAACGAGCGACTGCTCCCCTGACAGCGGACCTCCCTCTAGCCAGACTGCTCCCCTGACAGCTAACCTCCCTCTAACGAGCGACTGCTCCCCTGCCGCTAACCTCCCTCTAACCAGACTACTCTCCTGATGGCAGACCTCCCTCTAACCAGACTGCTCCCCTGACAGCGGACCTCCCTCTAACCAGACTGCTCCCCTAACAGCGGACCTCCCTCTAACCAGACTGCTCCCCTGACAGCTAACCTCTCTCTAACCAGACTGCTCCCCTGACAGCAGACCTCCCTCTAACCAGACTGCTCCCCTGACAGCGGACCTGCTTCTAACCAGCGACTGCTCCCCTGACAGCTAACCTCTCTCTAACCAGACTATTCCCCGACAGCGGACCTCCCTCTAACCAGACTGCTCCCCTGACAGCTAACCTCTCTCTAACCAGACTGCTCCCCTGACAGCGGAACTCCCTCTAACCAGACTGCTCCCCTGCAGCAGACCTCCCTCTAACCAGACTGCTCCCCTGACAGCTAACCTCCCTCTAACCAGCGGCTGTTCCCCTGACAGCGGACCTCCCTCTAACCAGCGACTGTGTCCCTGACAGCTAACCTCCCTCTAACCAGCGACTGCTCCCCTGACAGCGGACCTCCCTCTAACCAGACTGCTCCCCTGACAGCGGACGTCCCTCTAACCAGACTACTCCCCTGACAGCGGATATCCCTCTAACCAGCGACTGCTCCCCTGACAGCTAACATCCCTCTAACCAGCGACTGTTCCCCTGACAGCGGACCTCCCTCTAACCAGACTGCTCCCCTAACAGCGGACCTCCCTCTAACCAGCGACTGCTCCCCTGACAGCTAACCTCCCTATAACCAGCGGCTGTTCCCCTGACAGCGGACCTCCCTCTAACGAGCGACTGTTCCCCTGACAGCTTACCTCCCTCTAACTAGACTGCTCCCCTGACAGCTAACCTCCCTCTAACGAGCGACAGCTCCCCTGCCGCTAACCTCCCTCTAACCAGACTACTCTACTGATAGCAGACCTCCCTCTAACCAGACTGCTCCCCTGACAGCGGACCTCCCTCTAACCAGACTGCTCCCCTAACAGCGGACCTCCCTCTAACCAGACTGCTCCCCTGACAGCTAACCTCTCTCTAACCAGACTCCTCCCCTGACAGCAGACCTCCCTCTAACCAGACTGCTCCCCTGACAGGTAACCTCCCTCTTACCAGCGGCTGCTCCCCTGACAGCGGACCTACCTCTAACCAGACTGCTCCCTTTACAGCTAACCTCCCTCTAACCAGACTACTCTCTTGACAGCGGACCTCCCTCTAACGAGCGACTGCTCCCCTGACAGCGGACCTCCCTCTAACCAGACTGCTCCACTGACAGCTAACCTCCCTCTAAGCAGACTACTCCCTTGACAGCGGACCTCCCTCTAACGAGCGACTGCTCCCCTGACAGCGGACATCCCTCTAACCAGACTGCTCCCCTGACAGCTAACCTCCCTCTAACCAGCGACTGCTCCCCTGACAGCTAACCTCCCTCTAACCAGCGACTGCTCGCCTTGACAGCTAACCTCCCTCTAAGCAGACTACTCCCCTGACAGCGGACCTCCCTCTAACGAGCGACTGCTCCCCTGACAGCGGACATCCCTCTAACCAGACTGCTCCCCTGACAGCTAACCTCCCTCTAACCAGCGACTGCTCCCCTGACAGCGGACCTCCCTCTAACCAGCGACTGCTCCCCTGACAGCGGACCTTCCTCTAACCAGACTGCTCCCCTGACAGCGTACCTCCCTCTAACCAGACTGCTCCCCTGACAGCGTACCTCCCTCTAACCAGACTGCTCCCCTGACTGCGGACCTCCCTCTAACCAGACTGCTCCCCTGACAGCTAACCTCCCTCTAACGAGCGACCGCTCCTCTAACAGCGAACCTCCCTTTAACCAGACTGCTCCCCTGACAGCGGACCTCCGTCTAACCAGACTGCTCCCCTGACAGCTAACCTCCCTCTAACCAGACTACTCCCCTGACAGCGGACCTCTCTCTAACCAGAATGCTCCCCTGACAGCTAACCTCCCTCTAACCAGACTGCTTTCCTGACAGCGGACCTCCCTCTAACCAGACTGCTCCCCTGACAACTAACCTTCCTCTAACGAGCAACTGCTCCCCTGACAGCGGACCTCCCTCTAACCAGACTGCTCCCCTGACAGCGGACCTCCCTCTAACCAGACTTCTCCCCTGACAGCTAACCTCCCTCTAACCAGACTACTCCCCTGACAGCGGACCTCCCTCTAACCAGACTGCTCCCCTGA
This sequence comes from Chirona hameri, assembly GCA_036785665.1. NCBI lineage: Eukaryota > Metazoa > Arthropoda > Thecostraca > Balanomorpha > Balanidae > Chirona > Chirona hameri. The sequence continues at coordinate 434,834 of JAXIVJ010000041.1, forward strand.
CAGCTAACCTCTCTCTAACCAGACTGCTCCCCTGACAGCGGACCTCCCTCTAACCAGACTTCGCCCCTGCCAGCTAACCGCCCTCTAACCAGCGGCTGCTCCCCTGACAGGGGACCTCCTTCTAACCAGCGACTGCTCCCCTGACAGCGGACCTCCCTCTAACCATACTACTCCCCTGACAGCGGACCTCCCTCCAACCAGCGACTGCTCCCCTGGCAGCGGACCTCCCTCTAACCAGACTACTCCCCTGACAGCTAACTTCCCTCTAACCAGACTGCTCCCCTGACAGCGGATCTCCCTCTAACCAGACTGCTCCCCTGACAGCGGACCTCCCTCTAACCAGAGACTGCTTCCCTGACAGCTAACCTCCCTCTAACCAGACTGCTCCCCTGACAGCGGACCTCCCTCTAACCAGACTGTTCCCCTGACAGCTAAACTCCCTCTAACGAGCGACTGCTCCCCAACAGCGGACCTCCCTCTAACCAGACTGCTCCCCTGACAGCTAACCTCCCTCTAACCAGCGGCTGTTCCCCTGACAGCGGACCTCCCTCTAACCAGCGACTGTGTCCCTGACAGCTAACCTCCCTCTATCCAGCGACTGCTCCCCTGACAGCGGACCTCCCTCTAACCAGACTGTTCCCCTGACAGCGGACGTCCCTCTAACCAGACTACTCCCCTGACAGCGGATCTCCCTCTAACCAGCGACTGTTCCCCTGACAGCTAACATCCCTCTAACCAGCGACTGTTCCCCTAACAGCGGAACTCCCTCTAACCAGACTGGTCCCCTGACAGCGGACCTCCCTCTAACCAGACTGCTCCCCTGACAGCTAACCTCCCTCTAAGCAGCGGCTGTTCCCCTGACAGCGGACCTCCCTCTAACCAGCGACTGTGTCCCTGACAGCTAACCTACCTCTAACCAGCGACTGCTCCCCTGACAGCGGACCTCCCTCTAACCAGACTGCTCCCCTGACAGCGGACCTCCCTCTAACCAGACTGCTCCCCTAACAGCTTACCTCCCTCTAACCAGCGACTGCTCCCCTGACAGCGGACCTCCCTCTAACCAGACTGCTCCCCTGACAGCGGACCTCCCTTTAACCAGCGACTGCTCCACTGACAGCGGACCTCCCTCTAACCAGCGACTGCTCCCCTGACAGCGGAGCTCCCTCTAACCAGACTGCTCCCCTGACAGCTAACCTCCCTCTTACCAGACTACTCCCCTGACAGCGGACCTCCCTCTAACGAGCGACTGCTCCCCTGACAGCGGACCTCCCTCTAACCAGACTGCTCCAACGACAGCGGACCTCCTTCTAACCAGACTGCTCCCCTGACAGCGGACCTCCCTCTAACCAGACTGTTCCCCTGACAGCTAAACTCCCTGTAACGAGCGACTGCTCCCCAACAGCGGACCTCCCTCTAACCAGACTGCTCCCCTGACAGCTAACCTCCCTCTAACCAGCGGCTGTTCCCCTGACAGCGGAACTCCCTCTAACCAGCGACTGTGTCCCTGACAGCTAACCTCCCTCTATCCAGCGACTGCTCCCCTGACAGCGGACCTCCCTCTAACCAGACTGCTCCCCTGACAGCGGACGTCCCTCTAACCAGACTACTCCCCTGACAGCGGATCTCCCTCTAACCAGCGACTGCTCCCCTGACAGCTAACATCCCTCTAACCAGCGACTGTTCCCCTGACAGCGGACCTCCCTCTAACCAGACTGCTCCCCTAACAGCGGACCTCCCTCTAACCAGCGACTGCTCCCATGACAGCTAACCTCCCTCTAACCAGCGGCTGTTCCCCTGACAGCGGACCTCCCTCTAACGAGCGACTGTTCCCCTGACAGCTTACCTCCCTCTAACTAGACTGCTCCCCTGACAGCTAACCTCCCTCTAACCAGCGACTGCTCCCCTGACAGAGGACCTCCCTCTAACCAGCGACTGCTCCCCTGACAGCTAACCTCCCTCAAACCAGCGACTGCTCCCCTGCCAGCGAACCTCCCTCTAACCATACTACTCCCCTGACAGCGGACCTCCTTCCAACCAGCGACTGCTCCCCTGGCAGCGGACCTCCCTCTAACCAGACTACTCCCCTGACAGCTAACCTCCCTCTAACCAGACTGATCCCCTGACAGCGGACCTCCCTCTAACCAGACTGCTCCCCTGACAGCTTACCTCCCTCTAACCAGCGACTGCTCCCCTGACAGCGGACCTCCCTATAACCAGACTGCTCCCCTGACAGCTAACCTCCCTCTATCCAGACTGCTCCCCTGACAGCGGACCTCCCTCTAACCAGCGATTGCTCCCCTGATAGCGGACCTCTCTCTAACAAGACTGCTCCCCTGACAGCTAACCCCCCTCTTACCAGACTACTCCCCTGACAGCGGACCTCCCTCTAACGTGCGACTGCTCCCCTGACAGCGGACCTCCCTCTAATCAGACTGCTCCACTGACAGCTAACCTCCCTCTAACCAGACTACTCCCCTGACAGGCGGACCTCCCTCTAACCAGACTGCTTCCCTGACAGCTAACCTCCCTCTAACCAGACTGCTTTCCTGACAGCGGACCTCCCTCTAACCAGACTGCTCCCCTGACAGCTAACCTCCCTCTAACGAGCAACTGCTCCCCTGACAGCGGACCTCCCTCTAACCAGACTGCTCCCCTGACAGCGGACCTCCCTCTAACCAGCGATTGCTCCCCTGATAGCGGACCTCCCTCTAACAAGACTGCTCCCCTGACAGCTAACCCCCCTCTTACCAGACTACTCCCCTGACAGCGGACCTCCCTCTAACGTGCGACTGCTCCCCTGACAGCGGACCTCCCTCTAATCAGACTGCTCCACTGACAGCTAACCTCCCTCTAACCAGACTACTCCCCTGACAGGCGGACCTCCCTCTAACCAGACTGCTCCCCTGACAGCTAACCTCCCTCTAACCAGACTGCTTTCCTGACAGCGGACCTCCCTCTAACCAGACTGCTCCCCTGACAGCTAACCTCCCTCTAACGAGCAACTGCTCCCCTGACAGCGGACCTCCCTCTAACCAGACTGCTCCCCTGACAGCGGACCTCCCTCTAACCAGACTTCTCCCCTGACAGCTAACCTCCCTCTAACCAGACTACTCCCCTGACAGTGGACCTCCCTCTAACCAGAGCGCTCCCCTGACAGCTAACCTCTCTCTAACCAGACTGCTCCCCTGACAGCGGACCTCCCTCTAACCAGACTGCGCCCCTGACAGCTAACCTCCCTCTAACCAGCGGCTGCTCCCCTGACAGCGGACCTCCTTCTAACCAGCGACTGCTCCCCTGACAGCGGACCTCCCTCTAACAATACTACTCCCCTGACAGCGGACCTCCCTCCAACCAGCGACTGCTCCCCTGGCAGTGGACCTCCCTCTAACCAGACTACTCCCCTGACAGCTAACCTCCCTCTAACCAGACTGCTCCCCTGACAGCGGACCTCCCTCTAACCAGACTGCTCCCCTGACAGCGGACCTCCCTCTAACCAGCGACTGCTCCCCTGACAGCTAAACTCCCTCTAACCAGACTGCTCCCCTGACAGCGGACCTCCCTCTAACCAGACTGTTCCCCTGACAGCTAACCTCCCTCTAACGAGCGACTGCTCCCCGACAGCGCACCTCCCTCTAACCAGACTGCTCCCCTGACAGCGGACCTCCCTCTAACCAGACTGCTCCCCTAACAGCTTACCTCCCTCTAACCAGCGACTGCTCCCCTGACAGCGGACCTCCCTCTAACCAGACTGCTCCCCTGACAGCGGACCTCCCTCTAACCAGCGACTGCTCCCCTGACAGCGGACCTCCCTCTAACCAGACTGCTCCCCTGACAGCTAACCTCCCTCTTACCAGACTACTGCCCTGACAGCGGACCTCCCTCTAACGAGCGACTGCTCCCCTGACAGCAGACCTCCCTCTAACCAGACTGCTCCCCTGACAGCTAACCTCCCTCTAACGAGCGACTGCTCCCCTGCCGCTAACCTCCCTCTAACCAGACTACTCCCCTGATGGCAGACCTCCCTCTAACCAGACTGCTCCCCTGACAGCGGACCTCCCTCTAACCAGACTGCTCCCCTAACAGCGGACCTCCCTCTAACCAGACTGCTCCCCTGACAGCTAACCTCTCTCTAACCAGACTGCTCCCCTGACAGCAGACCTCCCTCTAACCAGACTGCTCCCCTGACAGCGGACCTGCTTCTAACCAGCGACTGCTCCCCTGACAGCTAACCTCTCTCTAACCAGACTACTCCCCGACAGCGGACCTCCCTCTAACCAGACTGCTCCCCTGACAGCTAACCTCTCTCTAACCAGACTGCTCCCCTGACAGCGGAACTCCCTCTAACCAGACTGCTCCCCTGCAGCAGACCTCCCTCTAACCAGACTGCTCCCCTGACAGCTAACCTCCCTCTAACCAGCGGCTGTTCCCCTGACAGCGGACCTCCCTCTAACCAGCGACTGTGTCCCTGACAGCTAACCTCCCTCTAACCAGCGACTGCTCCCCTGACAGCGGACCTCCCTCTAACCAGACTGCTCCCCTGACAGCGGACGTCCCTCTAACCAGACTACTCCCCTGACAGCGGATCTCCCTCTAACCAGCGACTGCTCCCCTGACAGCTAACATCCCTCTAACCAGCGACTGTTCCCCTGACAGCGGACCTCCCTCTAACCAGACTGCTCCCCTAACAGCGGACCTCCCTCTAACCAGCGACTGCTCCCCTGACAGCTAACCTCCCTATAACCAGCAGCTGTTCCCCTGACAGCGGACCTCCCTCTAACGAGCGACTGTTCCCCTGACAGCTTACCTCCCTCTAACTAGACTGCTCCCCTGACAGCTAACCTCCCTCTAACGAGCGACTGCTCCCCTGCCGCTAACCTCCCTCTAACCAGACTACTCTACTGATAGCAGACCTCCCTCTAACCAGACTGCTCCCCTGACAGCGGACCTCCCTCTAACCAGACTGCTCCCCTAACAGCGGACCTCCCTCTAACCAGACTGCTCCCCTGACAGCTAACCTCTCTCTAACCAGGCTCCTCCCCTGACAGCAGACCTCCCTCTAACCAGACTGCTCCCCTGACAGGTAACCTCCCTCTTACCAGCGGCTGCTCCCCTGACAGCGGACCTACCTCTAACCAGACTGCTCCCTTTACAGCTAACCTCCCTCTAACCAGACTACTCTCTTGACAGCGGACCTCCCTCTAACGAGCGACTGCTCCCCTGACAGCGGACCTCCCTCTAACCAGACTGCTCCACTGACAGCTAACCTCCCTCTAAGCAGACTACTCCCTTGACAGCGGACCTCCCTCTAACGAGCGACTGCTCCCCTGACAGCGGACATCCCTCTAACCAGACTGCTCCCCTGACAGCTAACCTCCCTCTAACCAGCGACTGCTCGCCTTGACAGCTAACCTCCCTCTAAGCAGACTACTCCCCTGACAGCGGACCTCCCTCTAACGAGCGACTGCTCCCCTGACAGCGGACATCCCTCTAACCAGACTGCTCCCCTGACAGCTTACCTCCCTCTAACCAGCGACTGCTCCCCTGACAGCGGACCTCCCTCTAACCAGCGACTGCTCCCCTGACAGCGGACCTTCCTCTAACCAGACTGCTCCCCTGACAGCGTACCTCCCTCTAACCAGACTGCTCCCCTGACAGCGTACCTCCCTCTAACCAGACTGCTCCCCTGACTGCGGACCTCCCTCTAACCAGACTGCTCCCCTGACAGCTAACCTCCCTCTAACGAGCGACTGCTCCTCTAACAGCGAACCTCCCTTTAACCAGACTGCTCCCCTGACAGCGGACCTCCGTCTAACCAGACTGCTCCCCTGACAGCTAACCTCCTTCTAACCAGACTACTCCCCTGACAGCGGACCTCCCTCTAACCAGAATGCTCCCCTGACAACTAACCTCCCTCTAACCAGACTGCTTTCCTGACAGCGGACCTCCCTCTAACCAGACTGCTCCCCTGACAACTAACCTCCCTCTAACGAGCAACTGCTCCCCTGACAGCGGACCTCCCTCTAACCAGACTGCTCCCCTGACAGCGGACCTCCCTCTAACCAGACTTCTCCCCTGACAGCTAACCTCCCTCTAACCAGACTACTCCCCTGACAGCGGACCTCCCTCTAACCAGACTGCTCCCCTGACAGCTAACCTCTCTCTAACCAGACTGCTCCCCTGACAGCAGACCTCCCTCTAACCAGACTGCGCCCCTGACAGCTAACCGCCCTCTAACCAGCGGCTGCTCCCCTGACAGCGGACCTCCTTCTAACCAGCGACTGCTCCCCTGACAGCGGACCTCCCTCTAACCATACTACTCCCCTGACAGCGGACCTCCCTCCAACCAGCGACTGCTCCCCTGGCAGCGGACCTCCCTCTAACCAGACTACTCCCCTGACAGCGGACCTCCCTCTAACCAGACTGCTCCCCTAACAGCTTACCTCCCTCTAACCAGCGACTGCTCCCCTGACAGCGGACCTCCCTCTAACCAGACTGCTCCCCTGACAGCGGACCTCCCTCTAACCAGCGACTGCTCCCCTGACAGCGGACCTCCCTCTAACCAGACTGCTCCCCTGACAGCTAACCTCCCTCTTACCAGACTACTCCCCTGACAGCGGACCTCCCTCTAACGAGCGACTGCTCCCCTGACAGCGGACCTCCCTCTAACCAGACTGCTCCCCTGACAGCTAACCTCCCTCTAACGAGCGACTGCTCCCCTGCCGCTAACCTCCCTCTAACCAGACTACTCCCCTGATGGCAGACCTCCTTCTAACCAGACTGCTCCCCTGACAGCGGACCTCCCTCTAACCAGACTGCTCCCCTAACAGTGGACCTCCCTCTAACCAGACTGCTCCCCTGACAGCTAACCTCTCTCTAACCAGACTGCTCCCCTGACAGCAGACCTCCCTCTAACCAGACTGCTCCCCTGACAGCGGACCTGCTTCTAACCAGCGACTGCTCCCCTGACAGCTAACCTCTCTCTAACCAGACTACTCCCCGACAGCGAACCTCCCTCTAACCAGACTGCTCCCCTGACAGCTAACCTCTCTCTAACCAGACTGCTCCCCTGACAGCGGACCTCCCTCTAACCAGACTGTTCCCCTGACAGCTAACCTCCCTCTAACGAGCGACTGCTCCCCTGACAGAGGACCTCCCTCTAACCAGACTGCTCCACTGATAGCTAACCTCCCTCTAACCAGACTACTCCCCTGACAGCGGACCTCCCTCTAACCAGCGACTGTTCCCCTGCCAGCGGACCTGCCTCTAACCAGACTGCTCCCCTGACAGCGGACCTCCCTCTAACCAGAATACTCCCCTGACAGCTAACCTCCCTATAACCAGACTACTCCCCTGACAGCGGATCTCCCTCTAACCAGACCGCTCCCTTGACAGCTAACCTCCCTCTAACCAGTCTGATTTCCTGACAGCGGACCTCCCTCTCACCAGCGACTGTTCCCCTGACACCGGACCTCCCTCTAACCAGACTGCTCTCCTGACAGCTAACCTCCCTCTAACGAGCGACTGCTCCCCTCACAGCTAACTTCCCTCTAACCAGACTACTCCCCGACAGCGGACCTCTCTCTAACCAGACTGCTCCCCTGACAGCTAACCTCCCTCCAACGAGCGACTGCTCCTCTAACAGCGGAGCTCCCATTAACCAGACTGCTCCCCTGACAACGGACCTCCCTTTAACCAGACTGCTCCCCTGACAGCTAACCTCCCTCTAACCAGACTACTCCCCTGACAGCGGACCTCCCTCTAACCAGAATGTTCCCCTGACAGCTAATCTCCCTCTAACCAGACTGCTTTCCTGACAGCGGACCTCCCTCTAACCGAACTGCTCCCCTGACAGCTAACCTCCCTCTAACAAGCGACTGCTCCCCTGACAGCGGACCTCCCTCTAACCAGACTGTTCCCCTGACAGCTAACCTCCCTCTAACGAGCGACTGCTCCCCGACAGCGGACCTCCCTCTAACCAGACTGCTCCCCTGACAGCGGACCTCCCTCTAACCAGACTGCTCCCCTAACAGCTTACCTCCCTCTAACCAGCGACTGCTCCCCTGACAGCGGACCTCCCTCTAACCAGACTGCTCCCCTGACAGCGGACCTCCCTCTAACCAGCAACTGCTCCCCTGACAGCGGACCTCCCTCTAACCGGCGACTGCTCCCCTGACAGCGGACCTCTCTCTAACCAGACTGCTCCCCTTCCAGCTAACCTCCCTCTTACCAGACTACTCCCCTGACAGCGGACCTCCCTCTAACGAGCGACTGCTCCCCTGACAGCGGACCTCCCTCTAACCAGACTGCTCCACTGACAGCTAACCTTCATCTAACCAGACTACTCCCCTGACAGCGGACCTCCCTCTAACCAGCGACTGTTCTCCTGTCAGCTAACCTCCCTCTAAGCAGACTACTCCCCTGACAGCGGACCTCCCTCTAACGAGCGACTGCTCCCCTGACAGCGGACATCCCTCTAACCAGAATGCTCCCCTGACAGCTAACCTCCCTCTAACCAGCGACTGCTCCCCTGACAGCGGACCTTCCTCTAACCAGCGACTGCTCCCCTGACAGCGGACCTTCCTCTAACCAGACTGCTGCCCTGACAGCTAACCTCCCTCTAACGAGCGACTGCTCCTCTAACAGCGGACCTCCCTTTAACCAGACTGCTCCCCTGACAGCGGACCTCCGTCTAACTAGACTGCTCCCCTGACAGCTAACCTCCCTCTAACCAGACTACTCCCCTGACAGCGGACCTCCCTCTAACCAGACTGCTCCCCTGACAGCTAACCTCCCTCTAACCAGACTGCTTTCCTGACAACGGACCTCCCTCTAACCAGACTGCTCCCCTGACAGCTAACCTCCCTCTAACGAGCAACTGCTCCCCTGACAGCGGACCTCCCTCTAACCAGACTGCTCCCCTGAGAGCGGATCTCCCTCTAACCAGACTTCTCCCCTGACAGCTAACCTCCCTCTAAAAAGACTACTACCCTGACAGCGGACCTCCCTCTAACCAGACTGCTCCCCTGACAGCTAACCTCTCTCTAACCAGACTCCTCCCCTGACAGCAGACCTCCCTCTAACCAGACTGCTCCCCTGACAGGTAACCTCCCTCTTACCAGCGGCTGCTCCCATGACAGCGGACCTACCTCTAACCAGACTGCTCCCTTTACAGCTAACCTCCCTCTAACCAGACTACTCTCTTGACAGCAGACCTCCCTCTAACGAGCGACTGCTCCCCTGACAGCGGACCTCCCTCTAACCAGACTGCTCCACTGACAGCTAACCTCCCTCTAAGCAGACTACTCCCTTGACAGCGGACCTCCCTCTAACGAGCGACTGCTCCCCTGACAGCGGACATCCCTCTAACCAGACTGCTCCCCTGACAGCTAACCTCCCTCTAACCAGCGACTGCTCGCCTTGACAGCTAACCTCCCTCTAAGCAGACTACTCCCCTGACAGCGGACCTCCCTCTAACGAGCGACTGCTCCCCTGACAGCGGACATCCCTCTAACCAGACTGCTCCCCTGACAGCTAACCTCCCTCTAACCAGCGACTGCTCCCCTGACAGCGGACCTCCCTCTAACCAGCGACTGCTCCCCTGACAGCGGACCTTCCTCTAACCAGACTGCTCCCCTGACAGCGTACCTCCCTCTAACCAGACTGCTCCCCTGACAGCGTACCTCCCTCTAACCAGACTGCTCCCCTGACTGCGGACCTCCCTCTAACCAGACTGCTCCCCTGACAGCTAACCTCCCTCTAACGAGCGACTGCTCCTCTAACAGCGGACCTCCCTTTAACCAGACTGCTCCCCTGACAGCGGACCTCCGTCTAACCAGACTGCTCCCCTGACAGCTAACCTCCCTCTAACCAGACTACTCCCCTGACAGCGGACCTCCCTCTAACCAGAATACTCCCCTGACAGCTAACCTCCCTCTAACCAGACTGCTTTCCTGACAGTGGACCTCCCTCTAACCAGACTGCTCCCCTGACAACTAACCTCCCTCTAACGAGCAACTGCTCCCCTGACAGCGGACCTCCCTCTAACCAGACTGCTCCCCTGACAGCGGACCTCCCTCTAACCAGACTTCTCCCCTGACAGCTAACCTCCCTCTAACCAGACTACTCCCCTGACAGCGGACCTCCCTCTAACCAGACTGCTCCCCTGACAGCTAACCTCTCTCTAACCAGACTGCTCCCCTGACAGCGGACCTCCCTCTAACCAGACTGCGCCCCTGACAGCTAACCTCCCTCTAACCAACGGCTGCTCCCCTGACAGCGGACCTCCTTCTAACCAGCGACTGCTCCCTTGACAGCGGACCTCCCTCTAACCATACTACTCCCCTGACAGCGGACCTCCCTCCAACCAGCGACTGCTCCCCTGGCAGCGGACCTCCCTCTAACCTGACTACTCCCCTGACAGCTAACTTCCCTCTAACCAGACTGCTCCCCTGACAGCGGACCTCCCTCTAACCAGACTGCTCCCCTGACAGCGGACCTCCCTCTAACCAGAGACTGCTTCCCTGACAGCTAACCTCCCTCTAACCAGACTGCTCCCCTGACAGCGGACCTCCCTCTAACCAGACTGTTCCCCTGACAGCTAAACTCCCTCTAACGAGCGACTGCTCCCCAACAGCGGACCTCCCTCTAACCAGACTGCTCCCCTGACAGCTAACCTCCCTCTAACCAGCGGCTGTTCCCCTGACAGCGGACCTCCCTCTAACCAGCGACTGTGTCCCTGACAGCTAACCTCCCTCTATCCAGCGACTGCTCCCCTGACAGCGGACCTCCCTCTAACCAGACTGCTCCCCTGACAGCGGACGTCCCTCTAACCAGACTACTCCCCTGACAGCGGATCTCCCTCTAACCAGCGACTGCTCCCCTGACAGCTAACATCCCTCTAACCAGCGACTGTTCCCCTGACAGCGGACCTCCCTCTAACCAGACTGCTCCCCTAACAGCGGACCTCCCTCTAACCAGCGACTGCTCCCATGACAGCTAACCTCCCTCTAACCAGCGGCTGTTCCCCTGACAGCGGACCTCCCTCTAACGAGCGACTGTTCCCCTGACAGCTTACCTCCCTCTAACTAGACTGCTCCCCTGACAGCTAACCTCCCTCTAACCAGCGACTGCTCCCCTGACAGAGGACCTTCCTCTAACCAGCGACTGCTCCCCTGACAGCTAACCTCCCTCAAACCAGCGACTGCTCCCCTGCCAGCGAACCTCCCTCTAACCATACTACTCCCCTGACAGCGGACCTCCTTCCAACCAGCGACTGCTCCCCTGGCAGCGGACCTCCCTCTAACCAGACTACTCCCCTGACAGCTAACCTCCCTCTAACCAGACTGATCCCCTGACAGCGGACCTCCCTCTAACCAGACTGCTCCCCTGACAGCTTACCTCCCTCTAACCAGCGACTGCTCCCCTGACAGCGGACCTCCCTATAACCAGACTGCTCCCCTGACAGCTAACCTCCCTCTAACCAGACTGCTCCCCTGACAGCGGACCTCCCTCTAACCAGCGATTGCTCCCCTGACAGCGGACCTCCCTCTAACAAGACTGCTCCCCTGACAGCTAACCCCCCTCTTACCAGACTACTCCCCTGACAGCGGACCTCCCTCTAACGTGCGACTGCTCCCCTGACAGCGGACCTCCCTCTAACCAGACTGCTCCACTGACAGCTAACCTCCCTCTAACCAGACTACTCCCCTGACAGCGGACCTCCCTCTAACCAGACTGCTCCCCTGACAGCTAACTTCCCTCTAACCAGACTGCTTTCCTGACAGCGGACCTCCCTCTAACCAGACTGCTCCCCTGACAGCTAACCTCCCTCTAACGAGCAACTGCTCCCCTGACAGCGGACCTCCCTCTAACCAGACTGCTCCCCTGACAGCGGACCTCCCTCTAACCAGACTTCTCCCCTGACAGCTAACCTCCCTCTAACCAGACTACTCCCCTGACAGTGGACCTCCCTCTAACCAGAGCGCTCCCCTGACAGCTAACCTCTCTCTAACCAGACTGCTCCCCTGACAGCGGACCTCCCTCTAACCAGACTGCGCCCCTGACAGCTAACCTCCCTCTAACCAGCGGCTGCTCCCCTGACAGCGGACCTCCTTCTAACCAGCGACTGCTCCCCTGACAGCGGACCTCCCTCTAACAATACTACTCCCCTGACAGCGGACCTCCCTCCAACCAGCGACTGCTCCCCTGGCAGTGGACCTCCCCCTAACCAGACTACTCCCCTGACAGCTAACCTCCCTCTAACCAGACTGCTCCCCTGACAGCGGACCTCCCTCTAACCAGACTGCTCCCCTGACAGCGGACCTCCCTCTAACCAGCGACTGCTCCCCTGACAGCTAAACTCCCTCTAACCAGACTGCTCCCCTGACAGCGGACCTCCCTCTAACCAGACTGTTTCCCTGACAGCTAACCTCCTTCTAACGAGCGACTGCTCCCCGACAGCGCACCTCCCTCTAACCAGACTGCTCCCCTGACAGCGGACCTCCCTCTAACCAGACTGCTCCCCTAACAGCTTACCTCCCTCTAACCAGCGACTGCTCCCCTGACAGCGGACCTCCCTCTTACCAGACTGCTCCCCTGACAGCGGACCTCTCTCTAACCAGCGACTGCTCCCCTGACAGCGGACCTCCCTCTAACCAGACTGCTCCCCTGACAGCTAACCTCCCTCTTACCAGACTACTCCCCTGACAGCGGACCTCCCTCTAACGAGCGACTGCTCCCCTGACAGCGGACCTCCCTCTAACCAGACTGCTCCCCTGACAGCTAACCTCCCTCTAACGAGCGACTGCTCCCCTGCCGCTAACCTCCCTCTAACCAGACTACTCTCCTGATGGCAGACCTCCCTCTAACCAGACTGCTCCCCTGACAGCGGACCTCCCTCTAACCAGACTGCTCCCCTAACAGCGGACCTCCCTCTAACCAGACTGCTCCCCTGACAGCTAACCTCTCTCTAACCAGACTGCTCCCCTGACAGCAGACCTCCCTCTAACCAGACTTCTCCCCTGACAGCGGACCTGCTTCTAACCAGCGACTGCTCCCCTGACAGCTAACCTCTCTCTAACCAGACTATTCCCCGACAGCGGACCTCCCTCTAACCAGACTGCTCCCCTGACAGCTAACCTCTCTCTAACCAGACTGCTCCCCTGACAGCGGAACTCCCTCTAACCAGACTGCTCCCCTGCAGCAGACCTCCCTCTAACCAGACTGCTCCCCTGACAGCTAACCTCCCTCTAACCAGCGGCTGTTCCCCTGACAGCGGACCTCCCTCTAACCAGCGACTGTGTCCCTGACAGCTAACCTCCCTCTAACCAGCGACTGCTCCCCTGACAGCGGACCTCCCTCTAACCAGACTGCTCCCCTGACAGCGGACGTCCCTCTAACCAGACTACTCCCCTGACAGCGGATCTCCCTCTAACCAGCGACTGCTCCCCTGACAGCTAACATCCCTCTAACCAGCGACTGTTCCCCTGACAGCGGACCTCTCTCTAACCAGACTGCTCCCCTAACAGCGGACCTCCCTCTAACCAGCGACTGCTCCCCTGACAGCTAACCTCCCTATAACCAGCGGCTGTTCCCCTGACAGCGGACCTCCCTCTAACGAGCGACTGTTCCCCTGACAGCTTACCTCCCTCTAACTAGACTGCTCCCCTGACAGCTAACCTCCCTCTACCGAGCGACTGCTCCCCTGCCGCTAACCTCCCTCTAACCAGACTACTCTACTGATAGCAGACCTCCCTCTAACCAGACTGCTCCCCTGACAGCGGACCTCCCTCTAACCAGACTGCTCCCCTAACAGCGGACCTCCCTCTAACCAGACTGCTCCCCTGACAGCTAACCTCTCTCTAACCAGACTCCTCCCCTGACAGCAGACCTCCCTCTAACCAGACTGCTCCCCTGACAGGTAACCTCCCTCTTACCAGCGGCTGCTCCCCTGACAGCGGACCTACCTCTAACCAGACTGCTCCCTTTACAGCTAACCTCCCTCTAACCAGACTACTCTCTTGACAGCGGACCTCCCTCTAACGAGCGACTGCTCCCCTGACAGCGGACCTCCCTCTAACCAGACTGCTCCACTGACAGCTAACCTCCCTCTAAGCAGACTACTCCCTTGACAGCGGACCTCCCTCTAACGAGCGACTGCTCCCCTGACAGCGGACATCCCTCTAACCAGACTGCTCCCCTGACAGCTAACCTCCCTCTAACCAGCGACTGCTCCCCTGACAGCTAACCTCCCTCTAACCAGCGACTGCTCGCCTTGACAGCTAACCTCCCTCTAAGCAGACTACTCCCCTGACAGCGGACCTCCCTCTAACGAGCGACTGCTCCCCTGACAGCGGACATCCCTCTAACCAGACTGCTCCCCTGACAGCTAACCTCCCTCTAACCAGCGACTGCTCCCCTGACAGCGGACCTCCCTCTAACCAGCGACTGCTCCCCTGACAGCGGACCTTCCTCTAACCAGACTGCTCCCCTGACAGCGTACCTCCCTCTAACCAGACTGCTCCCCTGACAGCGTACCTCCCTCTAACCAGACTGCTCCCCTGACTGCGGACCTCCCTCTAACCAGACTGCTCCCCTGACAGCTAACCTCCCTCTAACGAGCGACCGCTCCTCTAACAGCGAACCTCCCTTTAACCAGACTGCTCCCCTGACAGCGGACCTCCGTCTAACCAGACTGCTCCCCTGACAGCTAACCTCCCTCTAACCAGACTACTCCCCTGACAGCGGACCTCTCTCTAACCAGAATGCTCCCCTGACAGCTAACCTCCCTCTAACCAGACTGCTTTCCTGACAGCGGACCTCCCTCTAACCAGACTGCTCCCCTGACAACTAACCTCCCTCTAACGAGCAACTGCTCCCCTGACAGCGGACCTCCCTCTAACCAGACTGCTCCCCTGACAGCGGACCTCCCTCTAACCAGACTTTTCCCCTGACAGCTAACCTCCCTCTAACCAGACTACTCCCCTGACGGCGGACCTCCCTCTAACCAGACTGCTCCCCTGACAGCTAACCTCTCTCTAACCAGACTGCTCCCCTGACAGCAGACCTCCCTCTAACCAGACTGCGCCCCTGACAGCTAACCGCCCTCTAACCAGCGGCTGCTCCCCTGACAGGGGACCTCCTTCTAACCAGCGACTGCTCCCCTGACAGCGGACCTCCCTCTAACCATACTACTCCCCTGACAGCGGACCTCCCTCCAACCAGCGACTGCTCCCCTGGCAGCGGACCTCCCTCTAACCAGACTACTCCCCTGACAGCGGACCTCCCTCTAACCAGACTGCTCCCCTAACAGCTTACCTCCCTCTAACCAGCGACTGCTCCCCTGACAGCGGACCTCCCTCTAACCAGACTGCTCCCCTGACAGCGGACCTCCCTCTAACCAGCGACTGCTCCCCTGACAGCGGACCTCCCTCTAACCAGACTGCTCCCCTGACAGCTAACCTCCCTCTTACCAGACTACTCCCCTGACAGCGGACCTCCCTCTAACGAGCGACTGCTCCCCTGACAGCGGACCTCCCTCTAACCAGACTGCTCCCCTGACAGCTAACCTCCCTCTAACGAGCGACTGCTCCCCTGCCGCTAACCTCCCTCTAACCAGACTACTCCCCTGATGGCAGACCTCCTTCTAACCAGACTGCTCCCCTGACAGCGGACCTCCCTCTAACCAGACTGCTCCCCTAACAGTGGACCTCCCTCTAACCAGACTGCTCCCCTGACAGCTAACCTCTCTCTAACCAGACTGCTCCCCTGACAGCAGACCTCCCTCTAACCAGACTGCTCCCCTGACAGCGGACCTGCTTCTAACCAGCGACTGCTCCCCTGACAGCTAACCTCTCTCTAACCAGACTACTCCCCGACAGCGAACCTCCCTCTAACCAGACTGCTCCCCTGACAGCTAACCTCTCTCTAACCAGACTGCTCCCCTGACAGCGGACCTCCCTCTAACCAGACTGTTCCCCTGACAGCTAACCTCCCTCTAACGAGCGACTGCTCCCCTGACAGAGGACCTCCCTCTAACCAGACTGCTCCACTGATAGCTAACCTCCCTCTAACCAGACTACTCCCCTGACAGCGGACCTCCCTCTAACCAGCGACTGTTCCCCTGCCAGCGGACCTGCCTCTAACCAGACTGCTCCCCTGACAGCGGACCTCCCTCTAACCAGAATACTCCCCTGACAGCTAACCTCCCTATAACCAGACTACTCCCCTGACAGCGGATCTACCTCTAACCAGACCGCTCCCTTGACAGCTAACCTCCCTCTAACCAGTCTGATTTCCTGACAGCGGACCTCCCTCTCACCAGCGACTGTTCCCCTGACACCGGACCTCCCTCTAACCAGACTGCTCTCCTGACAGCTAACCTCCCTCTAACGAGCGACTGCTCCCCTCACAGCTAACTTCCCTCTAACCAGACTACTCCCCGACAGCGGACCTCTCTCTAACCAGACTGCTCCCCTGACAGCTAACCTCCCTCCAACGAGCGACTGCTCCTCTAACAGCGGAGCTCCCATTAACCAGACTGCTCCCCTGACAACGGACCTCCCTTTAACCAGACTGCTCCCCTGACAGCTAACCTCCCTCTAACCAGACTACTCCCCTGACAGCGGACCTCCCTCTAACCAGAATGTTCCCCTGACAGCTAATCTCCCTCTAACCAGACTGCTTTCCTGACAGCGGACCTCCCTCTAACCGAACTGCTCCCCTGACAGCTAACCTCCCTCTAACAAGCGACTGCTCCCCTGACAGCGGACCTCCCTCTAACCAGACTGTTCCCCTGACAGCTAACCTCCCTCTAACGAGCGACTGCTCCCCGACAGCGGACCTCCCTCTAACCAGACTGCTCCCCTGACAGCGGACCTCCCTCTAACCAGACTGCTCCCCTAACAGCTTACCCCCCTCTAACCAGCGACTGCTCCCCTGACAGCGGACCTCCCTCTAACCAGACTGCTCCCCTGACAGCGGACCTCCCTCTAACCAGCAACTGCTCCCCTGACAGCGGACCTCCCTCTAACCGGCGACTGCTCCCCTGACAGCGGACCTCTCTCTAACCAGACTGCTCCCCTTCCAGCTAACCTCCCTCTTACCAGACTACTCCCCTGACAGCGGACCTCCCTCTAACGAGCGACTGCTCCCCTGACAGCGGACCTCCCTCTAACCAGACTGCTCCACTGACAGCTAACCTTCATCTAACCAGACTACTCCCCTGACAGCGGACCTCCCTCTAACCAGCGACTGTTCTCCTGTCAGCTAACCTCCCTCTAAGCAGACTACTCCCCTGACAGCGGACCTCCCTCTAACGAGCGACTGCTCCCCTGACAGCGGACATCCCTCTAACCAGAATGCTCCCCTGACAGCTAACCTCCCTCTAACCAGCGACTGCTCCCCTGACAGCGGACCTTCCTCTAACCAGCGACTGCTCCCCTGACAGCGGACCTTCCTCTAACCAGACTGCTGCCCTGACAGCTAACCTCCCTCTAACGAGCGACTGCTCCTCTAACAGCGGACCTCCCTTTAACCAGACTGCTCCCCTGACAGCGGACCTCCGTCTAACTAGACTGCTCCCCTGACAGCTAACCTCCCTCTAACCAGACTACTCCCCTGACAGCGGACCTCCCTCTAACCAGACTGCTCCCCTGACAGCTAACCTCCCTCTAACCAGACTGCTTTCCTGACAACGGACCTCCCTCTAACCAGACTGCTCCCCTGACAGCTAACCTCCCTCTAACGAGCAACTGCTCCCCTGACAGCGGACCTCCCTCTAACCAGACTGCTCCCCTGAGAGCGGATCTCCCTCTAACCAGACTTCTCCCCTGACAGCTAACCTCCCTCTAAAAAGACTACTACCCTGACAGCGGACCTCCCTCTAACCAGACTGCTCCCCTGACAGCTAACCTCTCTCTAACCAGACTCCTCCCCTGACAGCAGACCTCCCTCTAACCAGACTGCTCCCCTGACAGGTAACCTCCCTCTTACCAGCGGCTGCTCCCATGACAGCGGACCTACCTCTAACCAGACTGCTCCCTTTACAGCTAACCTCCCTCTAACCAGACTACTCTCTTGACAGCAGACCTCCCTCTAACGAGCGACTGCTCCCCTGACAGCGGACCTCCCTCTAACCAGACTGCTCCACTGACAGCTAACCTCCCTCTAAGCAGACTACTCCCTTGACAGCGGACCTCCCTCTAACGAGCGACTGCTCCCCTGACAGCGGACATCCCTCTAACCAGACTGCTCCCCTGACAGCTAACCTCCCTCTAACCAGCGACTGCTCGCCTTGACAGCTAACCTCCCTCTAAGCAGACTACTCCCCTGACAGCGGACCTCCCTCTAACGAGCGACTGCTCCCCTGACAGCGGACATCCCTCTAACCAGACTGCTCCCCTGACAGCTAACCTCCCTCTAACCAGCGACTGCTCCCCTGACAGCGGACCTCCCTCTAACCAGCGACTGCTCCCCTGACAGCGGACCTTCCTCTAACCAGACTGCTCCCCTGACAGCGTACCTCCCTCTAACCAGACTGCTCCCCTGACAGCGTACCTCCCTCTAACCAGACTGCTCCCCTGACTGCGGACCTCCCTCTAACCAGACTGCTCCCCTGACAGCTAACCTCCCTCTAACGAGCGACTGCTCCTCTTACAGCGGACCTCCCTTTAACCAGACTGCTCCCCTGACAGCGGACCTCCGTCTAACCAGACTGCTCCCCTGACAGCTAACCTCCCTCTAACCAGACTACTCCCCTGACAGCGGACCTCCCTCTAACCAGAATGCTCCCCTGACAGCTAACCTCCCTCTAACCAGACTGCTTTCCTGACAGTGGACCTCCCTCTAACCAGACTGCTCCCCTGACAACTAACCTCCCTCTAACGAGCAACTGCTCCCCTGACAGCGGACCTCCCTCTAACCAGACTGCTCCCCTGACAGCGGACCTCCCTCTAACCAGACTTCTCCCCTGACAGCTAACCTCCCTCTAACCAGACTACTCCCCTGACAGCGGACCTCCCTCTAACCAGACTGCTCCCCTGACAGCTAACCTCTCTCTAACCAGACTGCTCCCCTGACAGCGGACCTCCCTCTAACCAGACTGCGCCCCTGACAGCTAACCTCCCTCTAACCAACGGCTGCTCCCCTGACAGCGGACCTCCTTCTAACCAGCGACTGCTCCCTTGACAGTGGACCTCCCTCTAACCATACTACTCCCCTGACAGCGGACCTCCCTCCAACCAGCGACTGCTCCCCTGGCAGCGGACCTCCCTCTAACCAGACTACTCCCCTGACAGCTAACTTCCCTCTAACCAGACTGCTCCCCTGACAGCGGACCTCCCTCTAACCAGACTGCTCCCCTGACAGCGGACCTCCCTCTAACCAGAGACTGCTTCCCTGACAGCTAACCTCCCTCTAACCAGACTGCTCCCCTGACAGCGGACCTCCCTCTAACCAGACTGTTCCCCTGACAGCTAAACTCCCTCTAACGAGCGACTGCTCCACAACAGCGGACCTCCCTCTAACCAGACTGCTCCCCTGACAGCTAACCTCCCTCTAACCAGCGGCTGTTCCCCTGACAGCGGACCTCCCTCTAACCAGCGACTGTGTCCCTGACAGCTAACCTCCCTCTATCCAGCGACTGCTCCCCTGACAGCGGACCTCCCTCTAACCAGACTGCTCCCCTGACAGCGGACGTCCCTCTAACCAGACTACTCCCCTGACAGCGGATCTCCCTCTAACCAGCGACTGCTCCCCTGACAGCTAACATCCCTCTAACCAGCGACTGTTCCCCTGACAGCGGACCTCCCTCTAACCAGACTGCTCCCCTAACAGCGGACCTCCCTCTAACCAGCGACTGCTCCCATGACAGCTAACCTCCCTCTAACCAGCGGCTGTTCCCCTGACAGCGGACCTCCCTCTAACGAGCGACTGTTCCCCTGACAGCTTACCTCCCTCTAACTAGACTGCTCCCCTGACAGCTAACCTCCCTCTAACCAGCGACTGCTCCCCTGACAGAGGACCTCCCTCTAACCAGCGACTGCTCCCCTGACAGCTAACCTCCCTCAAACCAGCGACTGCTCCCCTGCCAGCGAACCTCCCTCTAACCATACTACTCCCCTGACAGCGGACCTCCTTCCAACCAGCGACTGCTCCCCTGGCAGCGGACCTCCCTCTAACCAGACTACTCCCCTGACAGCTAACCTCCCTCTAACCAGACTGATCCCTTGACAGCGGACCTCCCTCTAACCAGACTGCTCCCCTGACAGCTTACCTCCCTCTAACCAGCGACTGCTCCCCTGACAGCGGACCTCCCTATAACCAGACTGCTCCCCTGACAGCTAACCTCCCTCTAACCAGACTGCTCCCCTGACAGCGGACCTCCCTCTAACCAGCGATTGCTCCCCTGACAGCGGACCTACCTCTAACCAGACTGCTCCCTTTACAGCTAACCTCCCTCTAACCAGACTACTCTCTTGACAGCGGACCTCCCTCTAACGAGCGACTGCTCCCCTGACAGCGGACCTCCCTCTAACCAGACTGCTCCACTGACAGCTAACCTCCCTCTAAGCAGACTACTCCCTTGACAGCGGACCTCCCTCTAACGAGCGACTGTTCCCCTGACACCGGACCTCCCTCTAACCAGACTGCTCTCCTGACAGCTAACCTCCCTCTAACGAGCGACTGCTCCCCTCACAGCTAACTTCCCTCTAACCAGACTACTCCCCGACAGCGGACCTCTCTCTAACCAGACTGCTCCCCTGACAGCTAACCTCCCTCCAACGAGCGACTGCTCCTCTAACAGCGGAGCTCCCATTAACCAGACTGCTCCCCTGACAACGGACCTCCCTTTAACCAGACTGCTCCCCTGACAGCTAACCTCCCTCTAACCAGACTACTCCCCTGACAGCGGACCTCCCTCTAACCAGAATGTTCCCCTGACAGCTAATCTCCCTCTAACCAGACTGCTTTCCTGACAGCGGACCTCCCTCTAACCGAACTGCTCCCCTGACAGCTAACCTCCCTCTAACGAGCGACTGCTCCCCTGACAGCGGACCTCCCTCTAACCAGACTGTTCCCCTGACAGCTAACCTCCCTCTAACGAGCGACTGCTCCCCGACAGCGGACCTCCCTCTAACCAGACTGCTCCCCTGACAGCGGACCTCCCTCTAACCATTCTGCTCCCCTAACAGCTTACCTCCCTCTAACCAGCGACTGCTCCCCTGACAGCGGACCTCCCTCTAACCAGACTGCTCCCCTGACAGCGGACCTCCCTCTAACCAGCAACTGCTCCCCTGACAGCGGACCTCCCTCTAACCGGCGACTGCTCCCCTGACAGCGGACCTCTCTCTAACCAGACTGCTCCCCTTCCAGCTAACCTCCCTCTTACCAGACTACTCCCCTGACAGCGGACCTCCCTCTAACGAGCGACTGCTCCCCTGACAGCGGACCTCCCTCTAACCAGACTGCTCCACTGACAGCTAACCTCCATCTAACCAGACTACTCCCCTGACAGCGGACCTCCCTCTAACCAGCGACTGTTCTCCTGTCAGCTAACCTCCCTCTAAGCAGACTACTCCCCTGACAGCGGACCTCCCTCTAACGAGCGACTGCTCCCCTGACAGCGGACATCCCTCTAACCAGAATGCTCCCCTGACAGCTAACCTCCCTCTAACCAGCGACTGCTCCCCTGACAGCGGACCTTCCTCTAACCAGCGACTGCTCCCCTGACAGCGGACCTTCCTCTAACCAGACTGCTGCCCTGACAGCTAACCTCCCTCTAACGAGCGACTGCTCCTCTAACAGCGGACCTCCCTTTAACCAGACTGCTCCCCTGACAGCGGACCTCCCTCCAACCAGCGACTGCTCCCCTGACAGCGGACCTCTCTCTAACCAGACTGCTCCCCTTCCAGCTAACCTCCCTCTTACCAGACTACTCCCCTGACAGCGGACCTCCCTCTAACGAGCGACTGCTCCCCTGACAGCGGACCTCCCTCTAACCAGACTGCTCCCCTGACAGCTAACCTCCCTCTAACGAGCGACTGCTCCTCTAACAGCGGACCTCCCTTTAACCAGACTGCTCCCCTGACAGCGGACCTCCGTCTAACCAGACTGCTCCCCTGACAGCTAACCTCCCTCTAACCAGACTACTTCCCTGACAGCGGACCTCCCTCTAACCAGAATGCTCCCCTGACAGCTAACCTCCCTCTAACCAGACTGCTTTCCTGACAGTGGACCTCCCTCTAACCAGACTGCTCCCCTGACAACTAACCTCCCTCTAACGAGCAACTGCTCCCCTGACAGCGGACCTCCCTCTAACCAGACTGCTCCCCTGACAGCGGACCTCCCTCTAACCAGACTTCTCCCCTGACAGCTAACCTCCCTCTAACCAGACTACTCCCCTGACAGCGGACCTCCCTCTAACCAGACTGCTCCCCTGACAGCTAACCTCTCTCTAACCAGACTGCTCCCCTGACAGCGGACCTCCCTCTAACCAGACTGCGCCCCTGACAGCTAACCTCCCTCTAACCAACGGCTGCTCCCCTGACAGCGGACCTCCTTCTAACCAGCGACTGCTCCCTTGACAGCGGACCTCCCTCTAACCATACTACTCCCCTGACAGCGGACCTCCCTCCAACCAGCGACTGCTCCCCTGGCAGCGGACCTCCCTCTAACCAGACTACTCCCCTGACAGCTAACTTCCCTCTAACCAGACTGCTCCCCTGACAGCGGACCTCCCTCTAACCAGACTGCTCCCCTGACAGCGGACCTCCCTCTAACCAGAGACTGCTTCCCTGACAGCTAACCTCCCTCTAACCAGACTGCTCCCCTGACAGCGGACCTCCCTCTAACCAGACTGTTCCCCTGACAGCTAAACTCCCTCTAACGAGCGACTGCTCCCCAACAGCGGACCTCCCTCTAACCAGACTGCTCCCATGACAGCTAACCTCCCTCTAACCAGCGGCTGTTCCCCTGACAGCGGACCTCCCTCTAACCAGCGACTGTGTCCCTGACAGCTAACCTCCCTCTATCCAGCGACTGCTCCCCTGACAGCGGACCTCCCTCTAACCAGACTGCTCCCCTGACAGCGGACGTCCCTCTAACCAGACTACTCCCCTGACAGCGGATCTCCCTCTAACCAGCGACTGCTCCCCTGACAGCTAACATCCCTCTAACCAGCGACTGTTCCCCTGACAGCGGACTTCCCTCTAACCAGACTGCTCCCCTAACAGCGGACCTCCCTCTAACCAGCGACTGCTCCCATGACAGCTAACCTCCCTCTAACCAGTGGCTGTTCCCCTGACAGCGGACCTCCCTCTAACGAACGACTGTTCCCCTGACAGCTTACCTCCCTCTAACTAGACTGCTCCCCTGACAGCTAACCTCCCTCTAACCAGCGACTGCTCCCCTGACAGAGGACCTCCCTCTAACCAGCGACTGCTCCCCTGACAGCTAACCTCCCTCAAACCAGCGACTGCTCCCCTGCCAGCGAACCTCCCTCTAACCATACTACTCCCCTGACAGCGGACCTCCTTCCAACCAGCGACTGCTCCCCTGGCAGCGGACCTCCCTCTAACCAGACTACTCCCCTGACAGCTAACCTCCCTCTAACCAGACTGATCCCCCGACAGCGGACCTCCCTCTAACCAGACTGCTCCCCTGACAGCTTACCTCCCTCTAACCAGCGACTGCTCCCCTGACAGCGGACCTCCCTATAACCAGACTGCTCCCCTGACAGCTAACCTCCCTCCAACCAGACTGCTCCCCTGACAGCGGACCTCCCTCTAACCAGCGATTGCTCCCCTGACAGCGGACCTCCCTCTAACAAGACTGCTCCCCTGACAGCTAACCCCCCTCTTACCAGACTACTCCCCTGACAGCGGACCTCCCTCTAACGTGCGACTGCTCCCCTGACAGCGGACCTCCCTCTAACCAGACTGCTCCACTGACAGCTAACCTCCCTCTAACCAGACTACTCCCCTGACAGCGGACCTCCCTCTAACCAGACTGCTCCCCTGACAGCTAACTTCCCTCTAACCAGACTGCTTTCCTGACAGCGGACCTCCCTCTAACCAGACTGCTCCCCTGACAGCTAACCTCCCTCTAACGAGCAACTGCTCCCCTGACAGCGGACCTCCCTCTAACCAGCGACTGTGTCCCTGACAGCTAACCTACCTCTTACCAGCGACTGCTCCCCTGACAGCGGACCTCCCTCTAACCAGACTGCTCCCCTGACAGCGGACCTCCCTCTAACCAGACTGCTCCCCTAACAGCTTACCTCCCTCTAACCAGCGACTGCTCCCCTGACAGCGGACCTCCCTCTAACCAGACTGCTCCCCTGACAGCGGACCTCCCTTTAACCAGCGACTGCTCCACTGACAGCGGACCTCCCTCTAACCAGCGACTGCTCCCCTGACAGCGGAGCTCCCTCTAACCAGACTGCTCCCCTGACAGCTAACCTCCCTCTAACCAGACTGCTTTCCTGACAGCGGACCTCCCTCTAACCAGACTGCTCCCCTGACAGCGGACCTCCCTCTAACCAGCGACTGCTCCCCTGACAGCTAAACTCCCTCTAACCAGACTGCTCCCCTGACAGCGGACCTCCCTCTAGCCAGACTGTTCCCCTGACAGCTAACCTCCCTCTAACGAGCGACTGCTCCCCGACAGCGCACCTCCCTCTAACCAGACTGCTCCCCTGACAGCGGACCTCCCTCTAACCAGACTGCTCCCCCAACAGCTTACCTCCCTCTAACCAGCGACTGCTCCCCTGACAGCGGACCTCCCTCTTACCAGACTGCTCCCCTGACAGCGGACCTCCCTCTAACCAGCGACTGCTCCCCTGACAGCGGACCTCCCTCTAACCAGACTGCTCCCCTGACAGCTAACCTCCCTCTTACCAGACTACTCCCCTGACAGCGGACCTCCCTCTAACGAGCGACTGCTCCCCTGACAGCGGACCTCCCTCTAACCAGACTGCTCCCCTGACAGCTAACCTCCCTCTAACGAGCGACTGCTCCCCTGCCGCTAACCTCCCTCTAACCAGACTACTCTCCTGATGGCAGACCTCCCTCTAACCAGACTGCTCCCCTGACAGCGGACCTCCCTCTAACCAGACTGCTCCCCTAACAGCGGACCTCCCTCTAACCAGACTGCTCCCCTGACAGCTAACCTCTCTCTAACCAGACTGCTCCCCTGACAGCAGACCTCCCTCTAACCAGACTGCTCCCCTGACAGCGGACCTGCTTCTAACCAGCGACTGCTCCCCTGACAGCTAACCTCTCTCTAACCAGACTATTCCCCGACAGCGGACCTCCCTCTAACCAGACCGCTCCCCTGACAGCTAACCTCTCTCTAACCAGACTGCTCCCCTGACAGCGGAACTCCCTCTAACCAGACTGCTCCCCTGCAGCAGACCTCCCTCTAACCAGACTGCTCCCCTGACAGCTAACCTCCCTCTAACCAGCGGCTGTTCCCCTGACAGCGGACCTCCCTCTAACCAGCGACTGTGTCCCTGACAGCTAACCTCCCTCTAACCAGCGACTGCTCCCCTGACAGCGGACCTCCCTCTAACCAGACTGCTCCCCTGACAGCGGACGTCCCTCTAACCAGACTACTCCCCTGACAGCGGATCTCCCTCTAACCAGCGACTGCTCCCCTGACAGCTAACATCCCTCTAACCAGCGACTGTTCCCCTGACAGCGGACCTCCCTCTAACCAGACTGCTCCCCTAACAGCGGACCTCCCTCTAACCAGCGACTGCTCCCCTGACAGCTAACCTCCCTATAACCAGCGGCTGTTCCCCTGACAGCGGACCTCCCTCTAACGAGCGACTGTTCCCCTGACAGCTTACCTCCCTCTAACTAGACTGCTCCCCTGACAGCTAACCTCCCTCTAACGAGCGACTGCTCCCCTGCCGCTAACCTCCCTCTAACCAGACTACTCTACTGATAGCAGACCTCTCTCTAACCAGACTGCTCCCCTGACAGCGGACCTCCCTCTAACCAGACTGCTCCCCTAACAGCGGACCTCCCTCTAACCAGACTGCTCCCCTGACAGCTAACCTCTCTCTAACCAGACTCCTCCCCTGACAGCAGACCTCCCTCTAACCAGACTGCTCCCCTGACAGGTAACCTCCCTCTTACCAGCGGCTGCTCCCCTGACAGCGGACCTACCTCTAACCAGACTGCTCCCTTTACAGCTAACCTCCCTCTAACCAGACTACTCTCTTGACAGCGGACCTCCCTCTAACGAGCGACTGCTCCCCTGACAGCGGACCTCCCTCTAACCAGACTGCTCCACTGACAGCTAACCTCCCTCTAAGCAGACTACTCCCTTGACAGCGGACCTCCCTCTAACGAGCGACTGCTCCCCTGACAGCGGACATCCCTCTAACCAGACTGCTCCCCTGACAGCTAACCTCCCTCTAACCAGCGACTGCTCCCCTGACAGCTAACCTCCCTCTAACCAGCGACTGCTCGCCTTGACAGCTAACCTCCCTCTAAGCAGACTACTCCCCTGACAGCGGACCTCCCTCTAACGAGCGACTGCTCCCCTGACAGCGGACATCCCTCTAACCAGACTGCTCCCCTGACAGCTAACCTCCCTCTAACCAGCGACTGCTCCCCTGACAGCGGACCTCCCTCTAACCAGCGACTGCTCCCCTGACAGCGGACCTTCCTCTAACCAGACTGCTCCCCTGACAGCGTACCTCCCTCTAACCAGACTGCTCCCCTGACAGCGTACCTCCCTCTAACCAGACTGCTCCCCTGACTGCGGACCTCCCTCTAACCAGACTGCTCCCCTGACAGCTAACCTCCCTCTGACGAGCGACCGCTCCTCTAACAGCGAACCTCCCTTTAACCAGACTGCTCCCCTGACAGCGGACCTCCGTCTAACCAGACTGCTCCCCTGACAGCTAACCTCCCTCTAACCAGACTACTCCCCTGACAGCGGACCTCTCTCTAACCAGAATGCTCCCCTGACAGCTAACCTCCCTCTAACCAGACTGCTTTCCTGACAGCGGACCTCCCTCTAACCAGACTGCTCCCCTGACAACTAACCTTCCTCTAACGAGCAACTGCTCCCCTGACAGCGGACCTCCCTCTAACCAGACTGCTCCCCTGACAGCGGACCTCCCTCTAACCAGACTTCTCCCCTGACAGCTAACCTCCCTCTAACCAGACTACTCCCCTGACAGCGGACCTCCCTCTAACCAGACTGCTCCCCTGACAGCTAACCTCTCTCTAACCAGACTGCTCCCCTGACAGCGGACCTCCCTCTAACCAGACTGCGCCCCTGCCAGCTAACCGCCCTCTAACCAGCGGCTGCTCCCCTGACAGGGGACCTCCTTCTAACCAGCGACTGCTCCCCTGACAGCGGACCTCCCTCTAACCATACTACTCCCCTGACAGCGGACCTCCCTCCAACCAGCGACTGCTCCCCTGGCAGCGGACCTCCCTCTAACCAGACTACTCCCCTGACAGCTAACTTCCCTCTAACCAGACTGCTCCCCTGACAGCGGATCTCCCTCTAACCAGACTGCTCCCCTGACAGCGGACCTCCCTCTAACCAGAGACTGCTTCCCTGACAGCTAACCTCCCTCTAACCAGACTGCTCCCCTGACAGCGGACCTCCCTCTAACCAGACTGTTCCCCTGACAGCGGACATCCCTCTAGCCAGACTGCTCCCCTGACAGCTAACCTCCCTCTAACCAGCGACTGCTCCCCTGACAGCGGACCTCCCTCTAACCAGACTGTTCCCCTGACAGCGGACGTCCCTCTAGCCAGACTACTCCCCTGACAGCGGATCTCCCTCTAACCAGCGACTGTTCCCCTGACAGCTAACATCCCTCTAACCAGCGACTGTTCCCCTAACAGCGGAACTCCCTCTAACCAGACTGGTCCCCTGACAGCGGACCTCCCTCTAACCAGACTGCTCCCCTGACAGCTAACCTCCCTCTAAGCAGCGGCTGTTCCCCTGACAGCGGACCTCCCTCTAACCAGCGACTGTGTCCCTGACAGCTAACCTACCTCTTACCAGCGACTGCTCCCCTGACAGCGGACCTCCCTCTAACCAGACTGCTCCCCTGACAGCGGACCTCCCTCTAACCAGACTGCTCCCCTAACAGCTTACCTCCCTCTAACCAGCGACTGCTCCCCTGACAGCGGACCTCCCTCTAACCAGACTGCTCCCCTGACAGCGGACCTCCCTTTAACCAGCGACTGCTCCACTGACAGCGGACCTCCCTCTAACCAGCGACTGCTCCCCTGACAGCGGAGCTCCCTCTAACCAGACTGCTCCCCTGACAGCTAACCTCCCTCTAACCAGACTGCTTTCCTGACAGCGGACCTCCCTCTAACCAGACTGCTCCCCTGACAGCTAACCTCCCTCTAACGAGCAACTGCTCCCCTGACAGCGGACCTCCCTCTAACCAGACTGCTCCCCTGAGAGCGGATCTCCCTCTAACCAGACTTCTCCCCTGACAGCTAACCTCCCTCTAAAAAGACTACTACCCTGACAGCGGACCTCCCTCTAACCAGACTGCTCCCCTGACAGCTAACCTCTCTCTAACCAGACTCCTCCCCTGACAGCAGACCTCCCTCTAACCAGACTGCTCCCCTGACAGGTAACCTCCCTCTTACCAGCGGCTGCTCCCATGACAGCGGACCTACCTCTAACCAGACTGCTCCCTTTACAGCTAACCTCCCTCTAACCAGACTACTCTCTTGACAGCAGACCTCCCTCTAACGAGCGACTGCTCCCCTGACAGCGGACCTCCCTCTAACCAGACTGCTCCACTGACAGCTAACCTCCCTCTAAGCAGACTACTCCCTTGACAGCGGACCTCCCTCTAACGAGCGACTGCTCCCCTGACAGCGGACATCCCTCTAACCAGACTGCTCCCCTGACAGCTAACCTCCCTCTAACCAGCGACTGCTCGCCTTGACAGCTAACCTCCCTCTAAGCAGACTACTCCCCTGACAGCGGACCTCCCTCTAACGAGCGACTGCTCCCCTGACAGCGGACATCCCTCTAACCAGACTGCTCCCCTGACAGCTAACCTCCCTCTAACCAGCGACTGCTCCCCTGACAGCGGACCTCCCTCTAACCAGCGACTGCTCCCCTGACAGCGGACCTTCCTCTAACCAGACTGCTCCCCTGACAGCGTACCTCCCTCTAACCAGACTGCTCCCCTGACAGCGTACCTCCCTCTAACCAGACTGCTCCCCTGACTGCGGACCTCCCTCTAACCAGACTGCTCCCCTGACAGCTAACCTCCCTCTAACGAGCGACTGCTCCTCTAACAGCGGACCTCCCTTTAACCAGACTGCTCCCCTGACAGCGGACCTCCGTCTAACCAGACTGCTCCCCTGACAGCTAACCTCCCTCTAACCAGACTACTCCCCTGACAGCGGACCTCCCTCTAACCAGAATGCTCCCCTGACAGCTAACCTCCCTCTAACCAGACTGCTTTCCTGACAGTGGACCTCCCTCTAACCAGACTGCTCCCCTGACAACTAACCTCCCTCTAACGAGCAACTGCTCCCCTGACAGCGGACCTCCCTCTAACCAGACTGCTCCCCTGACAGCGGACCTCCCTCTAACCAGACTTCTCCCCTGACAGCTAACCTCCCTCTAACCAGACTACTCCCCTGACAGCGGACCTCCCTCTAACCAGACTGCTCCCCTGACAGCTAACCTCTCTCTAACCAGACTGCTCCCCTGACAGCGGACCTCCCTCTAACCAGACTGCGCCCCTGACAGCTAACCTCCCTCTAACCAACGGCTGCTCCCCTGACAGCGGACCTCCTTCTAACCAGCGACTGCTCCCTTGACAGCGGACCTCCCTCTAACCATACTACTCCCCTGACAGCGGACCTCCCTCCAACCAGCGACTGCTCCCCTGGCAGCGGACCTCCCTCTAACCAGACTACTCCCCTGACAGCTAACTTCCCTCTAACCAGACTGCTCCCCTGACAGCGGACCTCCCTCTAACCAGACTGCTCCCCTGACAGCGGACCTCCCTCTAACCAGAGACTGCTTCCCTGACAGCTAACCTCCCTCTAACCAGACTGCTCCCCTGACAGCGGACCTCCCTCTAACCAGACTGTTCCCCTGACAGCTAAACTCCCTCTAACGAGCGACTG
The DNA here is from genome assembly GCA_036785665.1 of Chirona hameri. Taxonomy (NCBI): domain Eukaryota; kingdom Metazoa; phylum Arthropoda; class Thecostraca; order Balanomorpha; family Balanidae; genus Chirona; species Chirona hameri. The sequence continues at coordinate 464,980 of JAXIVJ010000041.1, forward strand.
CTCCCCAACAGCGGACCTCCCTCTAACCAGACTGCTCCCCTGACAGCTAACCTCCCTCTAACCAGCGGCTGTTCCCCTGACAGCGGACCTCCCTCTAACCAGCGACTGTGTCCCTGACAGCTAACCTCCCTCTATCCAGCGACTGCTCCCCTGACAGCGGACCTCCCTCTAACCAGACTGCTCCCCTGACAGCGGACGTCCCTCTAACCAGACTACTCCCCTGACAGCGGATCTCCCTCTAACCAGCGACTGCTCCCCTGACAGCTAACATCCCTCTAACCAGCGACTGTTCCCCTGACAGCGGACCTCCCTCTAACCAGACTGCTCCCCTAACAGCGGACCTCCCTCTAACCAGCGACTGCTCCCATGACAGCTAACCTCCCTCTAACCAGCGGCTGTTCCCCTGACAGCGGACCTCCCTCTAACGAGCGACTGTTCCCCTGACAGCTTACCTCCCTCTAACTAGACTGCTCCCCTGACAGCTAACCTCCCTCTAACCAGCGACTGCTCCCCTGACAGAGGACCTCCCTCTAACCAGCGACTGCTCCCCTGACAGCTAACCTCCCTCAAACCAGCGACTGCTCCCCTGCCAGCGAACCTCCCTCTAACCATACTACTCCCCTGACAGCGGACCTCCTTCCAACCAGCGACTGCTCCCCTGGCAGCGGACCTCCCTCTAACCAGACTACTCCCCTGACAGCTAACCTCCCTCTAACCAGACTGATCCCCTGACAGCGGACCTCCCTCTAACCAGACTGCTCCCCTGACAGCTTACCTCCCTCTAACCAGCGACTGCTCCCCTGACAGCGGACCTCCCTATAACCAGACTGCTCCCCTGACAGCTAACCTCCCTCTAACCAGACTGCTCCCCTGACAGCGGACCTCCCTCTAACCAGCGATTGCTCCCCTGACAGCGGACCTCCCTCTAACAAGACTGCTCCCCTGACAGCTAACCCCCCTCTTACCAGACTACTCCCCTGACAGCGGACCTCCCTCTAACGTGCGACTGCTCCCCTGACAGCGGACCTCCCTCTAACCAGACTGCTCCACTGACAGCTAACCTCCCTCTAACCAGACTACTCCCCTGACAGCGGACCTCCCTCTAACCAGACTGCTCCCCTGACAGCTAACTTCCCTCTAACCAGACTGCTTTCCTGACAGCGGACCTCCCTCTAACCAGACTGCTCCCCTGACAGCTAACCTCCCTCTAACGAGCAACTGCTCCCCTGACAGCGGACCTCCCTCTAACCAGACTGCTCCCCTGACAGCGGACCTCCCTCTAACCAGACTTCTCCCCTGACAGCTAACCTCCCTCTAACCAGACTACTCCCCTGACAGTGGACCTCCCTCTAACCAGAGCGCTCCCCTGACAGCTAACCTCTCTCTAACCAGACTGCTCCCCTGACAGCGGACCTCCCTCTAACCAGACTGCGCCCCTGACAGCTAACCTCCCTCTAACCAGCGGCTGCTCCCCTGACAGCGGACCTCCTTCTAACCAGCGACTGCTCCCCTGACAGCGGACCTCCCTCTAACAATACTACTCCCCTGACAGCGGACCTCCCTCCAACCAGCGACTGCTCCCCTGGCAGTGGACCTCCCTCTAACCAGACTACTCCCCTGACAGCTAACCTCCCTCTAACCAGACTGCTCCCCTGACAGCGGACCTCCCTCTAACCAGACTGCTCCCCTGACAGCGGACCTCCCTCTAACCAGCGACTGCTCCCCTGACAGCTAAACTCCCTCTAACCAGACTGCTCCCCTGACAGCGGACCTCCCTCTAACCAGACTGTTCCCCTGACAGCTAACCTCCCTCTAACGAGCGACTGCTCCCCGACAGCGCACCTCCCTCTAACCAGACTGCTCCCCTGACAGCGGACCTCCCTCTAACCAGACTGCTCCCCTAACAGCTTACCTCCCTCTAACCAGCGACTGCTCCCCTGACAGCGGACCTCCCTCTTACCAGACTGCTCCCCTGACAGCGGACCTCCCTCTAACCAGCGACTGCTCCCCTGACAGCGGACCTCCCTCTAACCAGACTGCTCCCCTGACAGCTAACCTCCCTCTTACCAGACTACTCCCCTGACAGCGGACCTCCCTCTAACGAGCGACTGCTCCCCTGACAGCGGACCTCCCTCTAACCAGACTGCTCCCCTGACAGCTAACCTCCCTCTAACGAGCGACTGCTCCCCTGCCGCTAACCTCCCTCTAACCAGACTACTCTCCTGATGGCAGACCTCCCTCTAACCAGACTGCTCCCCTGACAGCGGACCTCCCTCTAACCAGACTGCTCCCCTAACAGAGGACCTCCCTCTAACCAGACTGCTCCCCTGACAGCTAACCTCTCTCTAACCAGACTGCTCCCCTGACAGCAGACCTCCCTCTAAAAAGACTGCTCCCCTGACAGCGGACCTGCTTCTAACCAGCGACTGCTCCCCTGACAGCTAACCTCTCTCTAACCAGACTATTCCCCGACAGCGGACCTCCCTCTAACCAGACTGCTCCCCTGACAGCTAACCTCTCTCTAACCAGACTGCTCCCCTGACAGCGGAACTCCCTCTAACCAGACTGCTCCCCTGCAGCAGACCTCCCTCTAACCAGACTGCTCCCCTGACAGCTAACCTCCCTCTAACCAGCGGCTGTTCCCCTGACAGCGGACCTCCCTCTAACCAGCGACTGTGTCCCTGACAGCTAACCTCCCTCTAACCAGCGACTGCTCCCCTGACAGCGGACCTCCCTCTAACCAGACTGCTCCCCTGACAGCGGACGTCCCTCTAACCAGACTACTCCCCTGACAGCGGATCTCCCTCTAACCAGCGACTGCTCCCCTGACAGCTAACATCCCTCTAACCAGCGACTGTTCCCCTGACAGCGGACCTCCCTCTAACCAGACTGCTCCCCTAACAGCGGACCTCCCTCTAACCAGCGACTGCTCCCCTGACAGCTAACCTCCCTATAACCAGCGGCTGTTCCCCTGACAGCGGACCTCCCTCTAACGAGCGACTGTTCCCCTGACAGCTTACCTCCCTCTAACTAGACTGCTCCCCTGACAGCTAACCTCCCTCTAACGAGCGACTGCTCCCCTGCCGCTAACCTCCCTCTAACCAGACTACTCTACTGATAGCAGACCTCCCTCTAACCAGACTGCTCCCCTGACAGCGGACCTCCCTCTAACCAGACTGCTCCCCTAACAGCGGACCTCCCTCTAACCAGACTGCTCCCCTGACAGCTAACCTCTCTCTAACCAGACTCCTCCCCTGACAGCAGACCTCCCTCTAACCAGACTGCTCCCCTGACAGGTAACCTCCCTCTTACCAGCGGCTGCTCCCCTGACAGCGGACCTACCTCTAACCAGACTGCTCCCTTTACAGCTAACCTCCCTCTAACCAGACTACTCTCTTGACAGCGGACCTCCCTCTAACGAGCGACTGCTCCCCTGACAGCGGACCTCCCTCTAACCAGCGACTGCTCGCCTTGACAGCTAACCTCCCTCTAAGCAGACTACTCCCCTGACAGCGGACCTCCCTCTAACGAGCGACTGCTCCCCTGACAGCGGACATCCCTCTAACCAGACTGCTCCCCTGACAGCTAACCTCCCTCTAACCAGCGACTGCTCCCCTGACAGCGGACCTCCCTCTAACCAGCGACTGCTCCCCTGACAGCGGACCTTCCTCTAACCAGACTGCTCCCCTGACAGCGTACCTCCCTCTAACCAGACTGCTCCCCTGACAGCGTACCTCCCTCTAACCAGACTGCTCCCCTGACTGCGGACCTCCCTCTAACCAGACTGCTCCCCTGACAGCTAACCTCCCTCTAACGAGCGACCGCTCCTCTAACAGCGAAACTCCCTTTAACCAGACTGCTCCCCTGACAGCGGACCTCCGTCTAACCAGACTGATCCCCTGACAGCTAACCTCCCTCTAACCAGACTACTCCCCTGACAGCGGACCTCTCTCTAACCAGAATGCTCCCCTGACAGCTAACCTCCCTCTAACCAGACTGCTTTCCTGACAGCGGACCTCCCTCTAACCAGACTGCTCCCCTGACAACTAACCTTCCTCTAACGAGCAACTGCTCCCCTGACAGCGGACCTCCCTCTAACCAGACTGCTCCCCTGACAGCGGACCTCCCTCTAACCAGACTTCTCCCCTGACAGCTAACCTCCCTCTAACCAGACTACTCCCCTGACAGCGGACCTCCCTCTAACCAGACTGCTCCCCTGACAGCTAACCTCTCTCTAACCAGACTGCTCCCCTGACAGCGGACCTCCCTCTAACCAGACTGCGCCCCTGCCAGCTAACCGCCCTCTAACCAGCGGCTGCTCCCCTGACAGGGGACCTCCTTCTAACCAGCGACTGCTCCCCTGACAGCGGACCTCCCTCTAACCATACTACTCCCCTGACAGCGGACCTCCCTCCAACCAGCGACTGCTCCCCTGGCAGCGGACCTCCCTCTAACCAGACTACTCCCCTGACAGCTAACTTCCCTCTAACCAGACTGCTCCCCTGACAGCGGATCTCCCTCTAACCAGACTGCTCCCCTGACAGCGGACCTCCCTCTAACCAGAGACTGCTTCCCTGACAGCTAACCTCCCTCTAACCAGACTGCTCCCCTGACAGCGGACCTCCCTCTAACCAGACTGTTCCCCTGACAGCTAAACTCCCTCTAACGAGCGACTGCTCCCCAACAGCGGACCTCCCTCTAACCAGACTGCTCCCCTGACAGCTAACCTCCCTCTAACCAGCGGCTGTTCTCCTGACAGCGGACCTCCCTCTAACCAGCGACTGTGTCCCTGACAGCTAACCTCCCTCTATCCAGCGACTGCTCCCCTGACAGCGGACCTCCCTCTAACCAGACTGTTCCCCTGACAGCGGACGTCCCTTTAACCAGACTACTCCCCTGACAGCGGATCTCCCTCTAACCAGCGACTGTTCCCCTGACAGCTAACATCCCTCTAACCAGCGACTGTTCCCCTAACAGCGGAACTCCCTCTAACCAGACTGGTCCCCTGACAGCGGACCTCCCTCTAACCAGACTGCTCCCCTGACAGCTAACCTCCCTCTAAGCAGCGGCTGTTCCCCTGACAGCGGACCTCCCTCTAACCAGCGACTGTGTCCCTGACAGCTAACCTACCTCTAACCAGCGACTGCTCCCCTGACAGCGGACCTCCCTCTAACCAGACTGCTCCCCTGACAGCGGACCTCCCTCTAACCAGACTGATCCCCTAACAGCTTACCTCCCTCTAACCAGCGACTGCTCCCCTGACAGCGGACCTCCCTCTAACCAGACTGCTCCCCTGACAGCGGACCTCCCTTTAACCAGCGACTGCTCCACTGACAGCGGACCTCCCTCTAACCAGCGACTGCTCCCCTGACAGCGGAGCTCCCTCTAACCAGACTGCTCCCCTGACAGCTAACCTCCCTCTTACCAGACTACTCCCCTGACAGCGGACCTCCCTCTAACGAGCGACTGCTCCCCTGACAGCGGACCTCCCTCTAACCAGACTGCTCCCCTGACAGCGGACCTCCCTCTAACCAGCGACTGCTCCCCTGACAGCTAAACTCCCTCTAACCAGACTGCTCCCCTGACAGCGGACCTCCCTCCAACCAGACTGTTCCCCTGACAGCTAACCTCCCTCTAACGAGCGACTGCTCCCCGACAGCGCACCTCCCTCTAACCAGACTGCTCCCCTGACAGCGGACCTCCCTCTAACCAGACTGCTCCCCTAACAGCTTACCTCCCTCTAACCAGCGACTGCTCCCCTGACAGCGGACCTCCCTCTTACCAGACTGCTCCCCTGACAGCGGACCTCCCTCTAACCAGCGACTGCTCCCCTGACAGCGGACCTCCCTCTAACCAGACTGCTCCCCTGACAGCTAACCTCCCTCTTACCAGACTACTCCCCTGACAGCGGACCTCCCTCTAACGAGCGACTGCTCCCCTGACAGCGGACCTCCCTCTAACCAGACTGCTCCCCTGACAGCTAACCTCCCTCTAACGAGCGACTGCTCCCCTGCCGCTAACCTCCCTCTAACCAGACTACTCTCCTGATGGCAGACCTCCCTCTAACCAGACTGCTCCCCTGACAGCTAACCTCCCTCTAAGCAGCGGCTGTTCCCCTGACAGCGGACCTCCCTCTAACCAGCGACTGTGTCCCTGACAGCTAACCTACCTCTAACCAGCGACTGCTCCCCTGACAGCGGACCTCCCTCTAACCAGACTGCTCCCCTGACAGCGGACCTCCCTCTAACCAGACTGCTCCCCTAACAGCTTACCTCCCTCTAACCAGCGACTGCTCCCCTGACAGCGGACCTCCCTCTAACCAGACTGCTCCCCTGACAGCGGACCTCCCTTTAACCAGCGACTGCTCCACTGACAGCGGACCTCCCTCTAACCAGCGACTGCTCCCCTGACAGCGGAGCTCCCTCTAACCAGACTGCTCCCCTGACAGCTAACCTCCCTCTTACCAGACTACTCCCCTGACAGCGGACCTCCCTCTAACGAGCGACTGCTCCCCTGACAGCGGACCTCCCTCTAACCAGACTGCTCCCCTGACAGCGGACCTCCCTCTAACCAGCGACTGCTCCCCTGACAGCTAAACTCCCTCTAACCAGACTGCTCCCCTGACAGCGGACCTCCCTCCAACCAGACTGTTCCCCTGACAGCTAACCTCCCTCTAACGAGCGACTGCTCCCCGACAGCGCACCTCCCTCTAACCAGACTGCTCCCCTGACAGCGGACCTCCCTCTAACCAGACTGCTCCCCTAACAGCTTACCTCCCTCTAACCAGCGACTGCTCCCCTGACAGCGGACCTCCCTCTTACCAGACTGCTCCCCTGACAGCGGACCTCCCTCTAACCAGCGACTGCTCCCCTGACAGCGGACCTCCCTCTAACCAGACTGCTCCCCTGACAGCTAACCTCCCTCTTACCAGACTACTCCCCTGACAGCGGACCTCCCTCTAACGAGCGACTGCTCCCCTGACAGCGGACCTCCCTCTAACCAGACTGCTCCCCTGACAGCTAACCTCCCTCTAACGAGCGACTGCTCCCCTGCCGCTAACCTCCCTCTAACCAGACTACTCTCCTGATGGCAGACCTCCCTCTAACCAGACTGCTCCCCTGACAGCGGACCTCCCTCTAACCAGACTGCTCCCCTAACAGAGGACCTCCCTCTAACCAGACTGCTCCCCTGACAGCTAACCTCTCTCTAACCAGACTGCTCCCCTGACAGCAGACCTCCCTCTAAAAAGACTGCTCCCCTGACAGCGGACCTGCTTCTAACCAGCGACTGCTCCCCTGACAGCTAACCTCTCTCTAACCAGACTATTCCCCGACAGCGGACCTCCCTCTAACCAGACTGCTCCCCTGACAGCTAACCTCTCTCTAACCAGACTGCTCCCCTGACAGCGGAACTCCCTCTAACCAGACTGCTCCCCTGCAGCAGACCTCCCTCTAACCAGACTGCTCCCCTGACAGCTAACCTCCCTCTAACCAGCGGCTGTTCCCCTGACAGCGGACCTCCCTCTAACCAGCGACTGTGTCCCTGACAGCTAACCTCCCTCTAACCAGCGACTGCTCCCCTGACAGCGGACCTCCCTCTAACCAGACTGCTCCCCTGACAGCGGACGTCCCTCTAACCAGACTACTCCCCTGACAGCGGATCTCCCTCTAACCAGCGACTGCTCCCCTGACAGCTAACATCCCTCTAACCAGCGACTGTTCCCCTGACAGCGGACCTCCCTCTAACCAGACTGCTCCCCTAACAGCGGACCTCCCTCTAACCAGCGACTGCTCCCCTGACAGCTAACCTCCCTATAACCAGCGGCTGTTCCCCTGACAGCGGACCTCCCTCTAACGAGCGACTGTTCCCCTGACAGCTTACCTCCCTCTAACTAGACTGCTCCCCTGACAGCTAACCTCCCTCTAACGAGCGACTGCTCCCCTGCCGCTAACCTCCCTCTAACCAGACTACTCTACTGATAGCAGACCTCCCTCTAACCAGACTGCTCCCCTGACAGCGGACCTCCCTCTAACCAGACTGCTCCCCTAACAGCGGACCTCCCTCTAACCAGACTGCTCCCCTGACAGCTAACCTCTCTCTAACCAGACTCCTCCCCTGACAGCAGACCTCCCTCTAACCAGACTGCTCCCCTGACAGGTAACCTCCCTCTTACCAGCGGCTGCTCCCCTGACAGCGGACCTACCTCTAACCAGACTGCTCCCTTTACAGCTAACCTCCCTCTAACCAGACTACTCTCTTGACAGCGGACCTCCCTCTAACGAGCGACTGCTCCCCTGACAGCGGACCTCCCTCTAACCAGACTGCTCCACTGACAGCTAACCTCCCTCTAAGCAGACTACTCCCTTGACAGCGGACCTCCCTCTAACGAGCGACTGCTCCCCTGACAGCGGACATCCCTCTAACCAGACTGCTCCCCTGACAGCTAACCTCCCTCTAACCAGCGACTGCTCCCCTGACAGCTAACCTCCCTCTAACCAGCGACTGCTCGCCTTGACAGCTAACCTCCCTCTAAGCAGACTACTCCCCTGACAGCGGACCTCCCTCTAACGAGCGACTGCTCCCCTGACAGCGGACATCCCTCTAACCAGACTGCTCCCCTGACAGCTAACCTCCCTCTAACCAGCGACTGCTCCCCTGACAGCGGACCTCCCTCTAACCAGCGACTGCTCCCCTGACAGCGGACCTTCCTCTAACCAGACTGCTCCCCTGACAGCGTACCTCCCTCTAACCAGACTGCTCCCCTGACAGCGTACCTCCCTCTAACCAGACTGCTCCCCTGACTGCGGACCTCCCTCTAACCAGACTGCTCCCCTGACAACTAACCTCCCTCTAACGAGCGACCGCTCCTCTAACAGCGAAACTCCCTTTAACCAGACTGCTCCCCTGACAGCGGACCTCCGTCTAACCAGACTGATCCCCTGACAGCTAACCTCCCTCTAACCAGACTACTCCCCTGACAGCGGACCTCTCTCTAACCAGAATGCTCCCCTGACAGCTAACCTCCCTCTAACCAGACTGCTTTCCTGACAGCGGACCTCCCTCTAACCAGACTGCTCCCCTGACAACTAACCTTCCTCTAACGAGCAACTGCTCCCCTGACAGCGGACCTCCCTCTAACCAGACTGCTCCCCTGACAGCGGACCTCCCTCTAACCAGACTTCTCCCCTGACAGCTAACCTCCCTCTAACCAGACTACTCCCCTGACAGCGGACCTCCCTCTAACCAGACTGCTCCCCTGACAGCTAACCTCTCTCTAACCAGACTGCTCCCCTGACAGCGGACCTCCCTCTAACCAGACTGCGCCCCTGCCAGCTAACCGCCCTCTAACCAGCGGCTGCTCCCCTGACAGGGGACCTCCTTCTAACCAGCGACTGCTCCCCTGACAGCGGACCTCCCTCTAACCATACTACTCCCCTGACAGCGGACCTCCCTCCAACCAGCGACTGCTCCCCTGGCAGCGGACCTCCCTCTAACCAGACTACTCCCCTGACAGCTAACTTCCCTCTAACCAGACTGCTCCCCTGACAGCGGATCTCCCTCTAACCAGACTGCTCCCCTGACAGCGGACCTCCCTCTAACCAGAGACTGCTTCCCTGACAGCTAACCTCCCTCTAACCAGACTGCTCCCCTGACAGCGGACCTCCCTCTAACCAGACTGTTCCCCTGACAGCTAAACTCCCTCTAACGAGCGACTGCTCCCCAACAGCGGACCTCCCTCTAACCAGACTGCTCCCCTGACAGCTAACCTCCCTCTAACCAGCGGCTGTTCTCCTGACAGCGGACCTCCCTCTAACCAGCGACTGTGTCCCTGACAGCTAACCTCCCTCTATCCAGCGACTGCTCCCCTGACAGCGGACCTCCCTCTAACCAGACTGTTCCCCTGACAGCGGACGTCCCTTTAACCAGACTACTCCCCTGACAGCGGATCTCCCTCTAACCAGCGACTGTTCCCCTGACAGCTAACATCCCTCTAACCAGCGACTGTTCCCCTAACAGCGGAACTCCCTCTAACCAGACTGGTCCCCTGACAGCGGACCTCCCTCTAACCAGACTGCTCCCCTGACAGCTAACCTCCCTCTAAGCAGCGGCTGTTCCCCTGACAGCGGACCTCCCTCTAACCAGCGACTGTGTCCCTGACAGCTAACCTACCTCTAACCAGCGACTGCTCCCCTGACAGCGGACCTCCCTCTAACCAGACTGCTCCCCTGACAGCGGACCTCCCTCTAACCAGACTGCTCCCCTAACAGCTTACCTCCCTCTAACCAGCGACTGCTCCCCTGACAGCGGACCTCCCTCTAACCAGACTGCTCCCCTGACAGCGGACCTCCCTTTAACCAGCGACTGCTCCACTGACAGCGGACCTCCCTCTAACCAGCGACTGCTCCCCTGACAGCGGAGCTCCCTCTAACCAGACTGCTCCCCTGACAGCTAACCTCCCTCTTACCAGACTACTCCCCTGACAGCGGACCTCCCTCTAACGAGCGACTGCTCCCCTGACAGCGGACCTCCCTCTAACCAGACTGCTCCAACGACAGCGGACCTCCTTCTAACCAGACTGCTCCCCTGACAGCGGACCTCCCTCTAACCAGACTGTTCCCCTGACAGCTAAACTCCCTGTAACGAGCGACTGCTCCCCAACAGCGGACCTCCCTCTAACCAGACTGCTCCCCTGACAGCTAACCTCCCTCTAACCAGCGGCTGTTCCCCTGACAGCGGAACTCCCTCTAACCAGCGACTGTGTCCCTGACAGCTAACCTCCCTCTATCCAGCGACTGCTCCCCTGACAGCGGACCTCCCTCTAACCAGACTGCTCCCCTGACAGCGGACGTCCCTCTAACCAGACTACTCCCCTGACAGCGGATCTCCCTCTAACCAGCGACTGCTCCCCTGACAGCTAACATCCCTCTAACCAGCGACTGTTCCCCTGACAGCGGACCTCCCTCTAACCAGACTGCTCCCCTAACAGCGGACCTCCCTCTAACCAGCGACTGCTCCCATGACAGCTAACCTCCCTCTAACCAGCGGCTGTTCCCCTGACAGCGGTCCTCCCTCTAACGAGCGACTGTTCCCCTGACAGCTTACCTCCCTCTAACTAGACTGCTCCCCTGACAGCTAACCTCCCTCTAACCAGCGACTGCTCCCCTGACAGAGGACCTCCCTCTAACCAGCGACTGCTCCCCTGACAGCTAACCTCCCTCAAACCAGCGACTGCTCCCCTGCCAGCGAACCTCCCTCTAACCATACTACTCCCCTGACAGCGGACCTCCTTCCAACCAGCGACTGCTCCCCTGGCAGCGGACCTCCCTCTAACCAGACTACTCCCCTGACAGCTAACCTCCCTCTAACCAGACTGATCCCCTGACAGCGGACCTCCCTCTAACCAGACTGCTCCCCTGACAGCTTACCTCCCTCTAACCAGCGACTGCTCCCCTGACAGCGGACCTCCCTATAACCAGACTGCTCCCCTGACAGCTAACCTCCCTCTAACCAGACTGCTCCCCTGACAGCGGACCTCCCTCTAACCAGCGATTGCTCCCCTGATAGCGGACCTCTCTCTAACAAGACTGCTCCCCTGACAGCTAACCCCCCTCTTACCAGACTACTCCCCTGACAGCGGACCTCCCTCTAACGTGCGACTGCTCCCCTGACAGCGGACCTCCCTCTAATCAGACTGCTCCACTGACAGCTAACCTCCCTCTGACCAGACTACTCCCCTGACAGGCGGACCTCCCTCTAACCAGACTGCTCCCCTGACAGCTAACCTCCCTCTAACCAGACTGCTTTCCTGACAGCGGACCTCCCTCTAACCAGACTGCTCCCCTGACAGCTAACCTCCCTCTAACGAGCAACTGCTCCCCTGACAGCGGACCTCCCTCTAACCAGACTGCTCCCCTGACAGCGGACCTCCCTCTAACCAGCGATTGCTCCCCTGATAGCGGACCTCCCTCTAACAAGACTGCTCCCCTGACAGCTAACCCCCCTCTTACCAGACTACTCCCCTGACAGCGGACCTCCCTCTAACGTGCGACTGCTCCCCTGACAGCGGACCTCCCTCTAATCAGACTGCTCCACTGACAGCTAACCTCCCTCTAACCAGACTACTCCCCTGACAGGCGGACCTCCCTCTAACCAGACTGCTCCCCTGACAGCTAACCTCCCTCTAACCAGACTGCTTTCCTGACAGCGGACCTCCCTCTAACCAGACTGCTCCCCTGACAGCTAACCTCCCTCTAACGAGCAACTGCTCCCCTGACAGCGGACCTCCCTCTAACCAGACTGCTCCCCTGACAGCGGACCTCCCTCTAACCAGACTTCTCCCCTGACAGCTAACCTCCCTCTAACCAGACTACTCCCCTGACAGTGGACCTCCCTCTAACCAGAGCGCTCCCCTGACAGCTAACCTCTCTCTAACCAGACTGCTCCCCTGACAGCGGACCTCCCTCTAACCAGACTGCGCCCCTGACAGCTAACCTCCCTCTAACCAGCGGCTGCTCCCCTGACAGCGGACCTCCTTCTAACCAGCGACTGCTCCCCTGACAGCGGACCTCCCTCTAACAATACTACTCCCCTGACAGCGGACCTCCCTCCAACCAGCGACTGCTCCCCTGGCAGTGGACCTCCCTCTAACCAGACTACTCCCCTGACAGCTAACCTCCCTCTAACCAGACTGCTCCCCTGACAGCGGACCTCCCTCTAACCAGACTGCTCCCCTGACAGCGGACCTCCCTCTAACCAGCGACTGCTCCCCTGACAGCTAAACTCCCTCTAACCAGACTGCTCCCCTGACAGCGGACCTCCCTCTAACCAGACTGTTCCCCTGACAGCTAACCTCCCTCTAACGAGCGACTGCTCCCCGACAGCGCACCTCCCTCTAACCAGACTGCTCCCCTGACAGCGGACCTCCCTCTAACCAGACTGCTCCCCTAACAGCTTACCTCCCTCTAACCAGCGACTGCTCCCCTGACAGCGGACCTCCCTCTAACCAGACTGCTCCCCTGACAGCGGACCTCCCTCTAACCAGCGACTGCTCCCCTGACAGCGGACCTCCCTCTAACCAGACTGCTCCCCTGACAGCTAACCTCCCTCTTACCAGACTACTGCCCTGACAGCGGACCTCCCTCTAACGAGCGACTGCTCCCCTGACAGCGGACCTCCCTCTAACCAGACTGCTCCCCTGACAGCTAACCTCCCTCTAACGAGCGACTGCTCCCCTGCCGCTAACCTCCCTCTAACCAGACTACTCCCCTGATGGCAGACCTCCCTCTAACCAGACTGCTCCCCTGACAGCGGACCTCCCTCTAACCAGACTGCTCCCCTAACAGCGGACCTCCCTCTAACCAGACTGCTCCCCTGACAGCTAACCTCTCTCTAACCAGACTGCTCCCCTGACAGCAGACCTCCCTCTAACCAGACTGCTCCCCTGACAGTGGACCTCCCTCTAACCAGAGCGCTCCCCTGACAGCTAACCTCTCTCTAACCAGACTGCTCCCCTGACAGCGGACCTCCCTCTAACCAGACTGCTCCCCTGACAGCTAACCTCCCTCTAACGAGCGACTGCTCCCCTGCCGCTAACCTCCCTCTAACCAGACTACTCCCCTGATGGCAGACCTCCCTCTAACCAGACTGCTCCCCTGACAGCGGACCTCCCTCTAACCAGACTGCTCCCCTAACAGCGGACCTCCCTCTAACCAGACTGCTCCCCTGACAGCTAACCTCCCTCTAACCAGACTGCTCCCCTGACAGCGGACCTCCCTCTAACCAGCGACTGCTCCCCTGACAGCTAAACTCCCTCTAACCAGACTGCTCCCCTGACAGCGGACCTCCCTCTAACCAGACTGTTTCCCTGACAGCTAACCTCCCTCTAACGAGCGACTGCTCCCCGACAGCGCACCTCCCTCTAACCAGACTGCTCCCCTGACAGCGGACCTCCCTCTAACCAGACTGCTCCCCTAACAGCTTACCTCCCTCTAACCAGCGACTGCTCCCCTGACAGCGGACCTCCCTCTAACCAGACTGCTCCCCTGACAGCGGACCTCCCTCTAACCAGCGACTGCTCCCCTGACAGCGGACCTCCCTCTAACCAGACTGCTCCCCTGACAGCTAACCTCCCTCTTACCAGACTACTCCCCTGACAGCGGACCTCCCTCTAACGAGCGACTGCTCCCCTGACAGCGGACCTCCCTCTAACCAGACTGCTCCCCTGACAGCTAACCTCCCTCTAACGAGCGACTGCTCCCCTGCCGCTAACCTCCCTCTAACCAGACTACTCCCCTGATGGCAGACCTCCTTCTAACCAGACTGCTCCCCTGACAGCGGACCTCCCTCTAACCAGACTGCTCCCCTAACAGTGGACCTCCCTCTAACCAGACTGCTCCCCTGACAGCTGACCTCTCTCTAACCAGACTGCTCCCCTGACAGCAGACCTCCCTCTAACCAGACTGCTCCCCTGACAGCGGACCTGCTTCTAACCAGCGACTGCTCCCCTGACAGCTAACCTCTCTCTAACCAGACTACTCCCCGACAGCGGACCTCCCTCTAACCAGACTGCTCCCCTGACAGCTAACCTCTCTCTAACCAGACTGCTCCCCTGACATCGGACCTCCCTCTAACCAGACTGTTCCCCTGACAGCTAACCTCCCTCTAACGAGCGACTGCTCCCCTGACAGAGGACCTCCCTCTAACCAGACTGCTCCACTGATAGCTAACCTCCCTCTAACCAGACTACTCCCCTGACAGCGGACCTCCCTCTAACCAGCGACTGTTCCCCTGCCAGCGGACCTGCCTCTAACCAGACTGCTCCCCTGACAGCGGACCTCCCTCTAACCAGAATACTCCCCTGACAGCTAACCTCCCTATAACCAGACTACTCCCCTGACAGCGGATCTCCCTCTAACCAGACCGCTCCCTTGACAGCTAACCTCCCTCTAACCAGTCTGATTTCCTGACAGCGGACCTCCCTCTCACCAGCGACTGTTCCCCTGACACCGGACCTCCCTCTAACCAGACTGCTCTCCTGACAGCTAACCTCCCTCTAACGAGCGACTGCTCCCCTCACAGCTAACTTCCCTCTAACCAGACTACTCCCCGACAGCGGACCTCTCTCTAACCAGACTGCTCCCCTGACAGCTAACCTCCCTCCAACGAGCGACTGCTCCTCTAACAGCGGAGCTCCCATTAACCAGACTGCTCCCCTGACAACGGACCTCCCTTTAACCAGACTGCTCCCCTGACAGCTAACCTCCCTCTAGCCAGACTACTCCCCTGACAGCGGACCTCCCTCTAACCAGAATGTTCCCCTGACAGCTAATCTCCCTCTAACCAGACTGCTTTCCTGACAGCGGACCTCCCTCTAACCGAACTGCTCCCCTGACAGCTAACCTCCCTCTAACGAGCGACTGCTCCCCTGACAGCGGACCTCCCTCTAACCAGACTGTTCCCCTGACAGCTAACCTCCCTCTAACGAGCGACTGCTCCCCGACAGCGGACCTCCCTCTAACCAGACTGCTCCCCTGACAGCGGACCTCCCTCTAACCAGACTGCTCCCCTAACAGCTTACCTCCCTCTAACCAGCGACTGCTCCCCTGACAGCGGACCTCCCTCTAACCAGACTGCTCCCCTGACAGCGGACCTCCCTCTAACCAGCAACTGCTCCCCTGACAGCGGACCTCCCTCTAACCGGCGACTGCTCCCCTGACAGCGGACCTCTCTCTAACCAGACTGCTCCCCTTCCAGCTAACCTCCCTCTTACCAGACTACTCCCCTGACAGCGGACCTCCCTCTAACGAGCGACTGCTCCCCTGACAGCGGACCTCCCTCTAACCAGACTGCTCCACTGACAGCTAACCTCCATCTAACCAGACTACTCCCCTGACAGCGGACCTCCCTCTAACCAGCGACTGTTCTCCTGTCAGCTAACCTCCCTCTAAGCAGACTACTCCCCTGACAGCGGACCTCCCTCTAACGAGCGACTGCTCCCCTGACAGCGGACATCCCTCTAACCAGAATGCTCCCCTGACAGCTAACCTCCCTCTAACCAGCGACTGCTCCCCTGACAGCGGACCTTCCTCTAACCAGCGACTGCTCCCCTGACAGCGGACCTTCCTCTAACCAGACTGCTGCCCTGACAGCTAACCTCCCTCTAACGAGCGACTGCTCCTCTAACAGCGGACCTCCCTTTAACCAGACTGCTCCCCTGACAGCGGACCTCCGTCTAACTAGACTGCTCCCCTGACAGCTAACCTCCCTCTAACCAGACTACTCCCCTGACAGCGGACCTCCCTCTAACCAGACTGCTCCCCTGACAGCTAGCCTCCCTCTAACCAGACTGCTTTCCTGACAGCGGACCTCCCTCTAACCAGACTGCTCCCCTGACAGCTAACCTCCCTCTAACGAGCAACTGCTCCCCTGACAGCGGACCTCCCTCTAACCAGACTGCTCCACTGAGAGCGGATCTCCCTCTAACCAGACTTCTCCCCTGACAGCTAACCTCCCTCTAAAAAGACTACTACCCTGACAGCGGACCTCCCTCTAACCAGACTGCTCCCCTGACAGCTAACCTCTCTCTAACCAGACTCCTCCCCTGACAGCAGACCTCCCTCTAACCAGACTGCTCCCCTGACAGGTAACCTCCCTCTTACCAGCGGCTGCTCCCATGACAGCGGACCTACCTCTAACCAGACTGCTCCCTTTACAGCTAACCTCCCTCTAACCAGACTACTCTCTTGACAGCAGACCTCCCTCTAACGAGCGACTGCTCCCCTGACAGCGGACCTCCCTCTAACCAGACTGCTCCACTGACAGATAACCTCCCTCTAAGCAGACTACTCCCTTGACAGCGGACCTCCCTCTAACGAGCGACTGCTCCCCTGACAGCGGACATCCCTCTAACCAGACTGCTCCCCTGACAGCTAACCTCCCTCTAACCAGCGACTGCTCGCCTTGACAGCTAACCTCCCTCTAAGCAGACTACTCCCCTGACAGCGGACCTCCCTCTAACGAGCGACTGCTCCCCTGACAGCGGACATCCCTCTAACCAGACTGCCCCCCTGACAGCTAACCTCCCTCTAACCAGCGACTGCTCCCCTGACAGCGGACCTCCCTCTAACCAGCGACTGCTCCCCTGACAGCGGACCTTCCTCTAACCAGACTGCTCCCCTGACAGCGTACCTCCCTCTAACCAGACTGCTCCCCTGACAGCGTACCTCCCTCTAACCAGACTGCTCCCCTGACTGCGGACCTCCCTCTAACCAGACTGCTCCCCTGACAGCTAACCTCCCTCTAACGAGCGACTGCTCCTCTAACAGCGGACCTCCCTTTAACCAGACTGCTCCCCTGACAGCGGACCTCCGTCTAACCAGACTGCTCCCCTGACAGCTAACCTCCCTCTAACCAGACTACTCCCCTGACAGCGGACCTCCCTCTAACCAGAATGCTCCCCTGACAGCTAACCTCCCTCTAACCAGACTGCTTTCCTGACAGTGGACCTCCCTCTAACCAGACTGCTCCCCTGACAACTAACCTCCCTCTAACGAGCAACTGCTCCCCTGACAGCGGACCTCCCTCTAACCAGACTGCTCCCCTGACAGCGGACCTCCCTCTAACCAGACTTCTCCCCTGACAGCTAACCTCCCTCTAACCAGACTACTCCCCTGACAGCGGACCTCCCTCTAACCAGACTGCTCCCCTGACAGCTAACCTCTCTCTAACCAGACTGCTCCCCTGACAGCGGACCTCCCTCTAACCAGACTGCGCCCCTGACAGCTAACCTCCCTCTAACCAACGGCTGCTCCCCTGACAGCGGACCTCCTTCTAACCAGCGACTGCTCCCTTGACAGCGGACCTCCCTCTAACCATACTACTCCCCTGACAGCGGACCTCCCTCCAACCAGCGACTGCTCCCCTGGCAGCGGACCTCCCTCTAACCTGACTACTCCCCTGACAGCTACCTTCCCTCTAACCAGACTGCTCCCCTGACAGCGGACCTCCCTCTAACCAGACTGCTCCCCTGACAGCGGACCTCCCTCTAACCAGAGACTGCTTCCCTGACAGCTAACCTCCCTCTAACCAGACTGCTCCCCTGACAGCGGACCTCCCTCTAACCAGACTGTTCCCCTGACAGCTAAACTCCCTCTAACGAGCGACTGCTCCCCAACAGCGGACCTCCCTCTAACCAGACTGCTCCCCTGACAGCTAACCTCCCTCTAACCAGCGGCTGTTCCCCTGACAGCGGACCTCCCTCTAACCAGACTGCTCCCCTGAGAGCGGACGTCCCTCTAACCAGACTACTCCCCTGACAGCGGATCTCCCTCTAACCAGCGACTGCTCCCCTGACAGCTAACATCCCTCTAACCAGCGACTGTTCCCCTGACAGCGGACCTCCCTCTAACCAGACTGCTCCCCTAACAGCGGACCTCCCTCTAACCAGCGACTGCTCCCATGACAGCTAACCTCCCTCTAACCAGCGGCTGTTCCCCTGACAGCGGCCCTCCCTCTAACGAGCGACTGTTCCCCTGACAGCTTACCTCCCTCTAACTAGACTGCTCCCCTGACAGCTAACCTCCCTCTAACCAGCGACTGCTCCCCTGACAGAGGACCTCCCTCTAACCAGCGACTGCTCCCCTGACAGCTAACCTCCCTCAAACCAGCGACTGCTCCCCTGCCAGCGAACCTCCCTCTAACCATACTACTCCCCTGACAGCGGACCTCCTTCCAACCAGCGACTGCTCCCCTGGCAGCGGACCTCCCTCTAACCAGACTACTCCCCTGACAGCTAACCTCCCTCTAACCAGACTGATCCCCTGACAGCGGACCTCCCTCTAACCAGACTGCTCCCCTGACAGCTTACCTCCCTCTAACCAGCGACTGCTCCCCTGACAGCGGACCTCCCTATAACCAGACTGCTCCCCTGACAGCTAACCTCCCTCTAACCAGACTGATCCCCTGACAGCGGACCTCCCTCTAACCAGCGATTGCTCCCCTGACAGCGGACCTCCCTCTAACAAGACTGCTCCCCTGACAGCTAACCCCCCTCTTACCAGACTACTCCCCTGACAGCGGACCTCCCTCTAACGTGCGACTGCTCCCCTGACAGCGGACCTCCCTCTAACCAGACTGCTCCACTGACAGCTAACCTCCCTCTAAC
This sequence comes from Chirona hameri, assembly GCA_036785665.1. NCBI lineage: Eukaryota > Metazoa > Arthropoda > Thecostraca > Balanomorpha > Balanidae > Chirona > Chirona hameri. Next base: position 484,142 of record JAXIVJ010000041.1, read on the forward strand.
CAGACTACTCCCCTGACAGCGGACCTCCCTCTAACCAGACTGCTCCCCTGACAGCTAACTTCCCTCTAACCAGACTGCTTTCCTGACAGCGGACCTCCCTCTAACCAGACTGCTCCCCTGACAGCTAACCTCCCTCTAACGAGCAACTGCTCCCCTGACAGCGGACCTCCCTCTAACCAGACTGCTCCCCTGACAGCGGACCTCCCTCTAACCAGACTTCTCCCCTGACAGCTAACCTCCCTCTAACCAGACTACTCCCCTGACAGTGGACCTCCCTCTAACCAGAGCGCTCCCCTGACAGCTAACCTCTCTCTAACCAGACTGCTCCCCTGACAGCGGACCTCCCTCTAACCAGACTGCGCCCCTGACAGCTAACCTCCCTCTAACCAGCGGCTGCTCCCCTGACAGCGGACCTCCTTCTAACCAGCGACTGCTCCCCTGACAGCGGACCTCCCTCTAACAATACTACTCCCCTGACAGCGGACCTCCCTCCAACCAGCGACTGCTCCCCTGGCAGTGGACCTCCCTCTAACCAGACTACTCCCCTGACAGCTAACCTCCCTCTAACCAGACTGCTCTCCTGACAGCGGACCTCCCTCTAACCAGACTGCTCCCCTGACAGCGGACCTCCCTCTAACCAGCGACTGCTCCCCTGACAGCTAAACTCCCTCTAACCAGACTGCTCCCCTGACAGCGGACCTCCCTCTAACCAGACTGTTCCCCTGACAGCTAACCTCCCTCTAACGAGCGACTGCTCCCCGACAGCGCACCTCCCTCTAACCAGACTGCTCCACTGACAGCGGACCTCCCTCTAACCAGACTGCTCCCCTAACAGCTTACCTCCCTCTAACCAGCGACTGCTCCCCTGACAGCGGACCTCCCTCTTACCAGACTGCTCCCCTGACAGCGGACTTCCCTCTAACCAGCGACTGCTCCCCTGACAGCGGACCTCCCTCTAACCAGACTGCTCCCCTGACAGCTAACCTCCCTCTTACCAGACTACTCCCCTGACAGCGGACCTCCCTCTAACGAGCGACTGCTCCCCTGACAGCGGACCTCCCTCTAACCAGACTGCTCCCCTGACAGCTAACCTCCCTCTAACGAGCGACTGCTCCCCTGCCGCTAACCTCCCTCTAACCAGACTACTCTCCTGATGGCAGACCTCCCTCTAACCAGACTGCTCCCCTGACAGCGGACCTCCCTCTAACCAGACTGCTCCCCTAACAGCGGACCTCCCTCTAACCAGACTGCTCCCCTGACAGCTAACCTCTCTCTAACCAGACTGCTCCCCTGACAGCAGACCTCCCTCTAACCAGACTGCTCCCCTGACAGCGGACCTGCTTCTAACCAGCGACTGCTCCCCTGACAGCTAACCTCTCTCTAACCAGACTATTCCCCGACAGCGGACCTCCCTCTAACCAGACTGCTCCCCTGACAGCTAACCTCTCTCTAACCAGACTGCTCCCCTGACAGCGGAACTCCCTCTAACCAGACTGCTCCCCTGCAGCAGACCTCCCTCTAACCAGACTGCTCCCCTGACAGCTAACCTCCCTCTAACCAGCGGCTGTTCCCCTGACAGCGGACCTCCCTCTAACCAGCGACTGTGTCCCTGACAGCTAACCTCCCTCTAACCAGCGACTGCTCCCCTGACAGCGGACCTCCCTCTAACCAGACTGCTCCCCTGACAGCGGACGTCCCTCTAACCAGACTACTCCCCTGACAGCGGATCTCCCTCTAACCAGCGACTGCTCCCCTGACAGCTAACATCCCTCTAACCAGCGACTGTTCCCCTGACAGCGGACCTCCCTCTAACCAGACTGCTCCCCTAACAGCGGACCTCCCTCTAACCAGCGACTGCTCCCCTGACAGCTAACCTCCCTCTAACCAGCGGCTGTTCCCCTGACAGCGGACCTCCCTCTAACCAGCGACTGTGTCCCTGACAGCTAACCTCCCTCTAACCAGCGACTGTTCCCCTGACAGCGGACCTCCCTCTAACCAGACTGCTCCCCTAACAGCGGACCTCCCTCTAACCAGCGACTGCTCCCCTGACAGCTAACCTCCCTATAACCAGCGGCTGTTCCCCTGACAGCGGACCTCCCTCTAACGAGCGACTGTTCCCCTGACAGCTTACCTCCCTCTAACTAGACTGCTCCCCTGACAGCTAACCTCCCTCTAACGAGCGACTGCTCCCCTGCCGCTAACCTCCCTCTAACCAGACTACTCTACTGATAGCAGACCTCCCTCTAACCAGACTGCTCCCCTGACAGCGGACCTCCCTCTAACCAGACTGCTCCCCTAACAGCGGACCTCCCTCTAACCAGACTGCTCCCCTGACAGCTAACCTCTCTCTAACCAGACTCCTCCCCTGACAGCAGACCTCCCTCTAACCAGACTGCTCCCCTGACAGGTAACCTCCCTCTTACCAGCGGCTGCTCCCCTGACAGCGGACCTACCTCTAACCAGACTGCTCCCTTTACAGCTAACCTCCCTCTAACCAGACTACTCTCTTGACAGCGGACCTCCCTCTAACGAGCGACTGCTCCCCTGACAGCGGACCTCCCTCTAACCAGCGACTGCTCGCCTTGACAGCTAACCTCCCTCTAAGCAGACTACTCCCCTGACAGCGGACCTCCCTCTAACGAGCGACTGCTCCCCTGACAGCGGACATCCCTCTAACCAGACTGCTCCCCTGACAGCTAACCTCCCTCTAACCAGCGACTGCTCCCCTGACAGCGGACCTCCCTCTAACCAGCGACTGCTCCCCTGACAGCGGACCTTCCTCTAACCAGACTGCTCCCCTGACAGCGTACCTCCCTCTAACCAGACTGCTCCCCTGACAGCGTACCTCCCTCTAACCAGACTGCTCCCCTGACTGCGGACCTCCCTCTAACCAGACTGCTCCCCTGACAGCTAACCTCCCTCTAACGAGCGACCGCTCCTCTAACAGCGAAACTCCCTTTAACCAGACTGCTCCCCTGACAGCGGACCTCCGTCTAACCAGACTGATCCCCTGACAGCTAACCTCCCTCTAACCAGACTACTCCCCTGACAGCGGACCTCTCTCTAACCAGAATGCTCCCCTGACAGCTAACCTCCCTCTAACCAGACTGCTTTCCTGACAGCGGACCTCCCTCTAACCAGACTGCTCCCCTGACAACTAACCTTCCTCTAACGAGCAACTGCTCCCCTGACAGCGGACCTCCCTCTAACCAGACTGCTCCCCTGACAGCGGACCTCCCTCTAACCAGACTTCTCCCCTGACAGCTAACCTCCCTCTAACCAGACTACTCCCCTGACAGCGGACCTCCCTCTAACCAGACTGCTCCCCTGACAGCTAACCTCTCTCTAACCAGACTGCTCCCCTGACAGCGGACCTCCCTCTAACCAGACTGCGCCCCTGCCAGCTAACCGCCCTCTAACCAGCGGCTGCTCCCCTGACAGGGGACCTCCTTCTAACCAGCGACTGCTCCCCTGACAGCGGACCTCCCTCTAACCATACTACTCCCCTGACAGCGGACCTCCCTCCAACCAGCGACTGCTCCCCTGGCAGCGGACCTCCCTCTAACCAGACTACTCCCCTGACAGCTAACTTCCCTCTAACCAGACTGCTCCCCTGACAGCGGATCTCCCTCTAACCAGACTGCTCCCCTGACAGCGGACCTCCCTCTAACCAGAGACTGCTTCCCTGACAGCTAACCTCCCTCTAACCAGACTGCTCCCCTGACAGCGGACCTCCCTCTAACCAGACTGTTCCCCTGACAGCTAAACTCCCTCTAACGAGCGACTGCTCCCCAACAGCGGACCTCCCTCTAACCAGACTGCTCCCCTGACAGCTAACCTCCCTCTAACCAGCGGCTGTTCTCCTGACAGCGGACCTCCCTCTAACCAGCGACTGTGTCCCTGACAGCTAACCTCCCTCTATCCAGCGACTGCTCCCCTGACAGCGGACCTCCCTCTAACCAGACTGTTCCCCTGACAGCGGACGTCCCTTTAACCAGACTACTCCCCTGACAGCGGATCTCCCTCTAACCAGCGACTGTTCCCCTGACAGCTAACATCCCTCTAACCAGCGACTGTTCCCCTAACAGCGGAACTCCCTCTAACCAGACTGGTCCCCTGACAGCGGACCTCCCTCTAACCAGACTGCTCCCCTGACAGCTAACCTCCCTCTAAGCAGCGGCTGTTCCCCTGGCAGCGGATCTCCCTCTAACCAGCGACTGTGTCCCTGACAGCTAACCTACCTCTAACCAGCGACTGCTCCCCTGACAGCGGACCTCCCTCTAACCAGACTGCTCCCCTGACAGCGGACCTCCCTCTAACCAGACTGATCCCCTAACAGCTTACCTCCCTCTAACCAGCGACTGCTCCCCTGACAGCGGACCTCCCTCTAACCAGACTGCTCCCCTGACAGCGGACCTCCCTTTAACCAGCGACTGCTCCACTGACAGCGGACCTCCCTCTAACCAGCGACTGCTCCCCTGACAGCGGAGCTCCCTCTAACCAGACTGCTCCCCTGACAGCCAACCTCCCTCTTACCAGACTACTCCCCTGACAGCGGACCTCCCTCTAACGAGCGACTGCTCCCCTGACAGCGGACCTCCCTCTAACCAGACTGCTCCCCTGACAGCGGACCTCCCTCTAACCAGCGACTGCTCCCCTGACAGCTAAACTCCCTCTAACCAGACTGCTCCCCTGACAGCGGACCTCCCTCCAACCAGACTGTTCCCCTGACAGCTAACCTCCCTCTAACGAGCGACTGCTCCCCGACAGCGCACCTCCCTCTAACCAGACTGCTCCCCTGACAGCGGACCTCCCTCTAACCAGACTGCTCCCCTAACAGCTTACCTCCCTCTAACCAGCGACTGCTCCCCTGACAGCGGACCTCCCTCTTACCAGACTGCTCCCCTGACAGCGGACCTCCCTCTAACCAGCGACTGCTCCCCTGACAGCGGACCTCCCTCTAACCAGACTGCTCCCCTGACAGCTAACCTCCCTCTTACCAGACTACTCCCCTGACAGCGGACCTCCCTCTAACGAGCGACTGCTCCCCTGACAGCGGACCTCCCTCTAACCAGACTGCTCCCCTGACAGCTAACCTCCCTCTAACGAGCGACTGCTCCCCTGCCGCTAACCTCCCTCTAACCAGACTACTCTCCTGATGGCAGACCTCCCTCTAACCAGACTGCTCCCCTGACAGCTAACCTCCCTCTAAGCAGCGGCTGTTCCCCTGACAGCGGACCTCCCTCTAACCAGCGACTGTGTCCCTGACAGCTAACCTACCTCTAACCAGCGACTGCTCCCCTGACAGCGGACCTCCCTCTAACCAGACTGCTCCCCTGACAGCGGACCTCCCTCTAACCAGACTGCTCCCCTAACAGCTTACCTCCCTCTAACCAGCGACTGCTCCCCTGACAGCGGACCTCCCTCTAACCAGACTGCTCCCCTGACAGCGGACCTCCCTTTAACCAGCGACTGCTCCACTGACAGCGGACCTCCCTCTAACCAGCGACTGCTCCCCTGACAGCGGAGCTCCCTCTAACCAGACTGCTCCCCTGACAGCTAACCTCCCTCTTACCAGACTACTCCCCTGACAGCGGACCTCCCTCTAACGAGCGACTGCTCCCCTGACAGCGGACCTCCCTCTAACCAGACTGCTCCCCTGACAGCGGACCTCCCTCTAACCAGCGACTGCTCCCCTGACAGCTAAACTCCCTCTAACCAGACTGCTCCCCTGACAGCGGACCTCCCTCCAACCAGACTGTTCCCCTGACAGCTAACCTCCCTCTAACGAGCGACTGCTCCCCGACAGCGCACCTCCCTCTAACCAGACTGCTCCCCTGACAGCGGACCTCCCTCTAACCAGACTGCTCCCCTAACAGCTTACCTCCCTCTAACCAGCGACTGCTCCCCTGACAGCGGACCTCCCTCTTACCAGACTGCTCCCCTGACAGCGGACCTCCCTCTAACCAGCGACTGCTCCCCTGACAGCGGACCTCCCTCTAACCAGACTGCTCCCCTGACAGCTAACCTCCCTCTTACCAGACTACTCCCCTGACAGCGGACCTCCCTCTAACGAGCGACTGCTCCCCTGACAGCGGACCTCCCTCTAACCAGACTGCTCCCCTGACAGCTAACCTCCCTCTAACGAGCGACTGCTCCCCTGCCGCTAACCTCCCTCTAACCAGACTACTCTCCTGATGGCAGACCTCCCTCTAACCAGACTGCTCCCCTGACAGCGGACCTCCCTCTAACCAGACTGCTCCCCTAACAGAGGACCTCCCTCTAACCAGACTGCTCCCCTGACAGCTAACCTCTCTCTAACCAGACTGCTCCCCTGACAGCAGACCTCCCTCTAAAAAGACTGCTCCCCTGACAGCGGACCTGCTTCTAACCAGCGACTGCTCCCCTGACAGCTAACCTCTCTCTAACCAGACTATTCCCCGACAGCGGACCTCCCTCTAACCAGACTGCTCCCCTGACAGCTAACCTCTCTCTAACCAGACTGCTCCCCTGACAGCGGAACTCCCTCTAACCAGACTGCTCCCCTGCAGCAGACCTCCCTCTAACCAGACTGCTCCCCTGACAGCTAACCTCCCTCTAACCAGCGGCTGTTCCCCTGACAGCGGACCTCCCTCTAACCAGCGACTGTGTCCCTGACAGCTAACCTCCCTCTAACCAGCGACTGCTCCCCTGACAGCGGACCTCCCTCTAACCAGACTGCTCCCCTGACAGCGGACGTCCCTCTAACCAGACTACTCCCCTGACAGCGGATCTCCCTCTAACCAGCGACTGCTCCCCTGACAGCTAACATCCCTCTAACCAGCGACTGTTCCCCTGACAGCGGACCTCCCTCTAACCAGACTGCTCCCCTAACAGCGGACCTCCCTCTAACCAGCGACTGCTCCCCTGACAGCTAACCTCCCTATAACCAGCGGCTGTTCCCCTGACAGCGGACCTCCCTCTAACGAGCGACTGTTCCCCTGACAGCTTACCTCCCTCTAACTAGACTGCTCCCCTGACAGCTAACCTCCCTCTAACGAGCGACTGCTCCCCTGCCGCTAACCTCCCTCTAACCAGACTACTCTACTGATAGCAGACCTCCCTCTAACCAGACTGCTCCCCTGACAGCGGACCTCCCTCTAACCAGACTGCTCCCCTAACAGCGGACCTCCCTCTAACCAGACTGCTCCCCTGACAGCTAACCTCTCTCTAACCAGACTCCTCCCCTGACAGCAGACCTCCCTCTAACCAGACTGCTCCCCTGACAGGTAACCTCCCTCTTACCAGCGGCTGCTCCCCTGACAGCGGACCTACCTCTAACCAGACTGCTCCCTTTACAGCTAACCTCCCTCTAACCAGACTACTCTCTTGACAGCGGACCTCCCTCTAACGAGCGACTGCTCCCCTGACAGCGGACCTCCCTCTAACCAGACTGCTCCACTGACAGCTAACCTCCCTCTAAGCAGACTACTCCCTTGACAGCGGACCTCCCTCTAACGAGCGACTGCTCCCCTGACAGCGGACATCCCTCTAACCAGACTGCTCCCCTGACAGCTAACCTCCCTCTAACCAGCGACTGCTCCCCTGACAGCTAACCTCCCTCTAACCAGCGACTGCTCGCCTTGACAGCTAACCTCCCTCTAAGCAGACTACTCCCCTGACAGCGGACCTCCCTCTAACGAGCGACTGCTCCCCTGACAGCGGACATCCCTCTAACCAGACTGCTCCCCTGACAGCTAACCTCCCTCTAACCAGCGACTGCTCCCCTGACAGCGGACCTCCCTCTAACCAGCGACTGCTCCCCTGACAGCGGACCTTCCTCTAACCAGACTGCTCCCCTGACAGCGTACCTCCCTCTAACCAGACTGCTCCCCTGACAGCGTACCTCCCTCTAACCAGACTGCTCCCCTGACTGCGGACCTCCCTCTAACCAGACTGCTCCCCTGACAACTAACCTCCCTCTAACGAGCGACCGCTCCTCTAACAGCGAAACTCCCTTTAACCAGACTGCTCCCCTGACAGCGGACCTCCGTCTAACCAGACTGATCCCCTGACAGCTAACCTCCCTCTAACCAGACTACTCCCCTGACAGCGGACCTCTCTCTAACCAGAATGCTCCCCTGACAGCTAACCTCCCTCTAACCAGACTGCTTTCCTGACAGCGGACCTCCCTCTAACCAGACTGCTCCCCTGACAACTAACCTTCCTCTAACGAGCAACTGCTCCCCTGACAGCGGACCTCCCTCTAACCAGACTGCTCCCCTGACAGCGGACCTCCCTCTAACCAGACTTCTCCCCTGACAGCTAACCTCCCTCTAACCAGACTACTCCCCTGACAGCGGACCTCCCTCTAACCAGACTGCTCCCCTGACAGCTAACCTCTCTCTAACCAGACTGCTCCCCTGACAGCGGACCTCCCTCTAACCAGACTGCGCCCCTGCCAGCTAACCGCCCTCTAACCAGCGGCTGCTCCCCTGACAGGGGACCTCCTTCTAACCAGCGACTGCTCCCCTGACAGCGGACCTCCCTCTAACCATACTACTCCCCTGACAGCGGACCTCCCTCCAACCAGCGACTGCTCCCCTGGCAGCGGACCTCCCTCTAACCAGACTACTCCCCTGACAGCTAACTTCCCTCTAACCAGACTGCTCCCCTGACAGCGGATCTCCCTCTAACCAGACTGCTCCCCTGACAGCGGACCTCCCTCTAACCAGAGACTGCTTCCCTGACAGCTAACCTCCCTCTAACCAGACTGCTCCCCTGACAGCGGACCTCCCTCTAACCAGACTGTTCCCCTGACAGCTAAACTCCCTCTAACGAGCGACTGCTCCCCAACAGCGGACCTCCCTCTAACCAGACTGCTCCCCTGACAGCTAACCTCCCTCTAACCAGCGGCTGTTCTCCTGACAGCGGACCTCCCTCTAACCAGCGACTGTGTCCCTGACAGCTAACCTCCCTCTATCCAGCGACTGCTCCCCTGACAGCGGACCTCCCTCTAACCAGACTGTTCCCCTGACAGCGGACGTCCCTTTAACCAGACTACTCCCCTGACAGCGGATCTCCCTCTAACCAGCGACTGTTCCCCTGACAGCTAACATCCCTCTAACCAGCGACTGTTCCCCTAACAGCGGAACTCCCTCTAACCAGACTGGTCCCCTGACAGCGGACCTCCCTCTAACCAGACTGCTCCCCTGACAGCTAACCTCCCTCTAAGCAGCGGCTGTTCCCCTGACAGCGGACCTCCCTCTAACCAGCGACTGTGTCCCTGACAGCTAACCTACCTCTAACCAGCGACTGCTCCCCTGACAGCGGACCTCCCTCTAACCAGACTGCTCCCCTGACAGCGGACCTCCCTCTAACCAGACTGCTCCCCTAACAGCTTACCTCCCTCTAACCAGCGACTGCTCCCCTGACAGCGGACCTCCCTCTAACCAGACTGCTCCCCTGACAGCGGACCTCCCTTTAACCAGCGACTGCTCCACTGACAGCGGACCTCCCTCTAACCAGCGACTGCTCCCCTGACAGCGGAGCTCCCTCTAACCAGACTGCTCCCCTGACAGCTAACCTCCCTCTTACCAGACTACTCCCCTGACAGCGGACCTCCCTCTAACGAGCGACTGCTCCCCTGACAGCGGACCTCCCTCTAACCAGACTGCTCCAACGACAGCGGACCTCCTTCTAACCAGACTGCTCCCCTGACAGCGGACCTCCCTCTAACCAGACTGTTCCCCTGACAGCTAAACTCCCTGTAACGAGCGACTGCTCCCCAACAGCGGACCTCCCTCTAACCAGACTGCTCCCCTGACAGCTAACCTCCCTCTAACCAGCGGCTGTTCCCCTGACAGCGGAACTCCCTCTAACCAGCGACTGTGTCCCTGACAGCTAACCTCCCTCTATCCAGCGACTGCTCCCCTGACAGCGGACCTCCCTCTAACCAGACTGCTCCCCTGACAGCGGACGTCCCTCTAACCAGACTACTCCCCTGACAGCGGATCTCCCTCTAACCAGCGACTGCTCCCCTGACAGCTAACATCCCTCTAACCAGCGACTGTTCCCCTGACAGCGGACCTCCCTCTAACCAGACTGCTCCCCTAACAGCGGACCTCCCTCTAACCAGCGACTGCTCCCATGACAGCTAACCTCCCTCTAACCAGCGGCTGTTCCCCTGACAGCGGTCCTCCCTCTAACGAGCGACTGTTCCCCTGACAGCTTACCTCCCTCTAACTAGACTGCTCCCCTGACAGCTAACCTCCCTCTAACCAGCGACTGCTCCCCTGACAGAGGACCTCCCTCTAACCAGCGACTGCTCCCCTGACAGCTAACCTCCCTCAAACCAGCGACTGCTCCCCTGCCAGCGAACCTCCCTCTAACCATACTACTCCCCTGACAGCGGACCTCCTTCCAACCAGCGACTGCTCCCCTGGCAGCGGACCTCCCTCTAACCAGACTACTCCCCTGACAGCTAACCTCCCTCTAACCAGACTGATCCCCTGACAGCGGACCTCCCTCTAACCAGACTGCTCCCCTGACAGCTTACCTCCCTCTAACCAGCGACTGCTCCCCTGACAGCGGACCTCCCTATAACCAGACTGCTCCCCTGACAGCTAACCTCCCTCTAACCAGACTGCTCCCCTGACAGCGGACCTCCCTCTAACCAGCGATTGCTCCCCTGATAGCGGACCTCTCTCTAACAAGACTGCTCCCCTGACAGCTAACCCCCCTCTTACCAGACTACTCCCCTGACAGCGGACCTCCCTCTAACGTGCGACTGCTCCCCTGACAGCGGACCTCCCTCTAATCAGACTGCTCCACTGACAGCTAACCTCCCTCTGACCAGACTACTCCCCTGACAGGCGGACCTCCCTCTAACCAGACTGCTCCCCTGACAGCTAACCTCCCTCTAACCAGACTGCTTTCCTGACAGCGGACCTCCCTCTAACCAGACTGCTCCCCTGACAGCTAACCTCCCTCTAACGAGCAACTGCTCCCCTGACAGCGGACCTCCCTCTAACCAGACTGCTCCCCTGACAGCGGACCTCCCTCTAACCAGCGATTGCTCCCCTGATAGCGGACCTCCCTCTAACAAGACTGCTCCCCTGACAGCTAACCCCCCTCTTACCAGACTACTCCCCTGACAGCGGACCTCCCTCTAACGTGCGACTGCTCCCCTGACAGCGGACCTCCCTCTAATCAGACTGCTCCACTGACAGCTAACCTCCCTCTAACCAGACTACTCCCCTGACAGGCGGACCTCCCTCTAACCAGACTGCTCCCCTGACAGCTAACCTCCCTCTAACCAGACTGCTTTCCTGACAGCGGACCTCCCTCTAACCAGACTGCTCCCCTGACAGCTAACCTCCCTCTAACGAGCAACTGCTCCCCTGACAGCGGACCTCCCTCTAACCAGACTGCTCCCCTGACAGCGGACCTCCCTCTAACCATACTACTCCCCTGACAGCGGACCTCCCTCCAACCAGCGACTGCTCCCCTGGCAGCGGACCTCCCTCTAACCAGACTACTCCCCTGACAGCTAACTTCCCTCTAACCAGACTGCTCCCCTGACAGCGGATCTCCCTCTAACCAGACTGCTCCCCTGACAGCGGACCTCCCTCTAACCAGAGACTGCTTCCCTGACAGCTAACCTCCCTCTAACCAGACTGCTCCCCTGACAGCGGACCTCCCTCTAACCAGACTGTTCCCCTGACAGCTAAACTCCCTCTAACGAGCGACTGCTCCCCAACAGCGGACCTCCCTCTAACCAGACTGCTCCCCTGACAGCTAACCTCCCTCTAACCAGCGGCTGTTCTCCTGACAGCGGACCTCCCTCTAACCAGCGACTGTGTCCCTGACAGCTAACCTCCCTCTATCCAGCGACTGCTCCCCTGACAGCGGACCTCCCTCTAACCAGACTGTTCCCCTGACAGCGGACGTCCCTTTAACCAGACTACTCCCCTGACAGCGGATCTCCCTCTAACCAGCGACTGTTCCCCTGACAGCTAACATCCCTCTAACCAGCGACTGTTCCCCTAACAGCGGAACTCCCTCTAACCAGACTGGTCCCCTGACAGCGGACCTCCCTCTAACCAGACTGCTCCCCTGACAGCTAACCTCCCTCTAAGCAGCGGCTGTTCCCCTGACAGCGGATCTCCCTCTAACCAGCGACTGTGTCCCTGACAGCTAACCTACCTCTAACCAGCGACTGCTCCCCTGACAGCGGACCTCCCTCTAACCAGACTGCTCCCCTGACAGCGGACCTCCCTCTAACCAGACTGATCCCCTAACAGCTTACCTCCCTCTAACCAGCGACTGCTCCCCTGACAGCGGACCTCCCTCTAACCAGACTGCTCCCCTGACAGCGGACCTCCCTTTAACCAGCGACTGCTCCACTGACAGCGGACCTCCCTCTAACCAGCGACTGCTCCCCTGACAGCGGAGCTCCCTCTAACCAGACTGCTCCCCTGACAGCTAACCTCCCTCTTACCAGACTACTCCCCTGACAGCGGACCTCCCTCTAACGAGCGACTGCTCCCCTGACAGCGGACCTCCCTCTAACCAGACTGCTCCCCTGACAGCGGACCTCCCTCTAACCAGCGACTGCTCCCCTGACAGCTAAACTCCCTCTAACCAGACTGCTCCCCTGACAGCGGACCTCCCTCCAACCAGACTGTTCCCCTGACAGCTAACCTCCCTCTAACGAGCGACTGCTCCCCGACAGCGCACCTCCCTCTAACCAGACTGCTCCCCTGACAGCGGACCTCCCTCTAACCAGACTGCTCCCCTAACAGCTTACCTCCCTCTAACCAGCGACTGCTCCCCTGACAGCGGACCTCCCTCTTACCAGACTGCTCCCCTGACAGCGGACCTCCCTCTAACCAGCGACTGCTCCCCTGACAGCGGACCTCCCTCTAACCAGACTGCTCCCCTGACAGCTAACCTCCCTCTTACCAGACTACTCCCCTGACAGCGGACCTCCCTCTAACGAGCGACTGCTCCCCTGACAGCGGACCTCCCTCTAACCAGACTGCTCCCCTGACAGCTAACCTCCCTCTAACGAGCGACTGCTCCCCTGCCGCTAACCTCCCTCTAACCAGACTACTCTCCTGATGGCAGACCTCCCTCTAACCAGACTGCTCCCCTGACAGCTAACCTCCCTCTAAGCAGCGGCTGTTCCCCTGACAGCGGACCTCCCTCTAACCAGCGACTGTGTCCCTGACAGCTAACCTACCTCTAACCAGCGACTGCTCCCCTGACAGCGGACCTCCCTCTAACCAGACTGCTCCCCTGACAGCGGACCTCCCTCTAACCAGACTGCTCCCCTAACAGCTTACCTCCCTCTAACCAGCGACTGCTCCCCTGACAGCGGACCTCCCTCTAACCAGACTGCTCCCCTGACAGCGGACCTCCCTTTAACCAGCGACTGCTCCACTGACAGCGGACCTCCCTCTAACCAGCGACTGCTCCCCTGACAGCGGAGCTCCCTCTAACCAGACTGCTCCCCTGACAGCTAACCTCCCTCTTACCAGACTACTCCCCTGACAGCGGACCTCCCTCTAACGAGCGACTGCTCCCCTGACAGCGGACCTCCCTCTAACCAGACTGCTCCCCTGACAGCGGACCTCCCTCTAACCAGCGACTGCTCCCCTGACAGCTAAACTCCCTCTAACCAGACTGCTCCCCTGACAGCGGACCTCCCTCCAACCAGACTGTTCCCCTGACAGCTAACCTCCCTCTAACGAGCGACTGCTCCCCGACAGCGCACCTCCCTCTAACCAGACTGCTCCCCTGACAGCGGACCTCCCTCTAACCAGACTGCTCCCCTAACAGCTTACCTCCCTCTAACCAGCGACTGCTCCCCTGACAGCGGACCTCCCTCTTACCAGACTGCTCCCCTGACAGCGGACCTCCCTCTAACCAGCGACTGCTCCCCTGACAGCGGACCTCCCTCTAACCAGACTGCTCCCCTGACAGCTAACCTCCCTCTTACCAGACTACTCCCCTGACAGCGGACCTCCCTCTAACGAGCGACTGCTCCCCTGACAGCGGACCTCCCTCTAACCAGACTGCTCCCCTGACAGCTAACCTCCCTCTAACGAGCGACTGCTCCCCTGCCGCTAACCTCCCTCTAACCAGACTACTCTCCTGATGGCAGACCTCCCTCTAACCAGACTGCTCCCCTGACAGCGGACCTCCCTCTAACCAGACTGCTCCCCTAACAGAGGACCTCCCTCTAACCAGACTGCTCCCCTGACAGCTAACCTCTCTCTAACCAGACTGCTCCCCTGACAGCAGACCTCCCTCTAAAAAGACTGCTCCCCTGACAGCGGACCTGCTTCTAACCAGCGACTGCTCCCCTGACAGCTAACCTCTCTCTAACCAGACTATTCCCCGACAGCGGACCTCCCTCTAACCAGACTGCTCCCCTGACAGCTAACCTCTCTCTAACCAGACTGCTCCCCTGACAGCGGAACTCCCTCTAACCAGACTGCTCCCCTGCAGCAGACCTCCCTCTAACCAGACTGCTCCCCTGACAGCTAACCTCCCTCTAACCAGCGGCTGTTCCCCTGACAGCGGACCTCCCTCTAACCAGCGACTGTGTCCCTGACAGCTAACCTCCCTCTAACCAGCGACTGCTCCCCTGACAGCGGACCTCCCTCTAACCAGACTGCTCCCCTGACAGCGGACGTCCCTCTAACCAGACTACTCCCCTGACAGCGGATCTCCCTCTAACCAGCGACTGCTCCCCTGACAGCTAACATCCCTCTAACCAGCGACTGTTCCCCTGACAGCGGACCTCCCTCTAACCAGACTGCTCCCCTAACAGCGGACCTCCCTCTAACCAGCGACTGCTCCCCTGACAGCTAACCTCCCTATAACCAGCGGCTGTTCCCCTGACAGCGGACCTCCCTCTAACGAGCGACTGTTCCCCTGACAGCTTACCTCCCTCTAACTAGACTGCTCCCCTGACAGCTAACCTCCCTCTAACGAGCGACTGCTCCCCTGCCGCTAACCTCCCTCTAACCAGACTACTCTACTGATAGCAGACCTCCCTCTAACCAGACTGCTCCCCTGACAGCGGACCTCCCTCTAACCAGACTGCTCCCCTAACAGCGGACCTCCCTCTAACCAGACTGCTCCCCTGACAGCTAACCTCTCTCTAACCAGACTCCTCCCCTGACAGCAGACCTCCCTCTAACCAGACTGCTCCCCTGACAGGTAACCTCCCTCTTACCAGCGGCTGCTCCCCTGACAGCGGACCTACCTCTAACCAGACTGCTCCCTTTACAGCTAACCTCCCTCTAACCAGACTACTCTCTTGACAGCGGACCTCCCTCTAACGAGCGACTGCTCCCCTGACAGCGGACCTCCCTCTAACCAGACTGCTCCACTGACAGCTAACCTCCCTCTAAGCAGACTACTCCCTTGACAGCGGACCTCCCTCTAACGAGCGACTGCTCCCCTGACAGCGGACATCCCTCTAACCAGACTGCTCCCCTGACAGCTAACCTCCCTCTAACCAGCGACTGCTCCCCTGACAGCTAACCTCCCTCTAACCAGCGACTGCTCGCCTTGACAGCTAACCTCCCTCTAAGCAGACTACTCCCCTGACAGCGGACCTCCCTCTAACGAGCGACTGCTCCCCTGACAGCGGACATCCCTCTAACCAGACTGCTCCCCTGACAGCTAACCTCCCTCTAACCAGCGACTGCTCCCCTGACAGCGGACCTCCCTCTAACCAGCGACTGCTCCCCTGACAGCGGACCTTCCTCTAACCAGACTGCTCCCCTGACAGCGTACCTCCCTCTAACCAGACTGCTCCCCTGACAGCGTACCTCCCTCTAACCAGACTGCTCCCCTGACTGCGGACCTCCCTCTAACCAGACTGCTCCCCTGACAACTAACCTCCCTCTAACGAGCGACCGCTCCTCTAACAGCGAAACTCCCTTTAACCAGACTGCTCCCCTGACAGCGGACCTCCGTCTAACCAGACTGATCCCCTGACAGCTAACCTCCCTCTAACCAGACTACTCCCCTGACAGCGGACCTCTCTCTAACCAGAATGCTCCCCTGACAGCTAACCTCCCTCTAACCAGACTGCTTTCCTGACAGCGGACCTCCCTCTAACCAGACTGCTCCCCTGACAACTAACCTTCCTCTAACGAGCAACTGCTCCCCTGACAGCGGACCTCCCTCTAACCAGACTGCTCCCCTGACAGCGGACCTCCCTCTAACCAGACTTCTCCCCTGACAGCTAACCTCCCTCTAACCAGACTACTCCCCTGACAGCGGACCTCCCTCTAACCAGACTGCTCCCCTGACAGCTAACCTCTCTCTAACCAGACTGCTCCCCTGACAGCGGACCTCCCTCTAACCAGACTGCGCCCCTGCCAGCTAACCGCCCTCTAACCAGCGGCTGCTCCCCTGACAGGGGACCTCCTTCTAACCAGCGACTGCTCCCCTGACAGCGGACCTCCCTCTAACCATACTACTCCCCTGACAGCGGACCTCCCTCCAACCAGCGACTGCTCCCCTGGCAGCGGACCTCCCTCTAACCAGACTACTCCCCTGACAGCTAACTTCCCTCTAACCAGACTGCTCCCCTGACAGCGGATCTCCCTCTAACCAGACTGCTCCCCTGACAGCGGACCTCCCTCTAACCAGAGACTGCTTCCCTGACAGCTAACCTCCCTCTAACCAGACTGCTCCCCTGACAGCGGACCTCCCTCTAACCAGACTGTTCCCCTGACAGCTAAACTCCCTCTAACGAGCGACTGCTCCCCAACAGCGGACCTCCCTCTAACCAGACTGCTCCCCTGACAGCTAACCTCCCTCTAACCAGCGGCTGTTCTCCTGACAGCGGACCTCCCTCTAACCAGCGACTGTGTCCCTGACAGCTAACCTCCCTCTATCCAGCGACTGCTCCCCTGACAGCGGACCTCCCTCTAACCAGACTGTTCCCCTGACAGCGGACGTCCCTTTAACCAGACTACTCCCCTGACAGCGGATCTCCCTCTAACCAGCGACTGTTCCCCTGACAGCTAACATCCCTCTAACCAGCGACTGTTCCCCTAACAGCGGAACTCCCTCTAACCAGACTGGTCCCCTGACAGCGGACCTCCCTCTAACCAGACTGCTCCCCTGACAGCTAACCTCCCTCTAAGCAGCGGCTGTTCCCCTGACAGCGGACCTCCCTCTAACCAGCGACTGTGTCCCTGACAGCTAACCTACCTCTAACCAGCGACTGCTCCCCTGACAGCGGACCTCCCTCTAACCAGACTGCTCCCCTGACAGCGGACCTCCCTCTAACCAGACTGCTCCCCTAACAGCTTACCTCCCTCTAACCAGCGACTGCTCCCCTGACAGCGGACCTCCCTCTAACCAGACTGCTCCCCTGACAGCGGACCTCCCTTTAACCAGCGACTGCTCCACTGACAGCGGACCTCCCTCTAACCAGCGACTGCTCCCCTGACAGCGGAGCTCCCTCTAACCAGACTGCTCCCCTGACAGCTAACCTCCCTCTTACCAGACTACTCCCCTGACAGCGGACCTCCCTCTAACGAGCGACTGCTCCCCTGACAGCGGACCTCCCTCTAACCAGACTGCTCCAACGACAGCGGACCTCCTTCTAACCAGACTGCTCCCCTGACAGCGGACCTCCCTCTAACCAGACTGTTCCCCTGACAGCTAAACTCCCTGTAACGAGCGACTGCTCCCCAACAGCGGACCTCCCTCTAACCAGACTGCTCCCCTGACAGCTAACCTCCCTCTAACCAGCGGCTGTTCCCCTGACAGCGGAACTCCCTCTAACCAGCGACTGTGTCCCTGACAGCTAACCTCCCTCTATCCAGCGACTGCTCCCCTGACAGCGGACCTCCCTCTAACCAGACTGCTCCCCTGACAGCGGACGTCCCTCTAACCAGACTACTCCCCTGACAGCGGATCTCCCTCTAACCAGCGACTGCTCCCCTGACAGCTAACATCCCTCTAACCAGCGACTGTTCCCCTGACAGCGGACCTCCCTCTAACCAGACTGCTCCCCTAACAGCGGACCTCCCTCTAACCAGCGACTGCTCCCATGACAGCTAACCTCCCTCTAACCAGCGGCTGTTCCCCTGACAGCGGTCCTCCCTCTAACGAGCGACTGTTCCCCTGACAGCTTACCTCCCTCTAACTAGACTGCTCCCCTGACAGCTAACCTCCCTCTAACCAGCGACTGCTCCCCTGACAGAGGACCTCCCTCTAACCAGCGACTGCTCCCCTGACAGCTAACCTCCCTCAAACCAGCGACTGCTCCCCTGCCAGCGAACCTCCCTCTAACCATACTACTCCCCTGACAGCGGACCTCCTTCCAACCAGCGACTGCTCCCCTGGCAGCGGACCTCCCTCTAACCAGACTACTCCCCTGACAGCTAACCTCCCTCTAACCAGACTGATCCCCTGACAGCGGACCTCCCTCTAACCAGACTGCTCCCCTGACAGCTTACCTCCCTCTAACCAGCGACTGCTCCCCTGACAGCGGACCTCCCTATAACCAGACTGCTCCCCTGACAGCTAACCTCCCTCTAACCAGACTGCTCCCCTGACAGCGGACCTCCCTCTAACCAGCGATTGCTCCCCTGATAGCGGACCTCTCTCTAACAAGACTGCTCCCCTGACAGCTAACCCCCCTCTTACCAGACTACTCCCCTGACAGCGGACCTCCCTCTAACGTGCGACTGCTCCCCTGACAGCGGACCTCCCTCTAATCAGACTGCTCCACTGACAGCTAACCTCCCTCTGACCAGACTACTCCCCTGACAGGCGGACCTCCCTCTAACCAGACTGCTCCCCTGACAGCTAACCTCCCTCTAACCAGACTGCTTTCCTGACAGCGGACCTCCCTCTAACCAGACTGCTCCCCTGACAGCTAACCTCCCTCTAACGAGCAACTGCTCCCCTGACAGCGGACCTCCCTCTAACCAGACTGCTCCCCTGACAGCGGACCTCCCTCTAACCAGCGATTGCTCCCCTGATAGCGGACCTCCCTCTAACAAGACTGCTCCCCTGACAGCTAACCCCCCTCTTACCAGACTACTCCCCTGACAGCGGACCTCCCTCTAACGTGCGACTGCTCCCCTGACAGCGGACCTCCCTCTAATCAGACTGCTCCACTGACAGCTAACCTCCCTCTAACCAGACTACTCCCCTGACAGGCGGACCTCCCTCTAACCAGACTGCTCCCCTGACAGCTAACCTCCCTCTAACCAGACTGCTTTCCTGACAGCGGACCTCCCTCTAACCAGACTGCTCCCCTGACAGCTAACCTCCCTCTAACGAGCAACTGCTCCCCTGACAGCGGACCTCCCTCTAACCAGACTGCTCCCCTGACAGCGGACCTCCCTCTAACCAGACTTCTCCCCTGACAGCTAACCTCCCTCTAACCAGACTACTCCCCTGACAGTGGACCTCCCTCTAACCAGAGCGCTCCCCTGACAGCTAACCTCTCTCTAACCAGACTGCTCCCCTGACAGCGGACCTCCCTCTAACCAGACTGCGCCCCTGACAGCTAACCTCCCTCTAACCAGCGGCTGCTCCCCTGACAGCGGACCTCCTTCTAACCAGCGACTGCTCCCCTGACAGCGGACCTCCCTCTAACAATACTACTCCCCTGACAGCGGACCTCCCTCCAACCAGCGACTGCTCCCCTGGCAGTGGACCTCCCTCTAACCAGACTACTCCCCTGACAGCTAACCTCCCTCTAACCAGACTGCTCCCCTGACAGCGGACCTCCCTCTAACCAGACTGCTCCCCTGACAGCGGACCTCCCTCTAACCAGCGACTGCTCCCCTGACAGCTAAACTCCCTCTAACCAGACTGCTCCCCTGACAGCGGACCTCCCTCTAACCAGACTGTTCCCCTGACAGCTAACCTCCCTCTAACGAGCGACTGCTCCCCGACAGCGCACCTCCCTCTAACCAGACTGCTCCCCTGACAGCGGACCTCCCTCTAACCAGACTGCTCCCCTAACAGCTTACCTCCCTCTAACCAGCGACTGCTCCCCTGACAGCGGACCTCCCTCTAACCAGACTGCTCCCCTGACAGCGGACCTCCCTCTAACCAGCGACTGCTCCCCTGACAGCGGACCTCCCTCTAACCAGACTGCTCCCCTGACAGCTAACCTCCCTCTTACCAGACTACTGCCCTGACAGCGGACCTCCCTCTAACGAGCGACTGCTCCCCTGACAGCGGACCTCCCTCTAACCAGACTGCTCCCCTGACAGCTAACCTCCCTCTAACGAGCGACTGCTCCCCTGCCGCTAACCTCCCTCTAACCAGACTACTCCCCTGATGGCAGACCTCCCTCTAACCAGACTGCTCCCCTGACAGCGGACCTCCCTCTAACCAGACTGCTCCCCTAACAGCGGACCTCCCTCTAACCAGACTGCTCCCCTGACAGCTAACCTCTCTCTAACCAGACTGCTCCCCTGACAGCAGACCTCCCTCTAACCAGACTGCTCCCCTGACAGCGGACCTGCTTCTAACCAGCGACTGCTCCCCTGACAGCTAACCTCTCTCTAACCAGACTACTCCCCGACAGCGGACCTCCCTCTAACCAGACTGCTCCCCTGACAGCTAACCTCTCTCTAACCAGACTGCTCCCCTGACAGCGGAACTCCCTCTAACCAGACTGCTCCCCTGCAGCAGACCTCCCTCTAACCAGACTGCTCCCCTGACAGCTAACCTCCCTCTAACCAGCGGCTGTTCCCCTGACAGCGGACCTTCCTCTAACCAGCGACTGTGTCCCTGACAGCTAACCTCCCTCTAACCAGCGACTGCTCCCCTGACAGCGGACCTCCCTCTAACCAGACTGCTCCCCTGACAGCGGACGTCCCTCTAACCAGACTGCTCCCCTGACAGCGGATCTCCCTCTAACCAGCGACTGCTCCCCTGACAGCTAACATCCCTCTAACCAGCGACTGTTCCCCTGACAGCGGACCTCCCTCTAACCAGACTGCTCCCCTAACAGCGGACCTCCCTCTAACCAGCGACTGCTGCCCTGACAGCTAACCTCCCTATAACCAGCGGCTGTTCCCCTGACAGCGGACCTCCCTCTAACGAGCGACTGTTCCCCTGACAGCATACCTCCCTCTAACTAGACTGCTCCCCTGACAGCTAACCTCCCTCTAACGAGCGACTGCTCCCCTGCCGCTAACCTCCCTCTAACCAGACTACTCTACTGATAGCAGACCTCCCTCTAACCAGACTGCTCCCCTGACAGCGGACCTCCCTCTAACCAGACTGCTCCCCTAACAGCGGACCTCCCTCTAACCAGACTGCTCCCCTGACAGCTAACCTCTCTCTAACCAGACTCCTCCCCTGACAGCAGACCTCCCTCTAACCAGACTGCTCCCCTGACAGGTAACCTCCCTCTTACCAGCGGCTGCTCCCCTGACAGCGGACCTACCTCTAACCAGACTGCTCCCTTTACAGCTAACCTCCCTCTAACCAGACTACTCTCTTGACAGCGGACCTCCCTCTAACGAGCGACTGCTCCCCTGACAGCGGACCTCCCTCTAACCAGACTGCTCCACTGACAGCTAACCTCCCTCTAAGCAGACTACTCCCTTGACAGCGGACCTCCCTCTAACGAGCGACTGCTCCCCTGACAGCGGACATCCCTCTAACCAGACTGCTCCCCTGACAGCTAACCTCCCTCTAACCAGCGACTGCTCGCCTTGACAGCTAACCTCCCTCTAAGCAGACTACTCCCCTGACAGCGGACCTCCCTCTAACGAGCGACTGCTCCCCTGACAGCGGACATCCCTCTAACCAGACTGCTCCCCTGACAGCTTACCTCCCTCTAACCAGCGACTGCTCCCCTGACAGCGGACCTCCCTCTAACCAGCGACTGCTCCCCTGACAGCGGACCTTCCTCTAACCAGACTGCTCCCCTGACAGCGTACCTCCCTCTAACCAGACTGCTCCCCTGACAGCGTACCTCCCTCTAACCAGACTGCTCCCCTGACTGCGGACCTCCCTCTAACCAGACTGCTCCCCTGACAGCTAACCTCCCTCTAACGAGCGACTGCTCCTCTAACAGCGAACCTCCCTTTAACCAGACTGCTCCCCTGACAGCGGACCTCCGTCTAACCAGACTGCTCCCCTGACAGCTAACCTCCTTCTAACCAGACTACTCCCCTGACAGCGGACCTCCCTCTAACCAGAATGCTCCCCTGACAGCAAACCTCCCTCTAACCAGACTGCTTTCCTGACAGCGGACCTCCCTCTAACCAGACTGCTCCCCTGACAACTAACCTCCCTCTAACGAGCAACTGCTCCCCTGACAGCGGACCTCCCTCTAACCAGACTGCTCCCCTGACAGCGGACCTCCCTCTAACCAGACTTCTCCCCTGACAGCTAACCTCCCTCTAACCAGACTACTCCCCTGACAGCGGACCTCCCTCTAACCAGACTGCTCCCCTGACAGCTAACCTCTCTCTAACCAGACTGCTCCCCTGACAGCAGACCTCCCTCTAACCAGACTGCGCCCCTGACAGCTAACCGCCCTCTAACCAGCGGCTGCTCCCCTGACAGCGGACCTCCTTCTAACCAGCGACTGCTCCCCTGACAGCGGACCTCCCTCTAACCATACTACTCCCCTGACAGCGGACCTCCCTCCAACCAGCGACTGCTCCCCTGGCAGCGGACCTCCCTCTAACCAGACTACTCCCCTGACAGCTAACTTCCCTCTAACCAGACTGCTCCCCTGACAGCGGACCTCCCTCTAACCAGACTGCTCCCCTGACAGCGGACCTCCCTCTAACCAGAGACTGCTTCCCTGACAGCTAACCTCCCTCTAACCAGACTGCTCCCCTGACAGCGGACCTCCCTCTAACCAGCGACTGCTCCCCTGACAGCTAAACTCCCTCTAACCAGACTGCTCCCCTGACAGCGGACCTCCCTCTAACCAGACTGTTTCCCTGACAGCTAACCTCCCTCTAACGAGCGACTGCTCCCCGACAGCGCACCTCCCTCTAACCAGACTGCTCCCCTGACAGCGGACCTCCCTCTAACCAGACTGCTCCCCTAACAGCTTACCTCCCTCTAACCAGCGACTGCTCCCCTGACAGCGGACCTCCCTCTAACCAGACTGCTCCCCTGACAGCGGACCTCCCTCTAACCAGCGACTGCTCCCCTGACAGCGGACCTCCCTCTAACCAGACTGCTCCCCTGACAGCTAACCTCCCTCTTACCAGACTACTCCCCTGACAGCGGACCTCCCTCTAACGAGCGACTGCTCCCCTGACAGCGGACCTCCCTCTAACCAGACTGCTCCCCTGACAGCTAACCTCCCTCTAACGAGCGACTGCTCCCCTGCCGCTAACCTCCCTCTAACCAGACTACTCCCCTGATGGCAGACCTCCTTCTAACCAGACTGCTCCCCTGACAGCGGACCTCCCTCTAACCAGACTGCTCCCCTAACAGTGGACCTCCCTCTAACCAGACTGCTCCCCTGACAGCTGACCTCTCTCTAACCAGACTGCTCCCCTGACAGCAGACCTCCCTCTAACCAGACTGCTCCCCTGACAGCGGACCTGCTTCTAACCAGCGACTGCTCCCCTGACAGCTAACCTCTCTCTAACCAGACTACTCCCCGACAGCGGACCTCCCTCTAACCAGACTGCTCCCCTGACAGCTAACCTCTCTCTAACCAGACTGCTCCCCTGACATCGGACCTCCCTCTAACCAGACTGTTCCCCTGACAGCTAACCTCCCTCTAACGAGCGACTGCTCCCCTGACAGAGGACCTCCCTCTAACCAGACTGCTCCACTGATAGCTAACCTCCCTCTAACCAGACTACTCCCCTGACAGCGGACCTCCCTCTAACCAGCGACTGTTCCCCTGCCAGCGGACCTGCCTCTAACCAGACTGCTCCCCTGACAGCGGACCTCCCTCTAACCAGAATACTCCCCTGACAGCTAACCTCCCTATAACCAGACTACTCCCCTGACAGCGGATCTCCCTCTAACCAGACCGCTCCCTTGACAGCTAACCTCCCTCTAACCAGTCTGATTTCCTGACAGCGGACCTCCCTCTCACCAGCGACTGTTCCCCTGACACCGGACCTCCCTCTAACCAGACTGCTCTCCTGACAGCTAACCTCCCTCTAACGAGCGACTGCTCCCCTCACAGCTAACTTCCCTCTAACCAGACTACTCCCCGACAGCGGACCTCTCTCTAACCAGACTGCTCCCCTGACAGCTAACCTCCCTCCAACGAGCGACTGCTCCTCTAACAGCGGAGCTCCCATTAACCAGACTGCTCCCCTGACAACGGACCTCCCTTTAACCAGACTGCTCCCCTGACAGCTAACCTCCCTCTAGCCAGACTACTCCCCTGACAGCGGACCTCCCTCTAACCAGAATGTTCCCCTGACAGCTAATCTCCCTCTAACCAGACTGCTTTCCTGACAGCGGACCTCCCTCTAACCGAACTGCTCCCCTGACAGCTAACCTCCCTCTAACGAGCGACTGCTCCCCTGACAGCGGACCTCCCTCTAACCAGACTGTTCCCCTGACAGCTAACCTCCCTCTAACGAGCGACTGCTCCCCGACAGCGGACCTCCCTCTAACCAGACTGCTCCCCTGACAGCGGACCTCCCTCTAACCAGACTGCTCCCCTAACAGCTTACCTCCCTCTAACCAGCGACTGCTCCCCTGACAGCGGACCTCCCTCTAACCAGACTGCTCCCCTGACAGCGGACCTCCCTCTAACCAGCAACTGCTCCCCTGACAGCGGACCTCCCTCTAACCGGCGACTGCTCCCCTGACAGCGGACCTCTCTCTAACCAGACTGCTCCCCTTCCAGCTAACCTCCCTCTTACCAGACTACTCCCCTGACAGCGGACCTCCCTCTAACGAGCGACTGCTCCCCTGACAGCGGACCTCCCTCTAACCAGACTGCTCCACTGACAGCTAACCTCCATCTAACCAGACTACTCCCCTGACAGCGGACCTCCCTCTAACCAGCGACTGTTCTCCTGTCAGCTAACCTCCCTCTAAGCAGACTACTCCCCTGACAGCGGACCTCCCTCTAACGAGCGACTGCTCCCCTGACAGCGGACATCCCTCTAACCAGAATGCTCCCCTGACAGCTAACCTCCCTCTAACCAGCGACTGCTCCCCTGACAGCGGACCTTCCTCTAACCAGCGACTGCTCCCCTGACAGCGGACCTTCCTCTAACCAGACTGCTGCCCTGACAGCTAACCTCCCTCTAACGAGCGACTGCTCCTCTAACAGCGGACCTCCCTTTAACCAGACTGCTCCCCTGACAGCGGACCTCCGTCTAACTAGACTGCTCCCCTGACAGCTAACCTCCCTCTAACCAGACTACTCCCCTGACAGCGGACCTCCCTCTAACCAGACTGCTCCCCTGACAGCTAGCCTCCCTCTAACCAGACTGCTTTCCTGACAGCGGACCTCCCTCTAACCAGACTGCTCCCCTGACAGCTAACCTCCCTCTAACGAGCAACTGCTCCCCTGACAGCGGACCTCCCTCTAACCAGACTGCTCCACTGAGAGCGGATCTCCCTCTAACCAGACTTCTCCCCTGACAGCTAACCTCCCTCTAAAAAGACTACTACCCTGACAGCGGACCTCCCTCTAACCAGACTGCTCCCCTGACAGCTAACCTCTCTCTAACCAGACTCCTCCCCTGACAGCAGACCTCCCTCTAACCAGACTGCTCCCCTGACAGGTAACCTCCCTCTTACCAGCGGCTGCTCCCATGACAGCGGACCTACCTCTAACCAGACTGCTCCCTTTACAGCTAACCTCCCTCTAACCAGACTACTCTCTTGACAGCAGACCTCCCTCTAACGAGCGACTGCTCCCCTGACAGCGGACCTCCCTCTAACCAGACTGCTCCACTGACAGATAACCTCCCTCTAAGCAGACTACTCCCTTGACAGCGGACCTCCCTCTAACGAGCGACTGCTCCCCTGACAGCGGACATCCCTCTAACCAGACTGCTCCCCTGACAGCTAACCTCCCTCTAACCAGCGACTGCTCGCCTTGACAGCTAACCTCCCTCTAAGCAGACTACTCCCCTGACAGCGGACCTCCCTCTAACGAGCGACTGCTCCCCTGACAGCGGACATCCCTCTAACCAGACTGCCCCCCTGACAGCTAACCTCCCTCTAACCAGCGACTGCTCCCCTGACAGCGGACCTCCCTCTAACCAGCGACTGCTCCCCTGACAGCGGACCTTCCTCTAACCAGACTGCTCCCCTGACAGCGTACCTCCCTCTAACCAGACTGCTCCCCTGACAGCGTACCTCCCTCTAACCAGACTGCTCCCCTGACTGCGGACCTCCCTCTAACCAGACTGCTCCCCTGACAGCTAACCTCCCTCTAACGAGCGACTGCTCCTCTAACAGCGGACCTCCCTTTAACCAGACTGCTCCCCTGACAGCGGACCTCCGTCTAACCAGACTGCTCCCCTGACAGCTAACCTCCCTCTAACCAGACTACTCCCCTGACAGCGGACCTCCCTCTAACCAGAATGCTCCCCTGACAGCTAACCTCCCTCTAACCAGACTGCTTTCCTGACAGTGGACCTCCCTCTAACCAGACTGCTCCCCTGACAACTAACCTCCCTCTAACGAGCAACTGCTCCCCTGACAGCGGACCTCCCTCTAACCAGACTGCTCCCCTGACAGCGGACCTCCCTCTAACCAGACTTCTCCCCTGACAGCTAACCTCCCTCTAACCAGACTACTCCCCTGACAGCGGACCTCCCTCTAACCAGACTGCTCCCCTGACAGCTAACCTCTCTCTAACCAGACTGCTCCCCTGACAGCGGACCTCCCTCTAACCAGACTGCGCCCCTGACAGCTAACCTCCCTCTAACCAACGGCTGCTCCCCTGACAGCGGACCTCCTTCTAACCAGCGACTGCTCCCTTGACAGCGGACCTCCCTCTAACCATACTACTCCCCTGACAGCGGACCTCCCTCCAACCAGCGACTGCTCCCCTGGCAGCGGACCTCCCTCTAACCTGACTACTCCCCTGACAGCTACCTTCCCTCTAACCAGACTGCTCCCCTGACAGCGGACCTCCCTCTAACCAGACTGCTCCCCTGACAGCGGACCTCCCTCTAACCAGAGACTGCTTCCCTGACAGCTAACCTCCCTCTAACCAGACTGCTCCCCTGACAGCGGACCTCCCTCTAACCAGACTGTTCCCCTGACAGCTAAACTCCCTCTAACGAGCGACTGCTCCCCAACAGCGGACCTCCCTCTAACCAGACTGCTCCCCTGACAGCTAACCTCCCTCTAACCAGCGGCTGTTCCCCTGACAGCGGACCTCCCTCTAACCAGCGACTGTGTCCCTGACAGCTAACCTCCCTCTATCCAGCGACTGCTCCCCTGACAGCGGACCTCCCTCTAACCAGACTGCTCCCCTGAGAGCGGACGTCCCTCTAACCAGACTACTCCCCTGACAGCGGATCTCCCTCTAACCAGCGACTGCTCCCCTGACAGCTAACATCCCTCTAACCAGCGACTGTTCCCCTGACAGCGGACCTCCCTCTAACCAGACTGCTCCCCTAACAGCGGACCTCCCTCTAACCAGCGACTGCTCCCATGACAGCTAACCTCCCTCTAACCAGCGGCTGTTCCCCTGACAGCGGCCCTCCCTCTAACGAGCGACTGTTCCCCTGACAGCTTACCTCCCTCTAACTAGACTGCTCCCCTGACAGCTAACCTCCCTCTAACCAGCGACTGCTCCCCTGACAGAGGACCTCCCTCTAACCAGCGACTGCTCCCCTGACAGCTAACCTCCCTCAAACCAGCGACTGCTCCCCTGCCAGCGAACCTCCCTCTAACCATACTACTCCCCTGACAGCGGACCTCCTTCCAACCAGCGACTGCTCCCCTGGCAGCGGACCTCCCTCTAACCAGACTACTCCCCTGACAGCTAACCTCCCTCTAACCAGACTGATCCCCTGACAGCGGACCTCCCTCTAACCAGACTGCTCCCCTGACAGCTTACCTCCCTCTAACCAGCGACTGCTCCCCTGACAGCGGACCTCCCTATAACCAGACTGCTCCCCTGACAGCTAACCTCCCTCTAACCAGACTGATCCCCTGACAGCGGACCTCCCTCTAACCAGCGATTGCTCCCCTGACAGCGGACCTCCCTCTAACAAGACTGCTCCCCTGACAGCTAACCCCCCTCTTACCAGACTACTCCCCTGACAGCGGACCTCCCTCTAACGTGCGACTGCTCCCCTGACAGCGGACCTCCCTCTAACCAGACTGCTCCACTGACAGCTAACCTCCCTCTAACCAGACTACTCCCCTGACAGCGGACCTCCCTCTAACCAGACTGCTCCCCTGACAGCTAACTTCCCTCTAACCAGACTGCTTTCCTGACAGCGGACCTCCCTCTAACCAGACTGCTCCCCTGACAGCTAACCTCCCTCTAACGAGCAACTGCTCCCCTGACAGCGGACCTCCCTCTAACCAGACTGCTCCCCTGACAGCGGACCTCCCTCTAACCAGACTTCTCCCCTGACAGCTAACCTCCCTCTAACCAGACTACTCCCCTGACAGTGGACCTCCCTCTAACCAGAGCGCTCCCCTGACAGCTAACCTCTCTCTAACCAGACTGCTCCCCTGACAGCGGACCTCCCTCTAACCAGACTGCGCCCCTGACAGCTAACCTCCCTCTAACCAGCGGCTGCTCCCCTGACAGCGGACCTCCTTCTAACCAGCGACTGCTCCCCTGACAGCGGACCTCCCTCTACCAATACTACTCCCCTGACAGCGGACCTCCCTCCAACCAGCGACTGCTCCCCTGGCAGTGGACCTCCCTCTAACCAGACTACTCCCCTGACAGCTAACCTCCCTCTAACCAGACTGCTCTCCTGACAGCGGACCTCCCTCTAACCAGACTGCTCCCCTGACAGCGGACCTCCCTCTAACCAGCGACTGCTCCCCTGACAGCTAAACTCCCTCTAACCAGACTGCTCCCCTGACAGCGGACCTCCCTCTAACCAGACTGTTCCCCTGACAGCTAACCTCCCTCTAACGAGCGACTGCTCCCCGACAGCGCACCTCCCTCTAACCAGACTGCTCCACTGACAGCGGACCTCCCTCTAACCAGACTGCTCCCCTAACAGCTTACCTCCCTCTAACCAGCGACTGCTCCCCTGACAGCGGACCTCCCTCTTACCAGACTGCTCCCCTGACAGCGGACTTCCCTCTAACCAGCGACTGCTCCCCTGACAGCGGACCTCCCTCTAACCAGACTGCTCCCCTGACAGCTAACCTCCCTCTTACCAGACTACTCCCCTGACAGCGGACCTCCCTCTAACGAGCGACTGCTCCCCTGACAGCGGACCTCCCTCTAACCAGACTGCTCCCCTGACAGCTAACCTCCCTCTAACGAGCGACTGCTCCCCTGCCGCTAACCTCCCTCTAACCAGACTACTCTCCTGATGGCAGACCTCCCTCTAACCAGACTGCTCCCCTGACAGCGGACCTCCCTCTAACCAGACTGCTCCCCTAACAGCGGACCTCCCTCTAACCAGACTGCTCCCCTGACAGCTAACCTCTCTCTAACCAGACTGCTCCCCTGACAGCAGACCTCCCTCTAACCAGACTGCTCCCCTGACAGCGGACCTGCTTCTAACCAGCGACTGCTCCCCTGACAGCTAACCTCTCTCTAACCAGACTATTCCCCGACAGCGGACCTCCCTCTAACCAGACTGCTCCCCTGACAGCTAACCTCTCTCTAACCAGACTGCTCCCCTGACAGCGGAACTCCCTCTAACCAGACTGCTCCCCTGCAGCAGACCTCCCTCTAACCAGACTGCTCCCCTGACAGCTAACCTCCCTCTAACCAGCGGCTGTTCCCCTGACAGCGGACCTCCCTCTAACCAGCGACTGTGTCCCTGACAGCTAACCTCCCTCTAACCAGCGACTGCTCCCCTGACAGCGGACCTCCCTCTAACCAGACTGCTCCCCTGACAGCGGACGTCCCTCTAACCAGACTACTCCCCTGACAGCGGATCTCCCTCTAACCAGCGACTGCTCCCCTGACAGCTAACATCCCTCTAACCAGCGACTGTTCCCCTGACAGCGGACCTCCCTCTAACCAGACTGCTCCCCTAACAGCGGACCTCCCTCTAACCAGCGACTGCTCCCCTGACAGCTAACCTCCCTATAACCAGCGGCTGTTCCCCTGACAGCGGACCTCCCTCTAACGAGCGACTGTTCCCCTGACAGCTTACCTCCCTCTAACTAGACTGCTCCCCTGACAGCTAACCTCCCTCTAACGAGCGACTGCTCCCCTGCCGCTAACCTCCCTCTAACCAGACTACTCTACTGATAGCAGACCTCCCTCTAACCAGACTGCTCCCCTGACAGCGGACCTCCCTCTAACCAGACTGCTCCCCTAACAGCGGACCTCCCTCTAACCAGACTGCTCCCCTGACAGCTAACCTTTCTCTAACCAGACTCCTCCCCTGACAGCAGACCTCCCTCTAACCAGACTGCTCCCCTGACAGGTAACCTCCCTCTTACCAGCGGCTGCTCCCCTGACAGCGGACCTACCTCTAACCAGACTGCTCCCTTTACAGCTAACCTCCCTCTAACCAGACTACTCTCTTGACAGCGGACCTCCCTCTAACGAGCGACTGCTCCCCTGACAGCGGACCTCCCTCTAACCAGACTGCTCCACTGACAGCTAACCTCCCTCTAAGCAGACTACTCCCTTGACAGCGGACCTCCCTCTAACGAGCGACTGCTCCCCTGACAGCGGACATCCCTCTAACCAGACTGCTCCCCTGACAGCTAACCTCCCTCTAACCAGCGACTGCTCCCCTGACAGCTAACCTCCCTCTAACCAGCGACTGCTCGCCTTGACAGCTAACCTCCCTCTAAGCAGACTACTCCCCTGACAGCGGACCTCCCTCTAACGAGCGACTGCTCCCCTGACAGCGGACATCCCTCTAATCAGACTGCTCCCCTGACAGCTAACCTCCCTCTAACCAGCGACTGCTCCCCTGACGGCGGACCTCCCTCTAACCAGCGACTGCTCCCCTGACAGCGGACCTTCCTCTAACCAGACTGCTCCCCTGACAGCGTACCTCCCTCTAACCAGACTGCTCCCCTGACAGCGTACCTCCCTCTAACCAGACTGCTCCCCTGACTGCGGACCTCCCTCTAACCAGACTGCTCCCCTGACAGCTAACCTCCCTCTAACGAGCGACCGCTCCTCTAACAGCGAACCTCCCTTTAACCAGACTGCTCCCCTGACAGCGGACCTCCGTCTAACCAGACTGCTCCCCTGACAGCTAACCTCCCTCTAACCAGACTACTCCCCTGACAGCGGACCTCTCTCTAACCAGAATGCTCCCCTGACAGCTAACCTCCCTCTAACCAGACTGCTTTCCTGACAGCGGACCTCCCTCTAACCAGACTGCTCCCCTGACAACTAACCTTCCTCTAACGAGCAACTGCTCCCCTGACAGCGGACCTCCCTCTAACCAGACTGCTCCCCTGACAGCGGACCTCCCTCTAACCAGACTTCTCCCCTGACAGCTAACCTCCCTCTAACCAGACTACTCCCCTGACAGCGGACCTCCCTCTAACCAGACTGCTCCCCTGACAGCTAACCTCTCTCTAACCAGACTGCTCCCCTGACAGCGGACCTCCCTCTAACCAGACTGCGCCCCTGCCAGCTAACCGCCCTCTAACCAGCGGCTGCTCCCCTGACAGGGGACCTCCTTCTAACCAGCGACTGCTCCCCTGACAGTGGACCTCCCTCTAACCATACTACTCCCCTGACAGCGGACCTCCCTCCAACCAGCGACTGCTCCCCTGGCAGCGGACCTCCCTCTAACCAGACTACTCCCCTGACAGCTAACTTCCCTCTAACCAGACTGCTCCCCTGACAGCGGATCTCCCTCTAACCAGACTGCTCCCCTGACAGCGGACCTCCCTCTAACTAGAGACTGCTTCCCTGACAGCTAACCTCCCTCTAACCAGACTGCTCCCCTGACAGCGGACCTCCCTCTAACCAGACTGTTCCCCTGACAGCTAAACTCCCTCTAACGAGCGACTGCTCCCCAACAGCGGACCTCCCTCTAACCAGACTGCTCCCCTGACAGCTAACCTCCCTCTAACCAGCGGCTGTTCCCCTGACAGCGGACCTCCCTCTAACCAGCGACTGTGTCCCTGACAGCTAACCTCCCTCTATCCAGCGACTGCTCCCCTGACAGCGGACCTCCCTCTAACCAGACTGTTCCCCTGACAGCGGACGTCCCTCTAACCAGACTACTCCCCTGACAGCGGATCTCCCTCTAACCAGCGACTGTTCCCTGACAGCTAACATCCCTCTAACCAGCGACTGTTCCCCTAACAGCGGAACTCCCTCTAACCAGACTGGTCCCCTGACAGCGGACCTCCCTCTAACCAGACTGCTCCCCTGACAGCTAACCTCCCTCTAAGCAGCGGCTGTTCCCCTGACAGCGGACCTCCCTCTAACCAGCGACTGTGTCCCTGACAGCTAACCTACCTCTAACCAGCGACTGCTCCCCTGACAGCGGACCTCCCTCTAACCAGACTGCTCCCCTGACAGCGGACCTCCCTCTAACCAGACTGCTCCCCTAACAGCTTACCTCCCTCTAACCAGCGACTGCTCCCCTGACAGCGGACCTCCCTCTAACCAGACTGCTCCCCTGACAGCGGACCTCCCTTTAACCAGCGACTGCTCCACTGACAGCGGACCTCCCTCTAACCAGCGACTGCTCCCCTGACAGCGGAGCTCCCTCTAACCAGACTGCTCCCCTGACAGCTAACCTCCCTCTAACCAGACTGCTTTCCTGACAGCGGACCTCCCTCTAACCAGACTGCTCCCCTGACAGCTAACCTCCCTCTAACGAGCAACTGCTCCCCTGACAGCGGACCTCCCTCTAACCAGACTGCTCCCCTGAGAGCGGATCTCCCTCTAACCAGACTTCTCCCCTGACAGCTAACCTCCCTCTAAAAAGACTACTACCCTGACAGCGGACCTCCCTCTAACCAGACTGCTCCCCTGACAGCTAACCTCTCTCTAACCAGACTCCTCCCCTGACAGCAGACCTCCCTCTAACCAGACTGCTCCCCTGACAGGTAACCTCCCTCTTACCAGCGGCTGCTCCCATGACAGCGGACCTACCTCTAACCAGACTGCTCCCTTTACAGCTAACCTCCCTCTAACCAGACTACTCTCTTGACAGCAGACCTCCCTCTAACGAGCGACTGCTCCCCTGACAGCGGACCTCCCTCTAACCAGACTGCTCCACTGACAGCTAACCTCCCTCTAAGCAGACTACTCCCTTGACAGCGGACCTCCCTCTAACGAGCGACTGCTCCCCTGACAGCGGACATCCCTCTAACCAGACTGCTCCCCTGACAGCTAACCTCCCTCTAACCAGCGACTGCTCGCCTTGACAGCTAACCTCCCTCTAAGCAGACTACTCCCCTGACAGCGGACCTCCCTCTAACGAGCGACTGCTCCCCTGACAGCGGACATCCCTCTAACCAGACTGCTCCCCTGACAGCTAACCTCCCTCTAACCAGCGACTGCTCCCCTGACAGCGGACCTCCCTCTAACCAGCGACTGCTCCCCTGACAGCGGACCTTCCTCTAACCAGACTGCTCCCCTGACAGCGTACCTCCCTCTAACCAGACTGCGCCCCTGACAGCGTACCTCCCTCTAACCAGACTGCTCCCCTGACTGCGGACCTCCCTCTAACCAGACTGCTCCCCTGACAGCTAACCTCCCTCTAACGAGCGACTGCTCCTCTAACAGCGGACCTCCCTTTAACCAGACTGCTCCCCTGACAGCGGACCTCCGTCTAACCAGACTGCTCCCCTGACAGCTAACCTCCCTCTAACCAGACTACTCCCCTGACAGCGGACCTCCCTCTAACCAGAATGCTCCCCTGACAGCTAACCTCCCTCTAACCAGACTGCTTTCCTGACAGTGGACCTCCCTCTAACCAGACTGCTCCCCTGACAACTAACCTCCCTCTAACGAGCAACTGCTCCCCTGACAGCGGACCTCCCTCTAACCAGACTGCTCCCCTGACAGCGGACCTCCCTCTAACCAGACTTCTCCCCTGACAGCTAACCTCCCTCTAACCAGACTACTCCCCTGACAGCGGACCTCCCTCTAACCAGACTGCTCCCCTGACAGCTAACCTCTCTCTAACCAGACTGCTCCCCTGACAGCGGACCTCCCTCTAACCAGACTGCGCCCCTGACAGCTAACCTCCCTCTAACCAACGGCTGCTCCCCTGACAGCGGACCTCCTTCTAACCAGCGACTGCTCCCTTGACAGTGGACCTCCCTCTAACCATACTACTCCCCTGACAGCGGACCTCCCTCCAACCAGCGACTGCTCCCCTGGCAGCGGACCTCCCTCTAACCAGACTACTCCCCTGACAGCTAACTTCCCTCTAACCAGACTGCTCCCCTGACAGCGGACCTCCCTCTAACCAGACTGCTCCCCTGACAGCGGACCTCCCTCTAACCAGAGACTGCTTCCCTGACAGCTAACCTCCCTCTAACCAGACTGCTCCCCTGACAGCGGACCTCCCTCTAACCAGACTGTTCCCCTGACAGCTAAACTCCCTCTAACGAGCGACTGCTCCACAACAGCGGACCTCCCTCTAACCAGACTGCTCCCCTGACAGCTAACCTCCCTCTAACCAGCGGCTGTTCCCCTGACAGCGGACCTCCCTCTAACCAGCGACTGTGTCCCTGACAGCTAACCTCCCTCTATCCAGCGACTGCTCCCCTGACAGCGGACCTCCCTCTAACCAGACTGCTCCCCTGACAGCGGACGTCCCTCTAACCAGACTACTCCCCTGACAGCGGATCTCCCTCTAACCAGCGACTGCTCCCCTGACAGCTAACATCCCTCTAACCAGCGACTGTTCCCCTGACAGCGGACCTCCCTCTAACCAGACTGCTCCCCTAACAGCGGACCTCCCTCTAACCAGCGACTGCTCCCATGACAGCTAACCTCCCTCTAACCAGCGGCTGTTCCCCTGACAGCGGACCTCCCTCTAACGAGCGACTGTTCCCCTGACAGCTTACCTCCCTCTAACTAGACTGCTCCCCTGACAGCTAACCTCCCTCTAACCAGCGACTGCTCCCCTGACAGAGGACCTCCCTCTAACCAGCGACTGCTCCCCTGACAGCTAACCTCCCTCAAACCAGCGACTGCTCCCCTGCCAGCGAACCTCCCTCTAACCATACTACTCCCCTGACAGCGGACCTCCTTCCAACCAGCGACTGCTCCCCTGGCAGCGGACCTCCCTCTAACCAGACTGCTCCCCTGACAGCTAACCTCCCTCTAACCAGACTGCTCCCCTGACAGCGGACCTCCCTCTAACCAGCGATTGCTCCCCTGACAGCGGACCTCCCTCTAACAAGACTGCTCCCCTGACAGCTAACCCCCCTCTTACCAGACTACTCCCCTGACAGCGGACCTCCCTCTAACGTGCGACTGCTCCCCTGACAGCTAACCTCCCTCTAACCAGACTACTCCCCTGACAGCGGACCTCCCTCTAACCAGACTGCTCCCCTGACAGCTAACTTCCCTCTAACCAGACTGCTTTCCTGACAGCGGACCTCCCTCTAACCAGACTGCTCCCCTGACAGCTAACCTCCCTCTAACGAGCAACTGCTCCCCTGACAGCGGACCTCCCTCTAACCAGACTGCTCCCCTGACAGCGGACCTCCCTCTAACCAGACTTCTCCCCTGACAGCTAACCTCCCTCTAACCAGACTACTCCCCTGACAGTGGACCTCCCTCTAACCAGAGCGCTCCCCTGACAGCTAACCTCTCTCTAACCAGACTGCTCCCCTGACAGCGGACCTCCCTCTAACCAGACTGCGCCCCTGACAGCTAACCTCCCTCTAACCAGCGGCTGCTCCCCTGACAGCGGACCTCCTTCTAACCAGCGACTGCTCCCCTGACAGCGGACCTCCCTCTAACAATACTACTCCCCTGACAGCGGACCTCCCTCCAACCAGCGACTGCTCCCCTGGCAGTGGACCTCCCTCTAACCAGACTACTCCCCTGACAGCTAACCTCCCTCTAACCAGACTGCTCCCCTGACAGCGGACCTCCCTCTAACCAGACTGCTCCCCTGACAGCGGACCTCCCTCTAACCAGCGACTGCTCCCCTGACAGCTAAACTCCCTCTAACCAGACTGCTCCCCTGACAGCGGACCTCCCTCTAACCAGACTGTTCCCCTGACAGCTAACCTCCCTCTAACGAGCGACTGCTCCCCGACAGCGCACCTCCCTCTAACCAGACTGCTCCCCTGACAGCGGACCTCCCTCTAACCAGACTGCTCCCCTAACAGCTTACCTCCCTCTAACCAGCGACTGCTCCCCTGACAGCGGACCTCCCTCTTACCAGACTGCTCCCCTGACAGCGGACCTCCCTCTAACCAGCGACTGCTCCCCTGACAGCGGACCTCCCTCTAACCAGACTGCTCCCCTGACAGCTAACCTCCCTCTTACCAGACTACTCCCCTGACAGCGGACCTCCCTCTAACGAGCGACTGCTCCCCTGACAGCGGACCTCCCTCTAGCCAGACTGCTCCCCTGACAGCTAACCTCCCTCTAACGAGCGACTGCTCCCCTGCCGCTAACCTCCCTCTAACCAGACTACTCTCCTGATGGCAGACCTCCCTCTAACCAGACTGCTCCCCTGACAGCGGACCTCCCTCTAACCAGACTGCTCCCCTAACAGCGGACCTCCCTCTAACCAGACTGCTCCCCTGACAGCTAACCTCTCTCTAACCAGACTGCTCCCCTGACAGCAGACCTCCCTCTAACCAGACTGCTCCCCTGACAGCGGACCTGCTTCTAACCAGCGACTGCTCCCCTGACAGCTAACCTCTCTCTAACCAGACTATTCCCCGACAGCGGACCTCCCTCTAACCAGACTGCTCCCCTGACAGCTAACCTCTCTCTAACCAGACTGCTCCCCTGACAGCGGAACTCCCTCTAACCAGACTCCTCCCCTGCAGCAGACCTCCCTCTAACCAGACTGCTCCCCTGACAGCTAACCTCCCTCTAACCAGCGGCTGTTCCCCTGACAGCGGACCTCCCTCTAACCAGCGACTGTGTCCCTGACAGCTAACCTCCCTCTAACCAGCGACTGCTCCCCTGACAGCGGACCTCCCTCTAACCAGACTGCTCCCCTGACAGCGGACGTCCCTCTAACCAGACTACTCCCCTGACAGCGGATATCCCTCTAACCAGCGACTGCTCCCCTGACAGCTAACATCCCTCTAACCAGCGACTGTTCCCCTGACAGCGGACCTCCCTCTAACCAGACTGCTCCCCTAACAGCGGACCTCCCTCTAACCAGCGACTGCTCCCCTGACAGCTAACCTCCCTATAACCAGCGGCTGTTCCCCTGACAGCGGACCTCCCTCTAACGAGCGACTGTTCCCCTGACAGCTTACCTCCCTCTAACTAGACTGCTCCCCTGACAGCTAACCTCCCTCTAACGAGCGACTGCTCCCCTGCCGCTAACCTCCCTCTAACCAGACTACTCTACTGATAGCAGACCTCCCTCTAACCAGACTGCTCCCCTGACAGCGGACCTCCCTCTAACCAGACTGCTCCCCTAACAGCGGACCTCCCTCTAACCAGACTGCTCCCCTGACAGCTAACCTCTCTCTAACCAGACTCCTCCCCTGACAGCAGACCTCCCTCTAACCAGACTGCTCCCCTGACAGGTAACCTCCCTCTTACCAGCGGCTGCTCCCCTGACAGCGGACCTACCTCTAACCAGACTGCTCCCTTTACAGCTAACCTCCCTCTAACCAGACTACTCTCTTGACAGCGGACCTCCCTCTAACGAGCGACTGCTCCCCTGACAGCGGACCTCCCTCTAACCAGACTGCTCCACTGACAGCTAACCTCCCTCTAAGCAGACTACTCCCTTGACAGCGGACCTCCCTCTAACGAGCGACTGCTCCCCTGACAGCGGACATCCCTCTAACCAGACTGCTCCCCTGACAGCTAACCTCCCTCTAACCAGCGACTGCTCCCCTGACAGCTAACCTCCCTCTAACCAGCGACTGCTCGCCTTGACAGCTAACCTCCCTCTAAGCAGACTACTCCCCTGACAGCGGACCTCCCTCTAACGAGCGACTGCTCCCCTGACAGCGGACATCCCTCTAACCAGACTGCTCCCCTGACAGCTAACTTCCCTCTAACCAGCGACTGCTCCCCTGACAGCGGACCTCCCTCTAACCAGCGACTGCTCCCCTGACAGCGGACCTTCCTCTAACCAGACTGCTCCCCTGACAGCGTACCTCCCTCTAACCAGACTGCTCCCCTGACAGCGTACCTCCCTCTAACCAGACTGCTCCCCTGACTGCGGACCTCCCTCTAACCAGACTGCTCCCCTGACAGCTAACCTCCCTCTAACGAGCGACCGCTCCTCTAACAGCGAACCTCCCTTTAACCAGACTGCTCCCCTGACAGCGGACCTCCGTCTAACCAGACTGCTCCCCTGACAGCTAACCTCCCTCTAACCAGACTACTCCCCTGACAGCGGACCTCTCTCTAACCAGAATGCTCCCCTGACAGCTAACCTCCCTCTAACCAGACTGCTTTCCTGACAGCGGACCTCCCTCTAACCAGACTGCTCCCCTGACAACTAACCTTCCTCTAACGAGCAACTGCTCCCCTGACAGCGGACCTCCCTCTAACCAGACTGCTCCCCTGACAGCGGACCTCCCTCTAACCAGACTTCTCCCCTGACAGCTAACCTCCCTCTAACCAGACTACTCCCCTGACAGCGGACCTCCCTCTAACCAGACTGCTCCCCTGACAGCTAACCTCTCTCTAACCAGACTGCTCCCCTGACAGCGGACCTCCCTCTAACCAGACTGCGCCCCTGCCAGCTAACCGCCCTCTAACCAGCGGCTGCTCCCCTGACAGGGGACCTCCTTCTAACCAGCGACTGCTCCCCTGACAGCGGACCTCCCTCTAACCATACTACTCCCCTGACAGCGGACCTCCCTCCAACCAGCGACTGCTCCCCTGGCAGCGGACCTCCCTCTAACCAGACTACTCCCCTGACAGCTAACTTCCCTCTAACCAGACTGCTCCCCTGACAGCGGATCTCCCTCTAACCAGACTGCTCCCCTGACAGCGGACCTCCCTCTAACCAGAGACTGCTTCCCTGACAGCTAACCTCCCTCTAACCAGACTGCTCCCCTGACAGCGGACCTCCCTCTAACCAGACTGTTCCCCTGACAGCTAAACTCCCTCTAACGAGCGACTGCTCCCCAACAGCGGACCTCCCTCTAACCAGACTGCTCCCCTGACAGCTAACCTCCCTCTAACCAGCGGCTGTTCCCCTGACAGCGGACCTCCCTCTAACCAGCGACTGTGTCCCTGACAGCTAACCTCCCTCTATCCAGCGACTGCTCCCCTGACAGCGGACCTCCCTCTAACCAGACTGTTCCCCTGACAGCGGACGTCCCTCTAACCAGACTACTCCCCTGACAGCGGATCTCCCTCTAACCAGCGACTGTTCCCCTGACAGCTAACATCCCTCTAACCAGCGACTGTTCCCCTAACAGCGGAACTCCCTCTAACCAGACTGGTCCCCTGACAGCGGACCTCCCTCTAACCAGACTGCTCCCCTGACAGCTAACCTCCCTCTAAGCAGCGGCTGTTCCCCTGACAGCGGACCTCCCTCTAACCAGCGACTGTGTCCCTGACAGCTAACCTACCTCTAACCAGCGACTGCTCCCCTGACAGCGGACCTCCCTCTAACCAGACTGCTCCCCTGACAGCGGACCTCCCTCTAACCAGACTGCTCCCCTAACAGCTTACCTCCCTCTAACCAGCGACTGCTCCCCTGACAGCGGACCTCCCTCTAACCAGACTGCTCCCCTGACAGCGGACCTCCCTTTAACCAGCGACTGCTCCACTGACAGCGGACCTCCCTCTAACCAGCGACTGCTCCCCTGACAGCGGAGCTCCCTCTAACCAGACTGCTCCCCTGACAGCTAACCTCCCTCTTACCAGACTACTCCCCTGACAGCGGACCTCCCTCTAACGAGCGACTGCTCCCCTGACAGCGGACCTCCCTCTAACCAGACTGCTCCAACGACAGCGGACCTCCTTCTAACCAGACTGCTCCCCTGACAGCGGACCTCCCTCTAACCAGACTGTTCCCCTGACAGCTAAACTCCCTGTAACGAGCGACTGCTCCCCAACAGCGGACCTCCCTCTAACCAGACTGCTCCCCTGACAGCTAACCTCCCTCTAACCAGCGGCTGTTCCCCTGACAGCGGAACTCCCTCTAACCAGCGACTGTGTCCCTGACAGCTAACCTCCCTCTATCCAGCGACTGCTCCCCTGACAGCGGACCTCCCTCTAACCAGACTGCTCCCCTGACAGCGGACGTCCCTCTAACCAGACTACTCCCCTGACAGCGGATCTCCCTCTAACCAGCGACTGCTCCCCTGACAGCTAACATCCCTCTAACCAGCGACTGTTCCCCTGACAGCGGACCTCCCTCTAACCAGACTGCTCCCCTAACAGCGGACCTCCCTCTAACCAGCGACTGCTCCCATGACAGCTAACCTCCCTCTAACCAGCGGCTGTTCCCCTGACAGCGGACCTCCCTCTAACGAGCGACTGTTCCCCTGACAGCTTACCTCCCTCTAACTAGACTGCTCCCCTGACAGCTAACCTCCCTCTAACCAGCGACTGCTCCCCTGACAGAGGACCTCCCTCTAACCAGCGACTGCTCCCCTGACAGCTAACCTCCCTCAAACCAGCGACTGCTCCCCTGCCAGCGAACCTCCCTCTAACCATACTACTCCCCTGACAGCGGACCTCCTTCCAACCAGCGACTGCTCCCCTGGCAGCGGACCTCCCTCTAACCAGACTACTCCCCTGACAGCTAACCTCCCTCTAACCAGACTGATCCCCTGACAGCGGACCTCCCTCTAACCAGACTGCTCCCCTGACAGCTTACCTCCCTCTAACCAGCGACTGCTCCCCTGACAGCGGACCTCCCTATAACCAGACTGCTCCCCTGACAGCTAACCTCCCTCTATCCAGACTGCTCCCCTGACAGCGGACCTCCCTCTAACCAGCGATTGCTCCCCTGATAGCGGACCTCTCTCTAACAAGACTGCTCCCCTGACAGCTAACCCCCCTCTTACCAGACTACTCCCCTGACAGCGGACCTCCCTCTAACGTGCGACTGCTCCCCTGACAGCGGACCTCCCTCTAATCAGACTGCTCCACTGACAGCTAACCTCCCTCTAACCAGACTACTCCCCTGACAGGCGGACCTCCCTCTAACCAGACTGCTTCCCTGACAGCTAACCTCCCTCTAACCAGACTGCTTTCCTGATAGCGGACCTCCCTCTAACCAGACTGCTCCCCTGACAGCTAACCTCCCTCTAACGAGCAACTGCTCCCCTGACAGCGGACCTCCCTCTAACCAGACTGCTCCCCTGACAGCGGACCTCCCTCTAACCAGCGATTGCTCCCCTGATAGCGGACCTCCCTCTAACAAGACTGCTCCCCTGACAGCTAACCCCCCTCTTACCAGACTACTCCCCTGACAGCGGACCTCCCTCTAACGTGCGACTGCTCCCCTGACAGCGGACCTCCCTCTAATCAGACTGCTCCACTGACAGCTAACCTCCCTCTAACCAGACTACTCCCCTGACAGGCGGACCTCCCTCTAACCAGACTGCTCCCCTGACAGCTAACCTCCCTCTAACCAGACTGCTTTCCTGACAGCGGACCTCCCTCTAACCAGACTGCTCCCCTGACAGCTAACCTCCCTCTAACGAGCAACTGCTCCCCTGACAGCGGACCTCCCTCTAACCAGACTGCTCCCCTGACAGCGGACCTCCCTCTAACCAGACTTCTCCCCTGACAGCTAACCTCCCTCTAACCAGACTACTCCCCTGACAGTGGACCTCCCTCTAACCAGAGCGCTCCCCTGACAGCTAACCTCTCTCTAACCAGACTGCTCCCCTGACAGCGGACCTCCCTCTAACCAGACTGCGCCCCTGACAGCTAACCTCCCTCTAACCAGCGGCTGCTCCCCTGACAGCGGACCTCCTTCTAACCAGCGACTGCTCCCCTGACAGCGGACCTCCCTCTAACAATACTACTCCCCTGACAGCGGACCTCCCTCCAACCAGCGACTGCTCCCCTGGCAGTGGACCTCCCTCTAACCAGACTACTCCCCTGACAGCTAACCTCCCTCTAACCAGACTGCTCCCCTGACAGCGGACCTCCCTCTAACCAGACTGCTCCCCTGACAGCGGACCTCCCTCTAACCAGCGACTGCTCCCCTGACAGCTAAACTCCCTCTAACCAGACTGCTCCCCTGACAGCGGACCTCCCTCTAACCAGACTGTTCCCCTGACAGCTAACCTCCCTCTAACGAGCGACTGCTCCCCGACAGCGCACCTCCCTCTAACCAGACTGCTCCCCTGACAGCGGACCTCCCTCTAACCAGACTGCTCCCCTAACAGCTTACCTCCCTCTAACCAGCGACTGCTCCCCTGACAGCGGACCTCCCTCTAACCAGACTGCTCCCCTGACAGCGGACCTCCCTCTAACCAGCGACTGCTCCCCTGACAGCGGACCTCCCTCTAACCAGACTGCTCCCCTGACAGCTAACCTCCCTCTTACCAGACTACTGCCCTGACAGCGGACCTCCCTCTAACGAGCGACTGCTCCCCTGACAGCAGACCTCCCTCTAACCAGACTGCTCCCCTGACAGCTAACCTCCCTCTAACGAGCGACTGCTCCCCTGCCGCTAACCTCCCTCTAACCAGACTACTCCCCTGATGGCAGACCTCCCTCTAACCAGACTGCTCCCCTGACAGCGGACCTCCCTCTAACCAGACTGCTCCCCTAACAGCGGACCTCCCTCTAACCAGACTGCTCCCCTGACAGCTAACCTCTCTCTAACCAGACTGCTCCCCTGACAGCAGACCTCCCTCTAACCAGACTGCTCCCCTGACAGCGGACCTGCTTCTAACCAGCGACTGCTCCCCTGACAGCTAACCTCTCTCTAACCAGACTACTCCCCGACAGCGGACCTCCCTCTAACCAGACTGCTCCCCTGACAGCTAACCTCTCTCTAACCAGACTGCTCCCCTGACAGCGGAACTCCCTCTAACCAGACTGCTCCCCTGCAGCAGACCTCCCTCTAACCAGACTGCTCCCCTGACAGCTAACCTCCCTCTAACCAGCGGCTGTTCCCCTGACAGCGGACCTCCCTCTAACCAGCGACTGTGTCCCTGACAGCTAACCTCCCTCTAACCAGCGACTGCTCCCCTGACAGCGGACCTCCCTCTAACCAGACTGCTCCCCTGACAGCGGACGTCCCTCTAACCAGACTACTCCCCTGACAGCGGATCTCCCTCTAACCAGCGACTGCTCCCCTGACAGCTAACATCCCTCTAACCAGCGACTGTTCCCCTGACAGCGGACCTCCCTCTAACCAGACTGCTCCCCTAACAGCGGACCTCCCTCTAACCAGCGACTGCTCCCCTGACAGCTAACCTCCCTATAACCAGCAGCTGTTCCCCTGACAGCGGACCTCCCTCTAACGAGCGACTGTTCCCCTGACAGCTTACCTCCCTCTAACTAGACTGCTCCCCTGACAGCTAACCTCCCTCTAACGAGCGACTGCTCCCCTGCCGCTAACCTCCCTCTAACCAGACTACTCTACTGATAGCAGACCTCCCTCTAACCAGACTGCTCCCCTGACAGCGGACCTCCCTCTAACCAGACTGCTCCCCTAACAGCGGACCTCCCTCTAACCAGACTGCTCCCCTGACA
This sequence comes from Chirona hameri, assembly GCA_036785665.1. NCBI lineage: Eukaryota > Metazoa > Arthropoda > Thecostraca > Balanomorpha > Balanidae > Chirona > Chirona hameri. The sequence continues at coordinate 528,057 of JAXIVJ010000041.1, forward strand.
GCTAACCTCTCTCTAACCAGACTCCTCCCCTGACAGCAGACCTCCCTCTAACCAGACTGCTCCCCTGACAGGTAACCTCCCTCTTACCAGCGGCTGCTCCCCTGACAGCGGACCTACCTCTAACCAGACTGCTCCCTTTACAGCTAACCTCCCTCTAACCAGACTACTCTCTTGACAGCGGACCTCCCTCTAACGAGCGACTGCTCCCCTGACAGCGGACCTCCCTCTAACCAGACTGCTCCACTGACAGCTAACCTCCCTCTAAGCAGACTACTCCCTTGACAGCGGACCTCCCTCTAACGAGCGACTGCTCCCCTGACAGCGGACATCCCTCTAACCAGACTGCTCCCCTGACAGCTAACCTCCCTCTAACCAGCGACTGCTCGCCTTGACAGCTAACCTCCCTCTAAGCAGACTACTCCCCTGACAGCGGACCTCCCTCTAACGAGCGACTGCTCCCCTGACAGCGGACATCCCTCTAACCAGACTGCTCCCCTGACAGCTTACCTCCCTCTAACCAGCGACTGCTCCCCTGACAGCGGACCTCCCTCTAACCAGCGACTGCTCCCCTGACAGCGGACCTTCCTCTAACCAGACTGCTCCCCTGACAGCGTACCTCCCTCTAACCAGACTGCTCCCCTGACAGCGTACCTCCCTCTAACCAGACTGCTCCCCTGACTGCGGACCTCCCTCTAACCAGACTGCTCCCCTGACAGCTAACCTCCCTCTAACGAGCGACTGCTCCTCTAACAGCGAACCTCCCTTTAACCAGACTGATCCCCTGACAGCGGACCTCCGTCTAACCAGACTGCTCCCCTGACAGCTAACCTCCTTCTAACCAGACTACTCCCCTGACAGCGGACCTCCCTCTAACCAGAATGCTCCCCTGACAACTAACCTCCCTCTAACCAGACTGCTTTCCTGACAGCGGACCTCCCTCTAACCAGACTGCTCCCCTGACAACTAACCTCCCTCTAACGAGCAACTGCTCCCCTGACAGCGGACCTCCCTCTAACCAGACTGCTCCCCTGACAGCGGACCTCCCTCTAACCAGACTTCTCCCCTGACAGCTAACCTCCCTCTAACCAGACTACTCCCCTGACAGCGGACCTCCCTCTAACCAGACTGCTCCCCTGACAGCTAACCTCTCTCTAACCAGACTGCTCCCCTGACAGCAGACCTCCCTCTAACCAGACTGCGCCCCTGACAGCTAACCGCCCTCTAACCAGCGGCTGCTCCCCTGACAGCGGACCTCCTTCTAACCAGCGACTGCTCCCCTGACAGCGGACCTCCCTCTAACCATACTACTCCCCTGACAGCGGACCTCCCTCCAACCAGCGACTGCTCCCCTGGCAGCGGACCTCCCTCTAACCAGACTACTCCCCTGACAGCGGACCTCCCTCTAACCAGACTGCTCCCCTAACAGCTTACCTCCCTCTAACCAGCGACTGCTCCCCTGACAGCGGACCTCCCTCTAACCAGACTGCTCCCCTGACAGCGGACCTCCCTCTAACCAGCGACTGCTCCCCTGACAGCGGACCTCCCTCTAACCAGACTGCTCCCCTGACAGCTAACCTCCCTCTTACCAGACTACTCCCCTGACAGCGGACCTCCCTCTAACGAGCGACTGCTCCCCTGACAGCGGACCTCCCTCTAACCAGACTGCTCCCCTGACAGCTAACCTCCCTCTAACGAGCGACTGCTCCCCTGCCGCTAACCTCCCTCTAACCAGACTACTCCCCTGATGGCAGACCTCCTTCTAACCAGACTGCTCCCCTGACAGCGGACCTCCCTCTAACCAGACTGCTCCCCTAACAGTGGACCTCCCTCTAACCAGACTGCTCCCCTGACAGCTAACCTCTCTCTAACCAGACTGCTCCCCTGACAGCAGACCTCCCTCTAACCAGACTGCTCCCCTGACAGCGGACCTGCTTCTAACCAGCGACTGCTCCCCTGACAGCTAACCTCTCTCTAACCAGACTACTCCCCGACAGCGAACCTCCCTCTAACCAGACTGCTCCCCTGACAGCTAACCTCTCTCTAACCAGACTGCTCCCCTGACAGCGGACCTCCCTCTAACCAGACTGTTCCCCTGACAGCTAACCTCCCTCTAACGAGCGACTGCTCCCCTGACAGAGGACCTCCCTCTAACCAGACTGCTCCACTGATAGCTAACCTCCCTCTAACCAGACTACTCCCCTGACAGCGGACCTCCCTCTAACCAGCGACTGTTCCCCTGCCAGCGGACCTGCCTCTAACCAGACTGCTCCCCTGACAGCGGACCTCCCTCTAACCAGAATACTCCCCTGACAGCTAACCTCCCTATAACCAGACTACTCCCCTGACAGCGGATCTCCCTCTAACCAGACCGCTCCCTTGACAGCTAACCTCCCTCTAACCAGTCTGATTTCCTGACAGCGGACCTCCCTCTCACCAGCGACTGTTCCCCTGACACCGGACCTCCCTCTAACCAGACTGCTCTCCTGACAGCTAACCTCCCTCTAACGAGCGACTGCTCCCCTCACAGCTAACTTCCCTCTAACCAGACTACTCCCCGACAGCGGACCTCTCTCTAACCAGACTGCTCCCCTGACAGCTAACCTCCCTCCAACGAGCGACTGCTCCTCTAACAGCGGAGCTCCCATTAACCAGACTGCTCCCCTGACAACGGACCTCCCTTTAACCAGACTGCTCCCCTGACAGCTAACCTCCCTCTAACCAGACTACTCCCCTGACAGCGGACCTCCCTCTAACCAGAATGTTCCCCTGACAGCTAATCTCCCTCTAACCAGACTGCTTTCCTGACAGCGGACCTCCCTCTAACCGAACTGCTCCCCTGACAGCTAACCTCCCTCTAACAAGCGACTGCTCCCCTGACAGCGGACCTCCCTCTAACCAGACTGTTCCCCTGACAGCTAACCTCCCTCTAACGAGCGACTGCTCCCCGACAGCGGACCTCCCTCTAACCAGACTGCTCCCCTGACAGCGGACCTCCCTCTAACCAGACTGCTCCCCTAACAGCTTACCTCCCTCTAACCAGCGACTGCTCCCCTGACAGCGGACCTCCCTCTAACCAGACTGCTCCCCTGACAGCGGACCTCCCTCTAACCAGCAACTGCTCCCCTGACAGCGGACCTCCCTCTAACCGGCGACTGCTCCCCTGACAGCGGACCTCTCTCTAACCAGACTGCTCCCCTTCCAGCTAACCTCCCTCTTACCAGACTACTCCCCTGACAGCGGACCTCCCTCTAACGAGCGACTGCTCCCCTGACAGCGGACCTCCCTCTAACCAGACTGCTCCACTGACAGCTAACCTTCATCTAACCAGACTACTCCCCTGACAGCGGACCTCCCTCTAACCAGCGACTGTTCTCCTGTCAGCTAACCTCCCTCTAAGCAGACTACTCCCCTGACAGCGGACCTCCCTCTAACGAGCGACTGCTCCCCTGACAGCGGACATCCCTCTAACCAGAATGCTCCCCTGACAGCTAACCTCCCTCTAACCAGCGACTGCTCCCCTGACAGCGGACCTTCCTCTAACCAGCGACTGCTCCCCTGACAGCGGACCTTCCTCTAACCAGACTGCTGCCCTGACAGCTAACCTCCCTCTAACGAGCGACTGCTCCTCTAACAGCGGACCTCCCTTTAACCAGACTGCTCCCCTGACAGCGGACCTCCGTCTAACTAGACTGCTCCCCTGACAGCTAACCTCCCTCTAACCAGACTACTCCCCTGACAGCGGACCTCCCTCTAACCAGACTGCTCCCCTGACAGCTAACCTCCCTCTAACCAGACTGCTTTCCTGACAACGGACCTCCCTCTAACCAGACTGCTCCCCTGACAGCTAACCTCCCTCTAACGAGCAACTGCTCCCCTGACAGCGGACCTCCCTCTAACCAGACTGCTCCCCTGAGAGCGGATCTCCCTCTAACCAGACTTCTCCCCTGACAGCTAACCTCCCTCTAAAAAGACTACTACCCTGACAGCGGACCTCCCTCTAACCAGACTGCTCCCCTGACAGCTAACCTCTCTCTAACCAGACTCCTCCCCTGACAGCAGACCTCCCTCTAACCAGACTGCTCCCCTGACAGGTAACCTCCCTCTTACCAGCGGCTGCTCCCATGACAGCGGACCTACCTCTAACCAGACTGCTCCCTTTACAGCTAACCTCCCTCTAACCAGACTACTCTCTTGACAGCAGACCTCCCTCTAACGAGCGACTGCTCCCCTGACAGCGGACCTCCCTCTAACCAGACTGCTCCACTGACAGCTAACCTCCCTCTAAGCAGACTACTCCCTTGACAGCGGACCTCCCTCTAACGAGCGACTGCTCCCCTGACAGCGGACATCCCTCTAACCAGACTGCTCCCCTGACAGCTAACCTCCCTCTAACCAGCGACTGCTCGCCTTGACAGCTAACCTCCCTCTAAGCAGACTACTCCCCTGACAGCGGACCTCCCTCTAACGAGCGACTGCTCCCCTGACAGCGGACATCCCTCTAACCAGACTGCTCCCCTGACAGCTAACCTCCCTCTAACCAGCGACTGCTCCCCTGACAGCGGACCTCCCTCTAACCAGCGACTGCTCCCCTGACAGCGGACCTTCCTCTAACCAGACTGCTCCCCTGACAGCGTACCTCCCTCTAACCAGACTGCTCCCCTGACAGCGTACCTCCCTCTAACCAGACTGCTCCCCTGACTGCGGACCTCCCTCTAACCAGACTGCTCCCCTGACAGCTAACCTCCCTCTAACGAGCGACTGCTCCTCTAACAGCGGACCTCCCTTTAACCAGACTGCTCCCCTGACAGCGGACCTCCGTCTAACCAGACTGCTCCCCTGACAGCTAACCTCCCTCTAACCAGACTACTCCCCTGACAGCGGACCTCCCTCTAACCAGAATACTCCCCTGACAGCTAACCTCCCTCTAACCAGACTGCTTTCCTGACAGTGGACCTCCCTCTAACCAGACTGCTCCCCTGACAACTAACCTCCCTCTAACGAGCAACTGCTCCCCTGACAGTGGACCTCCCTCTAACCAGACTGCTCCCCTGACAGCGGACCTCCCTCTAACCAGACTTCTCCCCTGACAGCTAACCTCCCTCTAACCAGACTACTCCCCTGACAGCGGACCTCCCTCTAACCAGACTGCTCCCCTGACAGCTAACCTCTCTCTAACCAGACTGCTCCCCTGACAGCGGACCTCCCTCTAACCAGACTGCGCCCCTGACAGCTAACCTCCCTCTAACCAACGGCTGCTCCCCTGACAGCGGACCTCCTTCTAACCAGCGACTGCTCCCTTGACAGCGGACCTCCCTCTAACCATACTACTCCCCTGACAGCGGACCTCCCTCCAACCAGCGACTGCTCCCCTGGCAGCGGACCTCCCTCTAACCTGAATACTCCCCTGACAGCTAACTTCCCTCTAACCAGACTGCTCCCCTGACAGCGGACCTCCCTCTAACCAGACTGCTCCCCTGACAGCGGACCTCCCTCTAACCAGAGACTGCTTCCCTGACAGCTAACCTCCCTCTAACCAGACTGCTCCCCTGACAGCGGACCTCCCTCTAACCAGACTGTTCCCCTGACAGCTAAACTCCCTCTAACGAGCGACTGCTCCCCAACAGCGGACCTCCCTCTAACCAGACTGCTCCCCTGACAGCTAACCTCCCTCTAACCAGCGGCTGTTCCCCTGACAGCGGACCTCCCTCTAACCAGCGACTGTGTCCCTGACAGCTAACCTCCCTCTATCCAGCGACTGCTCCCCTGACAGCGGACCTCCCTCTAACCAGACTGCTCCCCTGACAGCGGACGTCCCTCTAACCAGACTACTCCCCTGACAGCGGATCTCCCTCTAACCAGCGACTGCTCCCCTGACAGCTAACATCCCTCTAACCAGCGACTGTTCCCCTGACAGCGGACCTCCCTCTAACCAGACTGCTCCCCTAACAGCGGACCTCCCTCTAACCAGCGACTGCTCCCATGACAGCTAACCTCCCTCTAACCAGCGGCTGTTCCCCTGACAGCGGACCTCCCTCTAACGAGCGACTGTTCCCCTGACAGCTTACCTCCCTCTAACTAGACTGCTCCCCTGACAGCTAACCTCCCTCTAACCAGCGACTGCTCCCCTGACAGAGGACCTCCCTCTAACCAGCGACTGCTCCCCTGACAGCTAACCTCCCTCAAACCAGCGACTGCTCCCCTGCCAGCGAACCTCCCTCTAACCATACTACTCCCCTGACAGCGGACCTCCTTCCAACCAGCGACTGCTCCCCTGGCAGCGGACCTCCCTCTAACCAGACTACTCCCCTGACAGCTAACCTCCCTCTAACCAGACTGATCCCCTGACAGCGGACCTCCCTCTAACCAGACTGCTCCCCTGACAGCTTACCTCCCTCTAACCAGCGACTGCTCCCCTGACAGCGGACCTCCCTATAACCAGACTGCTCCCCTGACAGCTAACCTCCCTCTAACCAGACTGCTCCCCTGACAGCGGACCTCCCTCTAACCAGCGATTGCTCCCCTGACAGCGGACCTCCCTCTAACAAGACTGCTCCCCTGACAGCTAACCCCCCTCTTACCAGACTACTCCCCTGACAGCGGACCTCCCTCTAACGTGCGACTGCTCCCCTGACAGCGGACCTCCCTCTAACCAGACTGCTCCACTGACAGCTAACCTCCCTCTAACCAGACTACTCCCCTGACAGCGGACCTCCCTCTAACCAGACTGCTCCCCTGACAGCTAACTTCCCTCTAACCAGACTGCTTTCCTGACAGCGGACCTCCCTCTAACCAGACTGCTCCCCTGACAGCTAACCTCCCTCTAACGAGCAACTGCTCCCCTGACAGCGGACCTCCCTCTAACCAGACTGCTCCCCTGACAGCGGACCTCCCTCTAACCAGACTTCTCCCCTGACAGCTAACCTCCCTCTAACCAGACTACTCCCCTGACAGTGGACCTCCCTCTAACCAGAGCGCTCCCCTGACAGCTAACCTCTCTCTAACCAGACTGCTCCCCTGACAGCGGACCTCCCTCTAACCAGACTGCGCCCCTGACAGCTAACCTCCCTCTAACCAGCGGCTGCTCCCCTGACAGCGGACCTCCTTCTAACCAGCGACTGCTCCCCTGACAGCGGACCTCCCTCTAACAATACTACTCCCCTGACAGCGGACCTCCCTCCAACCAGCGACTGCTCCCCTGGCAGTGGACCTCCCTCTAACCAGACTACTCCCCTGACAGCTAACCTCCCTCTAACCAGACTGCTCCCCTGACAGCGGACCTCCCTCTAACCAGACTGCTCCCCTGACAGCGGACCTCCCTCTAACCAGCGACTGCTCCCCTGACAGCTAAACTCCCTCTAACCAGACTGCTCCCCTGACAGCGGACCTCCCTCTAACCAGACTGTTCCCCTGACAGCTAACCTCCTTCTAACGAGCGACTGCTCCCCGACAGCGCACCTCCCTCTAACCAGACTGCTCCCCTGACAGCGGACCTCCCTCTAACCAGACTGCTCCCCTAACAGCTTACCTCCCTCTAACCAGCGACTGCTCCCCTGACAGCGGACCTCCCTCTTACCAGACTGCTCCCCTGACAGCGGACCTCTCTCTAACCAGCGACTGCTCCCCTGACAGCGGACCTCCCTCTAACCAGACTGCTCCCCTGACAGCTAACCTCCCTCTTACCAGACTACTCCCCTGACAGCGGACCTCCCTCTAACGAGCGACTGCTCCCCTGACAGCGGACCTCCCTCTAACCAGACTGCTCCCCTGACAGCTAACCTCCCTCTAACGAGCGACTGCTCCCCTGCCGCTAACCTCCCTCTAACCAGACTACTCTCCTGATGGCAGACCTCCCTCTAACCAGACTGCTCCCCTGACAGCGGACCTCCCTCTAACCAGACTGCTCCCCTAACAGCGGACCTCCCTCTAACCAGACTGCTCCCCTGACAGCTAACCTCTCTCTAACCAGACTGCTCCCCTGACAGCAGACCTCCCTCTAACCAGACTGCTCCCCTGACAGCGGACCTGCTTCTAACCAGCGACTGCTCCCCTGACAGCTAACCTCTCTCTAACCAGACTATTCCCCGACAGCGGACCTCCCTCTAACCAGACTGCTCCCCTGACAGCTAACCTCTCTCTAACCAGACTGCTCCCCTGACAGCGGAACTCCCTCTAACCAGACTGCTCCCCTGCAGCAGACCTCCCTCTAACCAGACTGCTCCCCTGACAGCTAACCTCCCTCTAACCAGCGGCTGTTCCCCTGACAGCGGACCTCCCTCTAACCAGCGACTGTGTCCCTGACAGCTAACCTCCCTCTAACCAGCGACTGCTCCCCTGACAGCGGACCTCCCTCTAACCAGACTGCTCCCCTGACAGCGGACGTCCCTCTAACCAGACTACTCCCCTGATAGCGGATCTCCCTCTAACCAGCGACTGCTCCCCTGACAGCTAACATCCCTCTAACCAGCGACTGTTCCCCTGACAGCGGACCTCTCTCTAACCAGACTGCTCCCCTAACAGCGGACCTCCCTCTAACCAGCGACTGCTCCCCTGACAGCTAACCTCCCTATAACCAGCGGCTGTTCCCCTGACAGCGGACCTCCCTCTAACGAGCGACTGTTCCCCTGACAGCTTACCTCCCTCTAACTAGACTGCTCCCCTGACAGCTAACCTCCCTCTAACGAGCGACTGCTCCCCTGCCGCTAACCTCCCTCTAACCAGACTACTCTACTGATAGCAGACCTCCCTCTAACCAGACTGCTCCCCTGACAGCGGACCTCCCTCTAACCAGACTGCTCCCCTAACAGCGGACCTCCCTCTAACCAGACTGCTCCCCTGACAGCTAACCTCTCTCTAACCAGACTCCTCCCCTGACAGCAGACCTCCCTCTAACCAGACTGCTCCCCTGACAGGTAACCTCCCTCTTACCAGCGGCTGCTCCCCTGACAGCGGACCTACCTCTAACCAGACTGCTCCCTTTACAGCTAACCTCCCTCTAACCAGACTACTCTCTTGACAGCGGACCTCCCTCTAACGAGCGACTGCTCCCCTGACAGCGGACCTCCCTCTAACCAGACTGCTCCACTGACAGCTAACCTCCCTCTAAGCAGACTACTCCCTTGACAGCGGACCTCCCTCTAACGAGCGACTGCTCCCCTGACAGCGGACATCCCTCTAACCAGACTGCTCCCCTGACAGCTAACCTCCCTCTAACCAGCGACTGCTCCCCTGACAGCTAACCTCCCTCTAACCAGCGACTGCTCGCCTTGACAGCTAACCTCCCTCTAAGCAGACTACTCCCCTGACAGCGGACCTCCCTCTAACGAGCGACTGCTCCCCTGACAGCGGACATCCCTCTAACCAGACTGCTCCCCTGACAGCTAACCTCCCTCTAACCAGCGACTGCTCCCCTGACAGCGGACCTCCCTCTAACCAGCGACTGCTCCCCTGACAGCGGACCTTCCTCTAACCAGACTGCTCCCCTGACAGCGTACCTCCCTCTAACCAGACTGCTCCCCTGACAGCGTACCTCCCTCTAACCAGACTGCTCCCCTGACTGCGGACCTCCCTCTAACCAGACTGCTCCCCTGACAGCTAACCTCCCTCTAACGAGCGACCGCTCCTCTAACAGCGAACCTCCCTTTAACCAGACTGCTCCCCTGACAGCGGACCTCCGTCTAACCAGACTGCTCCCCTGACAGCTAACCTCCCTCTAACCAGACTACTCCCCTGACAGCGGACCTCTCTCTAACCAGAATGCTCCCCTGACAGCTAACCTCCCTCTAACCAGACTGCTTTCCTGACAGCGGACCTCCCTCTAACCAGACTGCTCCCCTGACAACTAACCTCCCTCTAACGAGCAACTGCTCCCCTGACAGCGGACCTCCCTCTAACCAGACTGCTCCCCTGACAGCGGACCTCCCTCTAACCAGACTTTTCCCCTGACAGCTAACCTCCCTCTAACCAGACTACTCCCCTGACGGCGGACCTCCCTCTAACCAGACTGCTCCCCTGACAGCTAACCTCTCTCTAACCAGACTGCTCCCCTGACAGCAGACCTCCCTCTAACCAGACTGCGCCCCTGACAGCTAACCGCCCTCTAACCAGCGGCTGCTCCCCTGACAGGGGACCTCCTTCTAACCAGCGACTGCTCCCCTGACAGCGGACCTCCCTCTAACCATACTACTCCCCTGACAGCGGACCTCCCTCCAACCAGCGACTGCTCCCCTGGCAGCGGACCTCCCTCTAACCAGACTACTCCCCTGACAGCGGACCTCCCTCTAACCAGACTGCTCCCCTAACAGCTTACCTCCCTCTAACCAGCGACTGCTCCCCTGACAGCGGACCTCCCTCTAACCAGACTGCTCCCCTGACAGCGGACCTCCCTCTAACCAGCGACTGCTCCCCTGACAGCGGACCTCCCTCTAACCAGACTGCTCCCCTGACAGCTAACCTCCCTCTTACCAGACTACTCCCCTGACAGCGGACCTCCCTCTAACGAGCGACTGCTCCCCTGACAGCGGACCTCCCTCTAACCAGACTGCTCCCCTGACAGCTAACCTCCCTCTAACGAACGACTGCTCCCCTGCCGCTAACCTCCCTCTAACCAGACTACTCCCCTGATGGCAGACCTCCTTCTAACCAGACTGCTCCCCTGACAGCGGACCTCCCTCTAACCAGACTGCTCCCCTAACAGTGGACCTCCCTCTAACCAGACTGCTCCCCTGACAGCTAACCTCTCTCTAACCAGACTGCTCCCCTGACAGCAGACCTCCCTCTAACCAGACTGCTCCCCTGACAGCGGACCTGCTTCTAACCAGCGACTGCTCCCCTGACAGCTAACCTCTCTCTAACCAGACTACTCCCCGACAGCGAACCTCCCTCTAACCAGACTGCTCCCCTGACAGCTAACCTCTCTCTAACCAGACTGCTCCCCTGACAGCGGACCTCCCTCTAACCAGACTGTTCCCCTGACAGCTAACCTCCCTCTAACGAGCGACTGCTCCCCTGACAGAGGACCTCCCTCTAACCAGACTGCTCCACTGATAGCTAACCTCCCTCTAACCAGACTACTCCCCTGACAGCGGACCTCCCTCTAACCAGCGACTGTTCCCCTGCCAGCGGACCTGCCTCTAACCAGACTGCTCCCCTGACAGCGGACCTCCCTCTAACCAGAATACTCCCCTGACAGCTAACCTCCCTATAACCAGACTACTCCCCTGACAGCGGATCTCCCTCTAACCAGACCGCTCCCTTGACAGCTAACCTCCCTCTAACCAGTCTGATTTCCTGACAGCGGACCTCCCTCTCACCAGCGACTGTTCCCCTGACACCGGACCTCCCTCTAACCAGACTGCTCTCCTGACAGCTAACCTCCCTCTAACGAGCGACTGCTCCCCTCACAGCTAACTTCCCTCTAACCAGACTACTCCCCGACAGCGGACCTCTCTCTAACCAGACTGCTCCCCTGACAGCTAACCTCCCTCCAACGAGCGACTGCTCCTCTAACAGCGGAGCTCCCATTAACCAGACTGCTCCCCTGACAACGGACCTCCCTTTAACCAGACTGCTCCCCTGACAGCTAACCTCCCTCTAACCAGACTACTCCCCTGACAGCGGACCTCCCTCTAACCAGAATGTTCCCCTGACAGCTAATCTCCCTCTAACCAGACTGCTTTCCTGACAGCGGACCTCCCTCTAACCGAACTGCTCCCCTGACAGCTAACCTCCCTCTAACAAGCGACTGCTCCCCTGACAGCGGACCTCCCTCTAACCAGACTGTTCCCCTGACAGCTAACCTCCCTCTAACGAGCGACTGCTCCCCGACAGCGGACCTCCCTCTAACCAGACTGCTCCCCTGACAGCGGACCTCCCTCTAACCAGACTGCTCCCCTAACAGCTTACCTCCCTCTAACCAGCGACTGCTCCCCTGACAGCGGACCTCCCTCTAACCAGACTGCTCCCCTGACAGCGGACCTCCCTCTAACCAGCAACTGCTCCCCTGACAGCGGACCTCCCTCTAACCGGCGACTGCTCCCCTGACAGCGGACCTCTCTCTAACCAGACTGCTCCCCTTCCAGCTAACCTCCCTCTTACCAGACTACTCCCCTGACAGCGGACCTCCCTCTAACGAGCGACTGCTCCCCTGACAGCGGACCTCCCTCTAACCAGACTGCTCCACTGACAGCTAACCTTCATCTAACCAGACTACTCCCCTGACAGCGGACCTCCCTCTAACCAGCGACTGTTCTCCTGTCAGCTAACCTCCCTCTAAGCAGACTACTCCCCTGACAGCGGACCTCCCTCTAACGAGCGACTGCTCCCCTGACAGCGGACATCCCTCTAACCAGAATGCTCCCCTGACAGCTAACCTCCCTCTAACCAGCGACTGCTCCCCTGACAGCGGACCTTCCTCTAACCAGCGACTGCTCCCCTGACAGCGGACCTTCCTCTAACCAGACTGCTGCCCTGACAGCTAACCTCCCTCTAACGAGCGACTGCTCCTCTAACAGCGGACCTCCCTTTAACCAGACTGCTCCCCTGACAGCGGACCTCCGTCTAACTAGACTGCTCCCCTGACAGCTAACCTCCCTCTAACCAGACTACTCCCCTGACAGCGGACCTCCCTCTAACCAGACTGCTCCCCTGACAGCTAACCTCCCTCTAACCAGACTGCTTTCCTGACAACGGACCTCCCTCTAACCAGACTGCTCCCCTGACAGCTAACCTCCCTCTAACGAGCAACTGCTCCCCTGACAGCGGACCTCCCTCTAACCAGACTGCTCCCCTGAGAGCGGATCTCCCTCTAACCAGACTTCTCCCCTGACAGCTAACCTCCCTCTAAAAAGACTACTACCCTGACAGCGGACCTCCCTCTAACCAGACTGCTCCCCTGACAGCTAACCTCTCTCTAACCAGACTCCTCCCCTGACAGCAGACCTCCCTCTAACCAGACTGCTCCCCTGACAGGTAACCTCCCTCTTACCAGCGGCTGCTCCCATGACAGCGGACCTACCTCTAACCAGACTGCTCCCTTTACAGCTAACCTCCCTCTAACCAGACTACTCTCTTGACAGCAGACCTCCCTCTAACGAGCGACTGCTCCCCTGACAGCGGACCTCCCTCTAACCAGACTGCTCCACTGACAGCTAACCTCCCTCTAAGCAGACTACTCCCTTGACAGCGGACCTCCCTCTAACGAGCGACTGCTCCCCTGACAGCGTACCTCCCTCTAACCAGACTGCTCCCCTGACAGCGTACCTCCCTCTAACCAGACTGCTCCCCTGACTGCGGACCTCCCTCTAACCAGACTGCTCCCCTGACAGCTAACCTCCCTCTAACGAGCGACTGCTCCTCTAACAGCGGACCTCCCTTTAACCAGACTGCTCTCCTGACAGTGGACCTCCGTCTAACCAGACTGCTCCCCTGACAGCTAACCTCCCTCTAACCAGACTACTCCCCTGACAGCGGACCTCCCTCTAACCAGAATACTCCCCTGACAGCTAACCTCCCTCTAACCAGACTGCTTTCCTGACAGTGGACCTCCCTCTAACCAGACTGCTCCCCTGACAACTAACCTCCCTCTAACGAGCAACTGCTCCCCTGACAGCGGACCTCCCTCTAACCAGACTGCTCCCCTGACAGCGGACCTCCCTCTAACCAGACTTCTCCCCTGACAGCTAACCTCCCTCTAACCAGACTACTCCCCTGACAGCGGACCTCCCTCTAACCAGACTGCTCCCCTGACAGCTAACCTCTCTCTAACCAGACTGCTCCCCTGACAGCGGACCTCCCTCTAACCAGACTGCGCCCCTGACAGCTAACCTCCCTCTAACCAACGGCTGCTCCCCTGACAGCGGACCTCCTTCTAACCAGCGACTGCTCCCTTGACAGCGGACCTCCCTCTAACCATACTACTCCCCTGACAGCGGACCTCCCTCCAACCAGCGACTGCTCCCCTGGCAGCGGACCTCCCTCTAACCTGACTACTCCCCTGACAGCTAACTTCCCTCTAACCAGACTGCTCCCCTGACAGCGGACCTCCCTCTAACCAGACTGCTCCCCTGACAGCGGACCTCCCTCTAACCAGAGACTGCTTCCCTGACAGCTAACCTCCCTCTAACCAGACTGCTCCCCTGACAGCGGACCTCCCTCTAACCAGACTGTTCCCCTGACAGCTAAACTCCCTCTAACGAGCGACTGCTCCCCAACAGCGGACCTCCCTCTAACCAGACTGCTCCCCTGACAGCTAACCTCCCTCTAACCAGCGGCTGTTCCCCTGACAGCGGACCTCCCTCTAACCAGCGACTGTGTCCCTGACAGCTAACCTCCCTCTATCCAGCGACTGCTCCCCTGACAGCGGACCTCCCTCTAACCAGACTGCTCCCCTGACAGCGGACGTCCCTCTAACCAGACTACTCCCCTGACAGCGGATCTCCCTCTAACCAGCGACTGCTCCCCTGACAGCTAACATCCCTCTAACCAGCGACTGTTCCCCTGACAGCGGACCTCCCTCTAACCAGACTGCTCCCCTAACAGCGGACCTCCCTCTAACCAGCGACTGCTCCCATGACAGCTAACCTCCCTCTAACCAGCGGCTGTTCCCCTGACAGCGGACCTCCCTCTAACGAGCGACTGTTCCCCTGACAGCTTACCTCCCTCTAACTAGACTGCTCCCCTGACAGCTAACCTCCCTCTAACCAGCGACTGCTCCCCTGACAGAGGACCTCCCTCTAACCAGCGACTGCTCCCCTGACAGCTAACCTCCCTCAAACCAGCGACTGCTCCCCTGCCAGCGAACCTCCCTCTAACCATACTACTCCCCTGACAGCGGACCTCCTTCCAACCAGCGACTGCTCCCCTGGCAGCGGACCTCCCTCTAACCAGACTACTCCCCTGACAGCTAACCTCCCTCTAACCAGACTGATCCCCTGACAGCGGACCTCCCTCTAACCAGACTGCTCCCCTGACAGCTTACCTCCCTCTAACCAGCGACTGCTCCCCTGACAGCGGACCTCCCTATAACCAGACTGCTCCCCTGACAGCTAACCTCCCTCTAACCAGACTGCTCCCCTGACAGCGGACCTCCCTCTAACCAGCGATTGCTCCCCTGACAGCGGACCTCCCTCTAACAAGACTGCTCCCCTGACAGCTAACCCCCCTCTTACCAGACTACTCCCCTGACAGCGGACCTCCCTCTAACGTGCGACTGCTCCCCTGACAGCGGACCTCCCTCTAACCAGACTGCTCCACTGACAGCTAACCTCCCTCTAACCAGACTACTCCCCTGACAGCGGACCTCCCTCTAACCAGACTGCTCCCCTGACAGCTAACTTCCCTCTAACCAGACTGCTTTCCTGACAGCGGACCTCCCTCTAACCAGACTGCTCCCCTGACAGCTAACCTCCCTCTAACGAGCAACTGCTCCCCTGACAGCGGACCTCCCTCTAACCAGACTGCTCCCCTGACAGCGGACCTCCCTCTAACCAGACTTCTCCCCTGACAGCTAACCTCCCTCTAACCAGACTACTCCCCTGACAGTGGACCTCCCTCTAACCAGAGCGCTCCCCTGACAGCTAACCTCTCTCTAACCAGACTGCTCCCCTGACAGCGGACCTCCCTCTAACCAGACTGCGCCCCTGACAGCTAACCTCCCTCTAACCAGCGGCTGCTCCCCTGACAGCGGACCTCCTTCTAACCAGCGACTGCTCCCCTGACAGCGGACCTCCCTCTAACAATACTACTCCCCTGACAGCGGACCTCCCTCCAACCAGCGACTGCTCCCCTGGCAGTGGACCTCCCTCTAACCAGACTACTCCCCTGACAGCTAACCTCCCTCTAACCAGACTGCTCCCCTGACAGCGGACCTCCCTCTAACCAGACTGCTCCCCTGACAGCGGACCTCCCTCTAACCAGCGACTGCTCCCCTGACAGCTAAACTCCCTCTAACCAGACTGCTCCCCTGACAGCGGACCTCCCTCTAACCAGACTGTTCCCCTGACAGCTAACCTCCTTCTAACGAGCGACTGCTCCCCGACAGCGCACCTCCCTCTAACCAGACTGCTCCCCTGACAGCGGACCTCCCTCTAACCAGACTGCTCCCCTAACAGCTTACCTCCCTCTAACCAGCGACTGCTCCCCTGACAGCGGACCTCCCTCTTACCAGACTGCTCCCCTGACAGCGGACCTCTCTCTAACCAGCGACTGCTCCCCTGACAGCGGACCTCCCTCTAACCAGACTGCTCCCCTGACAGCTAACCTCCCTCTTACCAGACTACTCCCCTGACAGCGGACCTCCCTCTAACGAGCGACTGCTCCCCTGACAGCGGACCTCCCTCTAACCAGACTGCTCCCCTGACAGCTAACCTCCCTCTAACGAGCGACTGCTCCCCTGCCGCTAACCTCCCTCTAACCAGACTACTCTCCTGATGGCAGACCTCCCTCTAACCAGACTGCTCCCCTGACAGCGGACCTCCCTCTAACCAGACTGCTCCCCTAACAGCGGACCTCCCTCTAACCAGACTGCTCCCCTGACAGCTAACCTCTCTCTAACCAGACTGCTCCCCTGACAGCAGACCTCCCTCTAACCAGACTGCTCCCCTGACAGCGGACCTGCTTCTAACCAGCGACTGCTCCCCTGACAGCTAACCTCTCTCTAACCAGACTATTCCCCGACAGCGGACCTCCCTCTAACCAGACTGCTCCCCTGACAGCTAACCTCTCTCTAACCAGACTGCTCCCCTGACAGCGGAACTCCCTCTAACCAGACTGCTCCCCTGCAGCAGACCTCCCTCTAACCAGACTGCTCCCCTGACAGCTAACCTCCCTCTAACCAGCGGCTGTTCCCCTGACAGCGGACCTCCCTCTAACCAGCGACTGTGTCCCTGACAGCTAACCTCCCTCTAACCAGCGACTGCTCCCCTGACAGCGGACCTCCCTCTAACCAGACTGCTCCCCTGACAGCGGACGTCCCTCTAACCAGACTACTCCCCTGACAGCGGATCTCCCTCTAACCAGCGACTGCTCCCCTGACAGCTAACATCCCTCTAACCAGCGACTGTTCCCCTGACAGCGGACCTCTCTCTAACCAGACTGCTCCCCTAACAGCGGACCTCCCTCTAACCAGCGACTGCTCCCCTGACAGCTAACCTCCCTATAACCAGCGGCTGTTCCCCTGACAGCGGACCTCCCTCTAACGAGCGACTGTTCCCCTGACAGCTTACCTCCCTCTAACTAGACTGCTCCCCTGACAGCTAACCTCCCTCTAACGAGCGACTGCTCCCCTGCCGCTAACCTCCCTCTAACCAGACTACTCTACTGATAGCAGACCTCCCTCTAACCAGACTGCTCCCCTGACAGCGGACCTCCCTCTAACCAGACTGCTCCCCTAACAGCGGACCTCCCTCTAACCAGACTGCTCCCCTGACAGCTAACCTCTCTCTAACCAGACTCCTCCCCTGACAGCAGACCTCCCTCTAACCAGACTGCTCCCCTGACAGGTAACCTCCCTCTTACCAGCGGCTGCTCCCCTGACAGCGGACCTACCTCTAACCAGACTGCTCCCTTTACATCTAACCTCCCTCTAACCAGACTACTCTCTTGACAGCGGACCTCCCTCTAACGAGCGACTGCTCCCCTGACAGCGGACCTCCCTCTAACCAGACTGCTCCACTGACAGCTAACCTCCCTCTAAGCAGACTACTCCCTTGACAGCGGACCTCCCTCTAACGAGCGACTGCTCCCCTGACAGCGGACATCCCTCTAACAAGACTGCTCCCCTGACAGCTAACCTCCCTCTAACCAGCGACTGCTCCCCTGACAGCTAACCTCCCTCTAACCAGCGACTGCTCGCCTTGACAGCTAACCTCCCTCTAAGCAGACTACTCCCCTGACAGCGGACCTCCCTCTAACGAGCGACTGCTCCCCTGACAGCGGACATCCCTCTAACCAGACTGCTCCCCTGACAGCTAACCTCCCTCTAACCAGCGACTGCTCCCCTGACAGCGGACCTCCCTCTAACCAGCGACTGCTCCCCTGACAGCGGACCTTCCTCTAACCAGACTGCTCCCCTGACAGCGTACCTCCCTCTAACCAGACTGCTCCCCTGACAGCGTACCTCCCTCTAACCAGACTGCTCCCCTGACTGCGGACCTCCCTCTAACCAGACTGCTCCCCTGACAGCTAACCTCCCTCTAACGAGCGACCGCTCCTCTAACAGCGAACCTCCCTTTAACCAGACTGCTCCCCTGACAGCGGACCTCCGTCTAACCAGACTGCTCCCCTGACAGCTAACCTCCCTCTAACCAGACTACTCCCCTGACAGCGGACCTCTCTCTAACCAGAATGCTCCCCTGACAGCTAACCTCCCTCTAACCAGACTGCTTTCCTGACAGCGGACCTCCCTCTAACCAGACTGCTCCCCTGACAACTAACCTCCCTCTAACGAGCAACTGCTCCCCTGACAGCGGACCTCCCTCTAACCAGACTGCTCCCCTGACAGCGGACCTCCCTCTAACCAGACTTTTCCCCTGACAGCTAACCTCCCTCTAACCAGACTACTCCCCTGACGGCGGACCTCCCTCTAACCAGACTGCTCCCCTGACAGCTAACCTCTCTCTAACCAGACTGCTCCCCTGACAGCGGACCTCCCTCTAACCAGACTGCGCCCCTGCCAGCTAACCGCCCTCTAACCAGCGGCTGCTCCCCTGACAGGGGACCTCCTTCTAACCAGCGACTGCTCCCCTGACAGCGGACCTCCCTCTAACCATACTACTCCCCTGACAGCGGACCTCCCTCCAACCAGCGACTGCTCCCCTGGCAGCGGACCTCCCTCTAACCAGACTACTCCCCTGACAGCTAACTTCCCTCTAACCAGACTGCTCCCCTGACAGCGGATCTCCCTCTAACCAGACTGCTCCCCTGACAGCGGACCTCCCTCTAACCAGAGACTGCTTCCCTGACAGCTAACCTCCCTCTAACCAGACTGCTCCCCTGACAGCGGACCTCCCTCTAACCAGACTGTTCCCCTGACAGCTAAACTCCCTCTAACGAGCGACTGCTCCCCAACAGCGGACCTCCCTCTAACCAGACTGCTCCCCTGACAGCTAACCTCCCTCTAACCAGCGGCTGTTCCCCTGACAGCAGACCTCCCTCTAACCAGCGACTGTGTCCCTGACAGCTAACCTCCCTCTATCCAGCGACTGCTCCCCTGACAGCGGACCTCCCTCTAACCAGACTGTTCCCCTGACAGCGGACGTCCCTCTAACCAGACTACTCCCCTGACAGCGGATCTCCCTCTAACCAGCGACTGTTCCCCTGACAGCTAACATCCCTCTAACCAGCGACTGTTCCCCTGACAGCGGACCTCCCTCTAACCAGACTGCTCCCCTAACAGCGGACCTCCCTCTAACCAGCGACTGCTCCCATGACAGCTAACCTCCCTCTAACCAGCGGCTGTTCCCCTGACAGCGGACCTCCCTCTAACGAGCGACTGTTCCCCTGACAGCTTACCTCCCTCTAACTAGACTGCTCCCCTGACAGCTAACCTCCCTCTAACGAGCGACTGCTCCCCTGCCGCTAACCTCCCTCTAACCAGACTATTCTACTGATAGCAGACCTCCCTCTAACCAGACTGCTCCCCTGACAGCGGACCTCCCTCTAACCAGACTGCTCCCCTGACAGCTAACCTCTCTCTAACCAGACTCCTCCCCTGACAGCAGACCTCCCTCTAACCAGACTGCTCCCCTGACAGGTAACCTCCCTCTTACCAGCGGCTGCTCCCCTGACAGCGGACCTCCCTCTAACCAGACTGCTCCCTTTACAGCTAACTTCCCTCTAACCAGACTACTCTCTTGACAGCGGACCTCCCTCTAACGAGCGACTGCTCCACTGACAGCGGACCTCCCTCTAACCAGACTGCTCCACTGACAGCTAACCTCCCTCTAAGCAGACTACTCCCTTGACAGCGGACCTCCCTCTAACGAGCGACTGCTCCCCTGACAGCGGACATCCCTCTAACCATACTGCTCCCCTGACAGCTAACCTCCCTCTAACCAGCGACTGCTCGCCTTGACAGCTAACCTCCCTCTAAGCAGACTACTCCCCTGACAGCGGACCTCCCTCTAACGAGCGACTGCTCCCCTGACAGCGGACATCCCTCTAACCAGACTGCTCCCTTGACAGCTAACCTCCCTCTAACCAGCGACTGCTCCCCTGACAGCGGACCTCCCTCTAACCAGCGACTGCTCCCCTGACAGCGGACCTTCCTCTAACCAGACTGCTCCCCTGACAGCGTACCTCCCTCTAACCAGACTGCTCCCCTGACAGCGTACCTCCCTCTAACCAGACTGCTCCCCTGACTGCGGACCTCCCTCTAACCAGACTGCTGCCCTGATAGCTAACCTCCCTCTAACGAGCGACTGCTCCTCTAACAGCGGACCTCCCTTTAACCAGACTGCTCCCCTGACAGCGGACCTCCGTCTAACCAGACTGCTCCCCTGACAGCTAACCTCCCTCTAACCAGACTACTCCCCTGACAGCGGACCTCCCTCTAACCAGAATGCTCCCCTGACAGCTAACCTCCCTCTAACCAGACTGCTTTCCTGACAGCGGACCTCCCTCTAACCAGACTGCTCCCCTGACAACTAACCTCCCTCTAACGAGCAACTGCTCCCCTGACAGCGGACCTCCCTCTAACCAGACTGCTCCCCTGACAGCGGACCTCCCTCTAACCAGACTTCTCCCCTGACAGCTAGCCTCCCTCTAACCAGACTACTCCCCTGACAGCGGACCTCTCTCTAACCAGACTGCTCCCCTGACAGCTAACCTCTCTCTAACCAGACTGCTCCCCTGACAGCGGACCTCCCTCTAACCAGACTGCGCCCCTGACAGCTAACCTCCCTCTAACCAGCGGCTGCTCCCCTGACAGCGGACCTCCTTCTAACCAGCGACTGCTCCCCTGACAGCGGACCTCCCTCTAACCATACTACTCCCCTGACAGCGGACCTCCCTCCAACCAGCGACTGCTCCCCTGGCAGCGGAACTCCCTCTAACCAGACTACTCCCCTGACAGCTAACTTCCCTCTAACCAGACTGCTCCCCTGACAGCGGACCTCCTCTAACCAGACTGCTCCCCTGACAGCGGACCTCCCTCTAACCAGCGACTGCTCCCCTGACAGCGGACCTCCCTCTAACCAGACTGCTCCCCTGACAGCGGACTTCCCTCTAACCAGACTGCTCCCCTGACAGCGGACCTCCCCTATAACCAGACCTGTTCCCCTGACAGCGGACCTCTCTCTAACCAGCGACTGCTCCCCTGACAGCGGACTTCCCTCTAACCAGACTACTCCCCTGACAGCGGACCTCCCTCTAACCAGGGACTGCTCCCCTGACAGCGGACCTCCTCTAACCAGACTGCTCCCCTGGCAGCGGACCTGCTTCTAACCAGCGACTGCTCCCCTGACAGCTAACCTCCCTCTAACCAGACTACTCCCCGACAGCGGATCTCCCTCTAACCAGACTGCTCCCCTGACAGCTAACCTCTCTCTAACCAGACTGCTCCCCTGACAGCGGACCTCCCTCTAACCAGACTGCTCCCCTGACAGCGGACCTCCCTCTAACCAGACTGCTCCCCTGACAGCTAACCTCCCTCTAACCAGCGGCTGTTCCCCTGACAGCGTACCTCCCTCTAACGAGCGACTGTTCCCCTGACAGCTAACCATCCCTCTAACCGACTGCTCCCCTGACAGCTAACCTCCCTCTAAACCAGCGACTGCTCCCCTGACAGCGGAGCTCCCCTCTAACCAGCGACTGCTCCCCTGACAGCTAACCTCCCTCAAACCAGCGACTGCTCCCCTGCCAGCGAACCTCCTCTAACCATACTACTCCCCTGACAGCGGACCTCCTTCCAACCAGCGACTGCTCCCCTGGCAGCGGACCTCCCTCTAACCAGACTACTCCCCTGACAGCTAACCTCCGTCTAACCAGACTGATCCCCTGACAGCGGACCTCCTCTAACCAGACTGCTCCCCTGACAGCTTACCTCCCTCTAACCAGCGACTGCTCCCCTGACAGCGGACCTCCCTATAACCAGACTGCCTCCCCTGACAGCGGACCTCCCTCTAACCAGCGACTGCTCCCTGACAGCGGACCTCCCTCTAACCAGCGATTGCTCCCCTGACAGCGGACCTCCCTCTAACAAGACTGCTCCCCTGACAGCTAACCCCCCTCTTACCAGACTACTCCCCTGACAGTGGACCCTCCTCTAACGTGCGACTGCTCCCCTGACAGCGGACCTCCCTCTAACCAGACTGCTCCACTGACAGCTAACCTCCCTCTAACCAGACTACTCCCCTGACAGCGGACCTCCCTCTAACCAGACTGCTCCACTGACAGCTAACCTCCCTCTAACCAGACTGCTTTCCTGACAGCGGACCTCCCTCTAACCAGACTGCTCCCCTGACAGCTAACCTCCCTCTAACGAGCAACTGCTCCCCTGACAGCGGACCTCCCTCTAACCAGACTGACTCCCCTGACAGCGGACCGTCCCCTCTAACCAGACTTCTCCCTGACAGCTAACCTCCCTCTAACCAGACTACTCCCCTGACAGTGGACCTCCCTCTAACCAGAGCGCTCCCCTGACAGCTAACCTCTCTCTAACCAGACTGCTCCCCTGACAGCGGACCTCCCTCTAACCAGACTGCGCCCCTGACAGCTAACCTCCCTCTAACCAGAGGCTGCTCCCCTGACAGCGGACCTCCTTCTAACCAGCGACTGCTCCCCTGACAGCGGACCTCCCTCTAACAATACTACTCCCCTGACAGCGGACCTCCTCCAACCAGCGACTGCTCCCCTGGCAGTGGACCTCCCTCTAACCAGACTACTCCCCTGCCAGCTAACCTCCCTCTAACCAGACTGCTCCCCTGACAGCGGACCTCCCTCTAACCAGACTGCTCCCCTGACAGCGGACCTCCCTCTAACCAGCGACTGCTCCCCTGACAGCTAAACTCCCTCTAACCAGACTGCTCCCCTGACAGCGACCTCCCTCTAAACAGACTGTTTCCCTGACAGCTAACCTCCCTCTAACGAGCGACTGCTCCCCGACAGCGCACCTTCCCACTAACCAGACTGCTCCCCTGACAGCGGACCTCCCTCTAACCAGACTGCTCCCCTAACAGCTTACCTCCCTCTAACCAGCGACTGCTCCCCTGACAGCGGACCTCCCTCTAACCAGACTGCTCCCCTGACAGCGGACCTCCCTCTAACCAGCGACTGCTCCCCTGACAGCGGACCTCCCTCTAACCAGACTGCTCCCCTGACAGCTAACCTCCCTCTTACCAGACTACTCCCCTGACAGCGGACCTCCCTCTAACGAGCGACTGCTCCCTGACAGCGGACCTCCCTCTAACCAGACTGCTCCCCTGACAGCTAACCTCCCTCTAACGAGCGACTGCTCCCCTGCCGCTAACCTCCTCTAACCAGACTACTCCCCTGATGGCAGACCTCCCTCTAACCAGACTGCTCCCCTGACAGCGGACCTCCCTCTAACCAGACTG
Organism: Chirona hameri; assembly: GCA_036785665.1. NCBI lineage: Eukaryota > Metazoa > Arthropoda > Thecostraca > Balanomorpha > Balanidae > Chirona > Chirona hameri. The sequence goes on from JAXIVJ010000041.1 coordinate 551,606, forward strand.
CTCCGCTAACAGTGGACCTCCCTCTAACCCAGACTGCTCCCCTGACAGCTAACCTCTCTCTAACCAGACTGCTCCCCTGACAGCAGACCTCCTCTAACCAGACTGCTCCCCTGACAGCGGACCTGCTTCTAACCAGCGACTGCTCCCCTGACAGCTAACCTCTCTCTAACCAGACTACTCCCCGACAGCGGACCTCCCTCTAACCAGACTGCTCCCCTGACAGCTAACCTCTCTCTAACCAGACTGCTCCCCTGACAGCTAACCTCCCTCTAACCAGCGGCTGTTCCCCTGACAGCGGACCTCCCCTCTAACCAGCGACTGTGTCCCTGACAGCTAACCTCCCTATACTATACATATACATATACACATATACATATACACATATACATATACACATATACATATACACATATACATATACACATATACATATACACATATACATATACACATATACATATACACATATACATATACACATATACATATACACATATACATATACACATATACATATACACATATACATATACACATATACATATACACATATACATATACACATATACATATACACATATACATATACACATATACATATACACATATACATATACACATATACATATACACATATACATATACACATATACATATACACATATACATATACACATATACATATACACATATACATATACACATATAACATATACACATATACATATACACATATACATAATACAACATATACATATACACATATACATATACACATACTACACATATACATATACACATATACATATACACATATACATATACACATATACATATACACATATACATATACACATATACATATACAACATATACATATACACATATACATATA